>CM023457.1:21477001-21837001 GCA_013339765.2 Haemaphysalis longicornis
TCAAAGTGCTTCGCAGTTCCCACAGCAGTGCATGCAGAGTAAATTATACCCTTCTTAACGAAATATCGCTTATAACAAATGCCTTTTTCTGCCCTGAGTATTTTGATGTAACTAAGGTTTACCGTAAGTGATGGTGATATTTTTATGCGCGCGGTGCCCTGTTCGGTACTGCTATTGAGCTTCAGACGTGACCTTACTACCGGTTATGAGTGAGTGAGTGAGTGAGTGAGTGAGTGAGTGGTGAGTGAGTGAGTGAGTGAGTGAGTGAGTGTGAGTGAGTGAGTGAGTGAGTGAGTGAGTGAGTGAGTGAGTGAGTGAGTGAGTGAGTGAGTGAGTGAGTGATGAGTGAGGGAGTGAGTGAGTGATGTTGGGTGAGTTAGTGAGTGAACTAGTTCAAATTTGAACCATAGCATTCAGTATTGGCACGATATGAGACCTCTGCGCACTATACTGAGTATCTACAGCATAATAGGAATGTACTTTTCAAATATCAAGCCTCTAGGACCAACAGTTTGGCTGGGTGTTGGTACAACCTGTTGGGCCTTTTCAGTCTGTTGGGGGTGTAAGGTAAAAAGTCCTTCTCGCTACTTTAGCGGCGTATTAGTGCGAAATACTTGAAATTGTTTTTGAGTGTTGTATGAGTAAAGTTTATCAGCAAAAAGGTTAGTCAGTACATTGGGGAGTGTGTGAAAACACGCCATTTATTCCAAAACGAAGATTCGCAAGGTGGAACCCTGGAACTATTTTTCAGAGATTTTCACGGTTTACATAAATCAGCAAAACTCACTTCAGAACATCAACCGGCGGGCGTAACGATAGCGGTTTTGAAAGGAAAAAAAACGCGATTTGTCAATTTTCCACATGGTATGGGAGTGCCGCCACACACCATCCCTTGCCCCAAACCCAAATCCCTCATTTGAGCAGTGGGAGGGTCGGTTGACCAGCTCCAACCCGGATCACCAACAACATCTAGTAGACTGGCTGAGACAGGCCGCCAAGGCCCAGGGCTTCCTGGACTATGGAGGTCCCCCACCTGGCGCTCAACCCAACAACATTGACTGCTCCATTAAACGCTTATTCCTCTTCCTCCTCCCTTAGGTCGGCAATACCAAAAAAAGTGACCCCCTACGCCACGATAGAAATGTACTACCGAAATTTCAGGAGTCTAGCTCCTCCAGTTTGGGCTGGGCGTTGATCAATCAATCAATCAATCAATCAATCAATCAATCAATCAATCAATCAATCAATCAATCAATCAATCAATCAATCAATCAATCGGTTACTAGTCAGTCATTCAGAGAGTCAATCAGTCAGTCAGTCAGTCAGCCAGCCAGCCAGAGACAGTCAGTCAGACAGTCAGACAGTCAGTCAGTAAATCAGTAACTCAGCGCATCCATCGGTCGGTCGGTCGGTAAGCCGGGAACTGTTTTATAAAGACCCGTTACAGGGAGCAGTTAGGCCCGTATTAGCCAGATGGCGCTAGCGCCGCAGTCGCCACTACTGGCCTTTGCCAGTTTCGATTTCGCCGTAGACTCCCATTGCCCGCTCGAAGTGCGTCGTAAGCAAAATGGGTTAGGCACGAATAAAAGCGATAAGAAGCGGCAGAGGAGTAATATGCAACTTCCACACCCATGCAGGGTTATCTTGTTTTACAGCCCCTCATATTCATAATATACTGCGTCCACAGACAACCATTTTAGCGTAGGTAGGAAATGAAAGCTTTCAAAACAAGCTTTGGAACGTTATTAGTACATGCAGAATAATTTTTTTACCAAATGATGTTACAGTCCTTAAGCTTTTATTTTGTTTCTCTAAGGAAGCACATAAAAATAGAAAAAAAAAACTAAAACCATCGGACAGCTTGTTGGAGGAAACGAGTGAATAGAAAACTAGGCGACGAACGCCAATCAAAACAGCGCTCAAACAACCTTTACGTGGGATTTTTTCGTGAATGAGTAATCTCTGAACGTTGGCGCACCCTACCTCGTTGGACAACAAGCTCCGGTACAGACTGGCACCCTCCTTACCCCCTACCTTTTGCAGCGCTTCCGAAGCAAGGAAAGAAGCCGTTCCCTCGACCAGCCCAACACTGGAATGTGCAGCCCATGTGCCAAACCCTGGCTGACCTGGAACACCTCCCTGTGTTTCTGCGCGCTGTACTCGGCTCCCAGAGCTCGGGCCCTGGCCTCACTACCGAGTGAGATGAAGGCCGGAACTCCCTTCAGAGCTGGGCTGCACCACCTCCGTGTACAACTTGCAGCGGTCGCCAACGAACTTTAGCGGTTGCTGAACCAGTTTATCGATGACGCAGCAGCTCCTGCCACCAGTTCCCGGCTCGGACACACTGCCAGAACTACAGTCCGTCATGGCCGAAGCGAATGATAAAACGACAAAACGTTTACCTTTTTTTTCACAGCAGCCTTAGATTGGCATCAAAATGTGAAATAAACGTGTTCAACAACAACAACAAACCCATTCATAGCAACACTCCTAAATGAATTGTGAAATTCGCCCATCGAGCCGACGCCAATGCTCGCCGAAGCGCAAGGGCACCAGCTAAGGCCACGGCTATGATGGATTGATTTTGATTGATTGTAGAGTTTAACGCGACCGACGCAGCGGAAGCGATGAGGCACGCCGTAGTGGACGGCTCCGGATTAATTTTGGCCTCCTGGCGATCTTTAACGTCCTCCGAAATCTAGTGCACACGGGCGTTTTTGCTTTTCGGCTCCACCAGAAAAGCGGCCGCCGCGGCCGGGAATCGAATCCCGCGTCATCGTGCCCAGCAGCGCAACTCCTTAACCACTGAGCCACCGCGGCCGAGGCGGCTATGATGGAGGCGAAAAGCAAAAACGCCCGTGTGTACGAGATTTGGGCGCACGTTAAAGATCCCCAGGTGGTCAAAATTGATCCGGAGCCCTTCCCCTACGGTGCGCCTCATCGCCTGCGTTGCGTCGGCGCGTTAAACCCTACAATCAATCAATAAGGCCACGGCGAGAAACGCATTCTAAAAGACAAGCCAAGCCGAATGACGTCACGCTGTAAACCGCCTATAAGCATTGTTGGTACGACAAGACAGGTCCGTGGGGAGCTTTCGCTCAAATAAATTTATTGAAAGGAGTGAAAGTTCGCTGTCTTCCAAGCAAAAATGGTTGCGGAAAAGGTGAAAGTCCGTAGAATGCTGTGCTGGGCTCATAAATCAATCAGTTAAGATTTCAACGCAACAAATACCAATGACACTGTTTTCTTACTACACTGTCCGTCGGCTAACAAACCGACTTATGGACAATTAAACAGGAATGTTTGAAGATGAAAAAAAAAAAAAAAAAAAAACGAACAACTTACATTTTTGTAAACAACTAGAATAGAAAAACTCAGCCGTTTGTGTCAAGCCAAAGTGTTAAAAACAATGAAAATGAAAAAGCAAGAACTCGAGAGCATCGGTTCCGGAGCAATCAATTTGAACGAAAAGGGGTCAGGGAACCTAAACCGTGGAAGATCAAATTCCGCGCCGCCAGTACAGGAAAAATCACGATCAGGATGGTACAGCCAGCGAAAATAAAATCAATAAAGCCCTACGAAACGCCACCAAACTCCTGACGCCCACGACAGGGGGCAGCCAGGCAAAAAATTAATAAAAGGAATCGCTGAGCGGTAATTTCCCGAATCCGAGAGAAACGCTTCCGAAAATAGAAAACTGAGATGAACAAAGCGTGAAATTCCTCCAAAGCTTCCACCAGAAAAGCGGCAGGGAGGGGTCAAAGATAAAGAGCAGTGTGCTCGAAATGTGCGAAGAGTTTGGAAGACAATAAAAGAAAAGGAGAGAAACCCAGCAGTGGATCAGAGACACAAAACAAAACAAAACAAAACACGACCGCGTGCTTAAGGGCGTTGTCCCCAACACCCCAAGCATTAAGAAAAAAAAAAAGTGTCTAAACTACAACTGCTATGGTCGAAAAGAGAGAGCCAACACAAAGCAGCCCAAGCGGGTTTAGACCCCGTAAAGGGCAGCCACCGGCGCGGCACAAATTCGAGATTCTTCAAATTTTCTCCCCGCCTTATCTATTGAAAGCGGGAACAACTTTCCGTTGCTCAGTCTTATCATCCCTCCTCTAACGCTTTTCCGCTGTCTTTTCTTTTATCTCTTCGCTCTTTCAATGAGCGCCCGTCTCTCACAAGCCTCGCCCTTTTTAGGCTTTCCATACACGAAACACAGCCAGAGTGCGATATTCTCCCCAAAACTTTTTTCTGTGGGCGAGCGACAGGAGTCTTCTGCTTCTTTTGCGCCAATCCGGCTTCCTCTGTCACCGACCTGATCAAAAGCCTTCTAACTGACCCCCACTACTTAATAATACACGTAACGTGCTTTCATTGTACAATCTCCTCGTTCCACCATCGCTACGATGCCATCAAATACAGCCTGCCATAGAAGAAGAGTGGTATCTACATGTTGATCGCGAGTGAACTTAGGCTTCCTTATCTGGGGGGTTGTTGTTTGCCCGCTCTGAAGGATTTCCCGAGCGACGTTGACGTATAGCCGCACACTGACCCCGGCGGACGGAGCCAATTCAGCGTGCAGCTGGGCCCTTCTCGATATAGCCGGTCGCCCACACGCCCCGCGATACACCTTAAAGCACCGTCCGCTGCTGAATCGCTGCTTCGTTTCTGAACCGCTGGGCCGCGCTACAAACCCGGATGTAGTCTCCTAGACCGTAGACCGAAACCGGAGGGTGTGTGCATGTGAGCCGGGTTCGAGGTCTTTCGAGATGTCACGCTGAGATCGGGATAGAAGCGTTAAGGTTGGAAAGCAAACATGTACGCCGCAAAGCGGTTTTTGTTCTGGAACGGGCAGCGAAGGAGAGTATATCTAGCAGAAGCCAGGGATCATGTTTATTTATTATGGTATATAAAAAGTAAGCCTAGGAAGGGCAAAAACGGCTACGATTTAAAAGACACTGCATCCTGTGCACGGAAATTAATACGGTTTAAAATTCATTCATTCGTTCATTCATTCATTCATTCATTCCGGCAACCACATTCTTGGCATTCGGTGTACCTCTGGCACCCGGCCGCTGCGGCCGCTTTTCTGATGGTGGAGAAAAGCAAAATCGTCCGTGAGTACAAGATTTCGGCGCAGTTAAAGATCCCCAGGTCGCCAAAATTATTCCGTAGCCCTCCACTACGACGCGCCTCGTCGCCTGCGTTGCATCGGCGCGTTAAACCCTACAATCAATCAATCAATCAATCAATCAATCAATCAATCAATCAATCAATCAATCAATCAATCATCAATCAATCAATCAATCAATCAATCAATCAATCAATCAATGTTCCTCTGGCATAATTGTTAAGCAGCTCGGCCTGAAATGAACTCCTTTCCGCGCTTATCCTTCTTCGCCGCTATCATTTCTCTATTTCAATACCCGCCTTCGCCAGTTTTCATTTACTTCTAGCTTTTCCCATCAAGATCCCCACATTAGGGGGCAGCCAAGCCAAACTTTATTGTGTTTTGTGTTCATTTCCCTCATGCGCAATCATGTTCTCCTACGAGTTAACTAGCTCATTCACTGGAGTGCTTTGAGACACCCAGGCTGTGTTGTCCCAGTGCCGTAGCGTGTTGTCCCAGTGCCGTTGTCCCAGTGCCGTAGCGTGGTCCCAGTGTTGTCCCAGTGCCGTAGCGTGGTCCATCATATGATTCTTGTGACCTATGTACGTGCAGGAGAAGGAGAAAGGAGGGATGGCCATGGCAAGTGGTACGCGACTAAGCTGCATTGTTCCGCATTTACTCTGGACGCGGAGCAACGACGACAAAACTACTGGAATAACGAAGACGCCGATGATTGTGTTACCTGCTCTCAAGGCCCGGACTCGACGGACTCGACGGACGGACGCACAGACAGACAGACAGACAGACAGACAGACAGACAGACAGACAGACAGACAGACAGACAGACAGACAGACAGACAGACAGACAGACGAGACAGACAGGAATGTTTTGCGTTCAGGTAGTTCCGGAAAAGGTACCGTCTTTAAATATGCAGGTACAGCTTATCGAGGTGGAAAATGCATACTACAAGTCATCGCGTGTAAAAGATGTTACAGAAGGCGGCAAAAGCTCTTTGTTCTTTTAAGCGGGACGCACCTGTTAACATTTTTATGGGGCTTGCTACTTCATGACCCACGGGCTTAAAAGTCATCGTGCACTTATACGAAAAGTTTTACAAATCCACGCAAATGTTCTCACGGCCTAGTTTGCTGATTTTTGAAATGTGTGACTTATGTACTGAAATAAATGCACAAAACTCTCAATTGCTAGGCCGTTAGCGCCATCTGGAGAAAACGTAATAAATTAAAATGTGTTTCTTGCTTCTTGTTTACTTCATTAAAGAAGGGATATATTTCTAAATGAAGCAAAATAGGCCACGAGGAAAAGTTCTGTGGATCTGTAAACCTTTTCGTATTGGTACACGATGCTTTTTAATCCCGAGAGTCCCGTAGGAGACCCGTAGGAATGTGATCAGATGATTCCCCCTTAAACGATAGACGTTTACATAAAGGAAGTTAGTGCCCGATTAAAGCCTTTACGTGAACGCGCGTTTACGCTCATATCTTCTTTTCGCCTTCTCTTATTTAGCCCATGAACCCAACTCCTCCGGAACAGGGTAGCCAATCGGGCTGTACACCTATACTCGGTGACAACTTAAGAACGGCACCGGAAGTTGCCGCTGTGCCTTATCACCGTCGCCGGATGTTTCTCCGCGCGGCGCAAGTAGGGCGTTACTGGGAATATTTTGAACATGGCGTGAACCGTTCCCGTGATTTTTTGGACTTAATATGCTTATAAACGACTCCAGTGACGACAACAAACTGCGTGAGACGAGGCAGACAATATCACTAATTCATAGGAAACCCCTTTCAAAACGCGCGCGCACTGACGTCACGGGTCCGGCGCTTTGGCGGAGTGATACACTACATGAGGTGGTGTCGTGCTTGAGTTGTAACTAAGTATAGTAAACTTCCGAGCCTTTTCGTTCGCTTATTTTCCCCTCCTCGCAACGCTGGGAAAAGAGTTGGCATCAATGAAATTACAGTAATTAAACTAGTTTTTGCTGTAATTAGTAATGTAATGAATTACCTTTGAGGGTTTTCAATTAAGTTATGTAATAAATTACTTCGGGCCCGTAATTTCATGAAAATTACTCGTCACTTTGCAAATTAGTTTTGACTACAATATAGCCTGTCCGCTTCTCTTACGGCATAAAAAGGCTCATCAAGAAAAGTTGACCAAGTAGAGTTACAATGCCCAGAAAATCTCTGGGCATGGGGACTCTGCGAACGTGAAGGTAACAACGCTTCGATGAGAGCTCTGCCTGCTTTCTCGTGCCTCTTCGTTATCTTTTCATGCGTTCCGGGGTTTCCGGCAGTGCAATGGTGACAATCAATCCGGTTAAACAAAAACGTGCAGATTGTGTCCAAGGCTTCGTTACACTGCCCACTGGTGTAAACCCGCTGCTGGGAAGGCGCGTTTTAGCATGGCAAAAAAACATTATGTCGTACAAGTGGGGGACACGTTTGAGATGCCCAATTTGAATCGCAGCTCCTTGTGAGATGTAATAAAGATATCTAAGATGTATAGCGCAGTAAATAAACTGTACATAAGTTGGTGTATAAACAAATATTTTTGAGATTGCAGTGTATTAGTATATGAGTGAAAATAAAGTGTATATAAGTTGGTAGTGTATGAGTGATGAATTTTTACTAACTAATTTCAAAGTAATTTCATTACCTTTGAAAAGTAATAGTAATAATGTCATTACTTTCGGCCACCTGTAATTTCTAATGTAATTTAATTACATTTTAGAGAATTCTAGGAAAGTAATGAGTAATGTTTTTTTAATTACTTTTTAGAAGTAATTTTGCCATCTCGGCTAGGAAACAAGGTGACCGTCCTATATACGGACCGTTAGGAGTTCCCCAAGCCGCTGTTCTCAATGCTGATGGCAGCGGGCTCCAAGAGATGCTCACCTACATTCCGGAGGGTTATGTTAAAAAAAAAACATTTAAAACTGGTCTGAGACCCCACTCGACTATAACGTCGTCACTTGTAGCCGATGTAATCAGTTTCTCTCAGCACATCTTGAAACGGCGGTGGAATGCAGACTGTGTTTACCACAGCAATGAAAAATTTTCTCCTGTGATTCGACGCAGCATACCGTTTAAGCCTCCTTAAACCTAAGCCTCGCGCCAGCAACTTCCGCCCGTCCACATTTCGTACTGTTGGAAAAAGAAAGCGGCTGATTACAGCGACCGCGCCCGGCCAACGACGTTCCTTGATGACCGTGCAGGTCTTAGTGGAGATGCCTGAGCGAACGCGGGGGCAAAGGCACGCACCGGGGCACGCTAGCCACCTACCCCCCATTTTATCCCGCCACATGTTGCCCCCGTCATTAGCCTAATTACCCCGCATCCGACCCCCAGTGACTGGGGGGCCTGCCTTGCCTTCACCGTGTATACACGCCCTGGTTGCCCGAAAGAAAACACATCATGCGATTCCCATCAACCCGCAGCGTCATTAGTGAGAATCGCAATATATACAATGATCTTTGGTGTACGCTCTGGCATCAAGCAATCGATGAGCAATTTACTCGCATTTTGAGAGTTTTAAAAGAAATAGCCCTAAACATGAGTAACCGTTGTCTCAGAACTTTTATTTCGCTACTTTATTTTCATCAAAATAACGGACCTGTAATAAAGGAAGTATTGAGTATACTTCCAGACGATGAATTAGATTCCTAGGTAAGCCAGAAGGTAAACAACAGGACGAGCTGCGAGGTTTTATGATTGTGTTGGGCGCACCGTACATCTATCATTCCCTGGAATAAATGAGCTTCGTTAAATCATAAATCGCAAATAATGATGCTGCAGGTAGGTCACTGCATATTTCTTATTGAAAATGAGCGGGACGGTAGGAACTTTTTCAGAACTGTCAGCAAAAACTGAAAGAAGTTACCAAGCAACACTAATCTGTGATACATAAACGGCTGCGGGCTCATTATAAGTCCCTTGTGAAACTTTGCTTGCCCAATAACGCGGGATTTTTCAACCTTCGGTACATTTAACAATGAGCCATGCAAAATCACTACTAGCGTGCACCCTGCAGTTATTGACGAAAAAGTTGAAAGCTCATTAGCATTGCAGTAGGATAACGATGCGCGCCCTCCCCTTGTTTGGTACGCGATATGCTGCCATGCGCGAAAAAAAAAAATGAATAGAAACGGGAACAGCGGCATGCCTTGAGGTACCCCGCAGGGGTACGGACACGTAATTAGAAGTAAGACGAAGTACTTCAACATTTTCTTAATGCTCGCATTTATAAAACTGCGACTCGAAAGAGATTTTTGTCTTCTCTCTCGCGGGTACCTGCTCGTGACACAAAACACGCACAGGAAATAGTAAGGCAGGAAATCAATTTCCGCTTATTATGAATGCTTGCAAGCCGGAAGCGCTCGCGGCTTCGACGAGCGCCGTAAAAATCTCAGAAAAATACAAACACCGTTCTCGCGTTACAAACTTGTAACAAGCTGAACATGCACCATTTGAAAGCATCCTTAACAGTCTGTTGAATGCTGTCGGCAGAAAGAAAGGATTAGATTTCCCTTTTTGTTTTGTCTGGGACGACTACCACGCGGTTTCATGCATGCAAACGCACGGACACCGTGGTTCTGGACGAAGCTGAGTTGAAGCGAGAAGACATAGCCTGCCGATGACAGGAAATTAATAACGGTAAGCTGCCCGGACCGCGAACGCAAACGGGACTGGAGAGAAAGAGGAAGGAAACCGAGTGCAGGGATAACACATATAGCTTATTAAAACTATGTTGCCCGCGATGTTTAAAATGAGTTTTGAACAATGATGTTAGGTTGTTCGAATAATGAGTTTGCCGACATGCGAAGCGAAAAAGGACACGGGTACCTACTTCAATAATTAAGTGGCCGCGCGGGAAACCCAAGCTACTGACAACACAATCCTGTTGCAAATTTTCGGGGGGAAGGTAAGGGACAGCATCGGAATTAATTAGTTTTTGATCCGCTAATAATGACTGCACAACGGATTTTTAATCTCGCACGTATACATGGCACAGACAGCTATTTGTACATAACTTTTTTTAAAAAATAAATACGAGCTGCTGAACAGGGATTTGTTATTTAATAAGGCATCACTTATCAAGCTAAAAAGCTATACTTCCATGTTTTTGGGCCTTTCTATCGATTCAAGCGTGACTTAATTAGTGGCTTTCTAAACAGGATGTTTGAAAATGGCTCCAGGTTATTAGCCCAATTGCTGCCTCTCACTATGAACTTGCTGTGGAACCGAGCAGACGATACGCTTAAAAAAAGTGAGAAGACATTAGCATCAACGGCCTGCACAGAAATCGCCGCACGAGCCGTCATCGCCGAGATTACATACTGTCAATGGTAAAGTTACTGCATGTAGGAGCAATATACTCCAATCGAGGGTCCATGACAGCGACGAAAACTGTTAGCGGCCATCGCGATAGTTCAATGTGTAATCTCTGCAAATACAGGTGTTCTATTGTGCGTACAGAGCGATTGCCTCAACGTATAATTTCACTTCTTGTTAGTAAAGCTCCCAGCCAACTTAAGGGGTTGTATTCTGAACAAATACGCTTTCAGCCTGTCCCCGTCATATCGGCGTCGAGTACCTCTTAGTTTTTGAATCCTGGTTCCGCCGGATAACAAGTTCGCCTGGTCGTTTTTTAATAATGAAAATCAGCGATTTTACAGCGAAGCACTCTAGGGTTAGGGTAAAGCATCTGCGCATCATCATCATCATCATCATCATCATCATCCGGTACACTGCAGGATGAAGGCCTCTCCCACTGACCTCCAACCCCTCCTGTCCTGCTCTGCTCGAGTCCACAGTTTACGCCCAGAAGTTCCGTATTTCATTTCTCCATCGTGTTATTAGCCTTCATCTTCGTCCAGGCCCATCTCTTGGTATCCACCCTATTACCCTAATTGTCCACCGGTTGTCGGTTCGTCTCACTACATGGCCCGCCATTTCTTTTTCTTTATTTGAACTATGATATCATCTACTCTAGTTTGTTCCCCTCGTCCAGGTAGCACGTTTCTTGTCCCTGAGTGTTGCACCTAAAATTATTCGTTCCATCCCTGTTGAGCCGACCTGAGTTTTCTTTCTAGTTGTTTAGTAACGCGCCAAGTTTCAGCACCGTACGTCATAGCCGGCAGCATGCACTGGTTGTAGATTTTTTTCTTTTTAGTGACAGAGGTAGCTTACTTTTCATTATTTGGGAGTACTTGTTGAGTGCTTCTTACCTTACCCATTCTACTCCGGATTATCTGTCTCGTGGTTGGTTTCAACGTTAACCACCTGTCTGAGGTAATTATATTCTGTTACTTCTTCTAGCGTTTCGTTTCCTAAGCTGAAGAGGACGCTTTTGACACGCTTATTCCTCACTACTTTAGATTTATTCATATTTATTTTTAAGGGTTTTCTGCGCATCAGCGAGCAGAAACCCTTCGAAGCATGGAGTGCGCATGCGTGAAAGAAATCGAGAGCGAAGAACGCCAAAGCCATAAAGGGAAAGGGAACGTCAGGGTATCTGGCGGCGAAAGATACACTGACGCGGTGGGTTGGAAGTTTTTCAGGTTTGCCGTATTTATCGTATCTCCCACTTCGACAAAGTGGATATCCTCAACCGTTATCGAATTTCTACGCGAACACCCTTCGGGCAGCCATTGGGCACAAATGTCTGTGGCGCCGGAAAGAATATGAAGACATAAGCTACCGTGCCAAGCCGAACCAAGTTTATACGTAAGCGAAGTTTCCCACCGTAACTTCGTCGTATGCGAGTCCAGGACATATATTTTCTTGTTGCTTCACCAATTTGTTACTTTATTTACGCGAAGTTGATGTTCTAAAAGTTCTTCTAAGTGTCCGCTCTCACCCGTCTCCTGGGAAGGCGTAAGGAAGAAGAATCGATGTCGTCCATCGTTCACGCGTTATCACGGAACGCCGTAGACTGCACCTCCAACGAAGATTCGCAACCCCTCTTGCGGGCGTGACTCAATAGATCAATTTTTACGAGTTTTCTGTGCATTCACGCTTTTAAACTTAAACAAACAAAAGAGGGGGAAAACGGAAACCTGCCTTCCCCTCCCTACAACTGTTAAACCAAACATACTCGGCGTAGGGTAATTATCACCCGCTACCCCCGCAAGCGATTTCTCGCAACATAATTATCTCAATAAACAAGCGAGCAGAGCAGAACAATAGAGATCGGCAAAAGACACAACAAGTGTAGTTACAGCCGGGACGAAAAAATAAAGCCGTTCCGCTCAACGTGAAAGCTGTCGGAAGTGCAGAGCAGTGAATCGCCCTAATCGGCTGTGGCGCCGTTATCCGCTCACTGATACCACCCAATGCAATTCAAATTTCCCGCCTTCGCAGTGCTCGCGCGCCGCTGCCTGAAACTGCGCCAACCGGAGTTCTGTCTTTTTGTGCTTGCTTTTCCCCCCGCACGGTGCCGGCATTGCAGAGAGAGAGAGGAGAAATAACTTTTATTTGTCCAGTTTGTGGAGGAGAGCTAGACCTCCACCCTAGGCGGTCGGCCCAGGGAGCCCTTGGGTCTAGCAGCGTCTTCGGCTAACTGGACGGCCCAGAACTTGATTCGCCGGTCTGAGCTGGAGCAGTACCGTCTCCCCTGCTCATTACTGCTAATTTTGCGGCTCTGAGAGTCGCCTGAGGACATGCCATAATATATGTGCAAGATCGGCCCGTTCCTTGCATCTCCGACATTTATCTGAAAACTGTCCAGATAACATGACTATACGCGACGGGGTTCGGGTACGAGTTTGTCTGAAGAAGCCACCAAACCACAGATTGCCTTTTACTGAGGGATGGATGAGCGGGGGTTAGCGGGCTCGTTCAAGCCGGTAATGAGTAGTCAGCTCCCTGTAAGACACAAGCCTGTCTCTGGCCCGTCCAGCGGAGCGAGTGAGCGTCTGGGTCAGAAGTGTCGACGCCAGCTCGGTCGGTAAAGCCTCGAGCCGCATCGTGCGCCACACTCGTTTCCGGCCAGGCCCGAGTGGGCCGGTGCCCATATCAAGTATATCTTCCCGTTCCGCTCGTCATGGGATCGAGATTTTAGGATTTGGGACGCCTCGGGTGAAATTCGCCCTCTCGAATAATTTAAAATAGTCGACTTAGAGTCACTAACAATGAATTTAATTTTTGGAGAAGCTGTCATCGCCAGGGCGATGGCCACCTCTTCACCCACCTCTGTGTCCGTCGTGCGGACCGAGCATGAGGCAATTGAATCCCCACGGAAATTGACCACTGCGAGGGCCATGACGTCGCGAGCAATGTAATCAGCGGCGTCTACGTACTGCCACTTTTTTTCTCGTTTACTATTGCAAAAACAAACCCAACTAGCGTTCCTAACTAAATGAACGTGGGTGCTGGGGGTAATTACGTATATTTGGCCTCAAATGTACCTGCAGTTTTTTTAGACGATAGTCTTTCTTGGGCTACTTAAAACCAGACATTTCGGTCTGTCTGTATGTCTGTCTGTCTGTCTGTGACTCGATTCATACACCTAGCGAAAATAAACGAAGTCTGCGCTATACTAGTAGTATATACTCACAGCGAAATGTAACCGTCTAGGTACGGTTTATATGTTAATACTTGCCAACATTGTTGAACAAGAACAAGACATTACCCAAATATAATACAGAAAATTAATACACAAGGGATATTTACAGTGTGCCTTTATGAAAAAATTCATAGATGCTTGATTTTAGCGAAATGAAATGCTACATCTACAGCAAAAAAAAAAAAAAAAGTCGCACTGTCGCCTGCTGTCGCCCGCGCCACCATAGCTTCTGGCGGCATTTTAAGAATTCAATCGGCAACAGTTACGAAAGGTTCCACTAGATAGGTTCCACGTTCTGTTTTGAACGCACATGGACTAGGGAAACGCGGTTCTATAAAGCGTTGAAGTAGGGCGCCTCGATTCACGCGCGTCTCCGCCTGGCAGCGCTGGCATCGAGGTACCCGGTCTGGAGCAGTGGAACGCGGTAAATTTAAATTCTTTTGAGCAAACTCTTTTGAGCCATTCTTTTTTTAAACTAAACAATGGGGAGCTGTATGACAAGAGCCAGCGGTTCAAGAGTTTCAAACGCTTGTGACTACATAAACCGCTTCGCTTTCGAAACCTCTGGGTTACGCAGCGACGACAACCACTACGTCGGAATGCCGTGTGGCTCTACTTGCGTCCAGCGAGCAAGCTACGACGACAAGGCGAGCGCTTAAAGTGCTCTGCACTTACAAAAGCCGATACAGTGGCGGCACCGTTAAAGAAATACGTCGCCGCCGCGGCATCATTGAACTCTTCCAGGCGATCCTCTGCTTCAGACCCCACGTTCAAGCAACCGACAGCTCTCTCATCCATCCTCATAGAGTCAAGCGGACGGAGAGAGAGAGAAGAGCAGAGCGCGAGGGGGAGAGCGGGAGAGAGCAGTGACTACGAGAAGAGGGGCTTCTCATCGTATAAACCCTGGGGAATGCCCCGCCTAGCGTTCGCTCAGCGCTAGGACACCAGGGAGCAGAGAGAGAGAGAAGAGAGTAGAGAGCGAGAGAGAGACGGTTCGTAAATTTTAATTAGGAGCATAAACACCGCTCTGTCCGCCGTCGCTATTCCTTCTAAGTAGGGCTGGTTCGCAGACCTAACCAGCAGCGCAGCGCGGCCCTTTCATAAAGCTGCCGCTGCTGCCGGAGGCCCCCGAGGCGGCATTCCGAATGCGGCCTGTTTTATAATGTTATGGCTTAGCGAGGGACGTGCATTGTCGGCGACGGAAAACGGCCAGTTTGGAGGGGAAAAGGAGGTACTGCAGGCAATTAGTTAATAGCTGAAAGGGCCGCCGCAGACGTGTCTGTTTTCCCCACATCTTCGTTTCTCCCTTTTTTGGTTAGTTCGTTTTGTCTTGCGGCGTTCTTCGACCGATATTAATTTGATTAGGCGTTCCAGAGACTCGGGAGAAATGTACCCCCTAACGCTTGTCTTGTCTGTAGATTAGCGATGTTCGCCGGTTATTAAGATCGTCGCTTATAAGAGAGGCTGAAAAAGGCGAGTATACGACAAAACTTGATCTTTCTTGAGGAACTATTTGCGCCTTTATGTCGGAATGCGGTTAAGAAGAAGCCCCCCCGCCTCCCTCTTCCTCATTTTTTGTGAATATATACGGACGTTGCTAACTCATTGGAATGTCCTTCAGTTTTTTGCTCCTCAGGTCCGACGTAGTAATAGACTTTTTTTTTATTGTCGTCGGAGACCGGATTAGTTCCTTGCACGTAGTGTGAACTAACGTAACGGTTGTTCAGATTTATTATTTTGTTCTGAAACAGAAAGAATACGGCCGTAGAACCTAGCTAGTTCTATACGATTTAAGCCACCTGCCCTGCTCTTGCTTTTCTAGTTTTCATTGTGACAGAAAAGTTGAACATTTTTTCAAGATCTTTATTAGACACTTAAGACCTTGACATTGTTACTGAAACTGAATTATTTTAACTAAAGCTGGAACCATGAATAGCTAGCTCACAGTTCGCTTACGTTTTTTTACACATTTACGGAGCTAATGACGAAAATAAATAACTAAAATACGAAAATGTGTTTTAATTTGATAGGACGGGGTAGCACGTCAGTTTCCCCAATTCAGGACGATGTCACATGCCCGCGTAATGAAAGCTTATCTATGCAGGCTAGCAACGGTCAGGGGTGAACGCAGGTCCTATCTTGCGACTTGTTCAACTTCAGTTACTTCCGACTGAGTGATTTGTTTTCGTTTTTTCTTCTTCCTTCCTTAAAAAAAAAAAGAAAACGTGTTTCGTTTTCGTTTTCATTCTATAGACGGTTTATTGCTCAAGACCATAGTCACCGGGGGGGCTAGAGTTAAGTTGCTTCCGGCACTTGGTACGAGTAATCAGGAACCAGGACCATTAATCCCGATTCCCGATGATCGCTGACAAAGGGGGAACGGTTTTCTTCAGCAGCAAAATTGGAGTTTGTACTCGTAGGAAACCAATCCATTGTAGGGCTTCGTAACACGGCTTTGCATTCGCGCGGGCAGGTCCGCGCAGAGAAGTGAATGTATTCTGGAAGGTTGTGGCACTGTCTGTAAATGTATTTCTGTCTGCACGTGCTGCCTGCTACGGCTCCCAACCTTTAACTTCCTCCGCTGAACTGAAACAGCATAACGAAAAAGTCGCGATTTTCTTAGGAAGAATTAACCGGCAGTAGCAAGCAAAATTGTGTGAAGATCGCTGTTTTTCATGGTAAGAAGCGAGGGGAGTGAGAAGTGTTTGCTGCATTATTTTTATAAGAAAATATAACACTTCCGCACAATTATGTGTGGCTGAGCGTTGTTGTGGTTGTTTATTGAACTTTTGACAATCAGAAGTTGCGAAGGTACTGAGGCAAAAGGCCACTGTAATCGTTGCCCGACTAGGCCTCTAGCACCTGACGGATCAAGCGACAGTAACAGAAGCAGCTATACGGGCCTAAATAAATACAAATATGCATACACACTTTTAGCGTAATAAACAGAAATAATACATACTAGAAAGACATGTAAATGAAGAGAGATACACGCTTTTCTTTCCTGTGCATCTAAACACTTCATTGTTTAGATGCGCACGAACAATACAATATAGTATAGTATAGTATAGTATAGTATAGTATAGTATAGTATAGTATAGTATAGTATAGTATAGTATAGTATAGTATAGTATAGTTAGTGTAGTGTAGTATAGTATAGTATATTTATTTATTCATTATACCCTTCAGGCTCAAACAGAGCATTGAGTAAGGGGGCACAAACTTCAATTAATAACAGGGCGATTATCGACAAAAAAAATACACAGCAAGTAACCCAGAATGATAACGGACTGATAGCGTAGTATAGTAATAGTACATTATAGTAAAGTGTAGTCAGCATAGAAGAGTGCATTACCGTATACTGTGCGGGACTATAACAGTAACATAACGCAAGGTAATAATTAAATTATATAATAAAATATTATACAGACCCACACAATACATTTGTTTGCTATTCAAGACGTTGTATGCGCAGCTGACATATTTGTTGCCACAAACGTACGATTTGTTCTAAGCTTTCCGCCTCCACCTATGCCTGCACCTGCTTTAAATATTACGCTCGTTTGCTGCACCACGGCTCTCCAGATCCTTTCGTCAGCAAGCAGGCTAGTCTTCTTTCTAATACAACTTCATTTGTTTAATTTCTCTTCTTGATAAAATACGCGACGGGTCGTCGTGGTCACCTCACGGAAGCTCCATGGTTCCGGGCCTCCTGAATACGTAATGAGACGCTTGTTTTACTTTGAAAGCTTCCGGCTTTGCACAGCGCACGTTCAAACTGCCGGGGCCAAGTTTTATCAAAGTTCTGAGAGGAAGTTAAAATTGCATGTTATTGTTACCGTTACCTTTTTGTTCCCTGCCTTGCACTTGGTCCGTCTTTCCGCTGGTTGCTTCAGGAGATTGAGCAGGCTCTGCATAGTAATGAGTCAAACACGCCAGTGTCTTTACTCTCGTTAACACATGACTGCCGGAGTTCACGCAACGCTTTGCTAGAAAGTTCGGGAAGTTTAACGAACCTCCCGAGAATAGGAAAAGCAAAGCTACTCACGCTAAGATGGCATTTGGAGTAGTCAGAGAGAGAGAGAGAGAGAGAGAGAGAGAGAGAGAGAGGAGGATGAGGAGAAAGAGAGCGAAGATGATGATGTGGTGATGATGATGATGATGATGATGATGATGATGATGATATATGAGATGAGTGAGGGGGAGGAGGAGGAGGAGGAGGAGGAGGAGGAGGGAGGAAACGAACGGAGAGGCCGAGAGGACTCAGGCTTAGAGCCCGGATTGCTGCTCGACACTGGGGAAGGGGTGTTCAGGGGACGAAAGAGAGGTGTTAAATCTCCCGCTGGCTATGCGCAGTCATCAGCATCATCATGTGGATTTCCCCTGTTAGTGAAGTTATCGTGCCCGCTAAGGGCAGCCATGGTCCAGGTCTCGCTTCTCTCGTTCTTCCGTAATAAGAGGGCAGGCGAAAAAGAGGGGATAGGAGCGGGGCCGCGCACACACTTTAGTCCCTTTCTGGGCGAGAGAGAGATGAGGAGAGGGGGGGCGGCGATAATGTAACGAAGCTCGCATAGATAGATAGATAGATAGAAACTTTATTGTTCATGGGATGGTGGGGCGAATCAGCCGCCTCGGTCCAGGCAGCCGCTGAGGGCCCTGATGATGTGGGCCGCCAGTTCCCGTTGCTGTTGGAGACTCGCCGCAACAGCCAGCCACTCTCCGGTGTAATTGTGTGGTTGGGTAGGGTTGTAGGGGCACTCCCACAGAATGTGGTCCTGGGTAGGGGGAATAAGGCAGTGGGGACAGAGTGGGACAGGGGTGTCTGGCGTGCGTTGGAACAGATGGAGACGAGTGGGTGTGTGCAGTGTATATGTTTGCGCCTGCCGAATGACTACTTGCTCGCGACGGGTAAGCCCGGAATGGAGAAGAGGGAACGTGCGGCGTATGCTTAGAATGTCTGCTAAGGTGGGGAGCGGAGGGGGAGGACAAGGATTTGTGTCGCGAGCGTCGACAGGGGCCCGGAGGAGAGCTTCGCGGGCCAAGCTGATGAGCGCGTTCGTTCCCTGCGACGCCTGCGTGACCAGGGATCCAGTGCACGTGAAAGACCCTTTAACGTTGTTGAAGAGGGAAGTGAGGAGGGGAACGCAAGACCTTGAGCCAGGTGGTAGCATGCTGACTTCGAATCCGTGTAGGAGTTGGTCGTGCGGACGGGGTGATGTGTTGTCAGCAGCGCAAAAAGCGATAGCGCAGAAGTTCGGCTTCTTCTGGGAGGTGCAGCGTCGAGTGATGGAGTAGTGATACCCTCTGAAGTGATGAAGGCGACCGCACCGAGGTTATCTTCAAATCCGCATCTGTGGAATACGTGGCGGCTGTCGGTATCACGGTTTACTTTCTTGGCGTAGTATGCGGCACGAATAAGGACGGCGTTTGGATTGCGTTCCTTGTCCATGGTGCGGGGAATAGGTGCTACGGTAATAGTTGGAGTATTTTGCTGTCTAGAGAGTTGTTTGAGGTCGAGGAGGACGGGACGGGTATCCTAATGTGCGTAAGATATGAAGGCCTGTTGCAGTTTCGGAGAGGCGTTGACGTTGGTGGCTGCGGGGGATGTCAATTATTTCAGTAACCATCGGGAGAACACCAAGTTGCGCAAGTCGGGTGGTGCTAGTGGTAATAGGAAGAACCAGAGAAATTTTTTGTCGCTTTGCGGATTAGAGCGTCAAGCTTCCCCTTCCAAGGTGCGCTTTAGGACGACGTACGGAGCTTGATAGCGAATTCGGGAGAGGATAAGAGCATCACGGAGTTGAAGAAGGTCCTGTTTCTTTGAGTCCCCTTAGCGTGTAGTGACAACGGCGCATCATGTAAGAATGGGTTCGGCCTGACGGAGAATGTGCTGCACAGCCAAACCTCCTCCTCCATCAGATTGACATGTGAAGGCCCAAGAACTTTCAAAGTTTTGTGTGGGTAGATGGTGTTGTCATGGTGATGAAGGACAACTTGAGGTGGCTAGATATCAGCTTCTCAAGTCATGTTCTCTTTATCTCGCGCGCAGCCAAGAGCAAGCCATTCTGGTTGTGTGTGTGTGTGTGGTGTGTGTGTGTGGTGTGTTGTGTGTGGTGTGTGTGTGTTGTGTGTATTTGCGCGTGGGAAACTAGGTCAAAGAGCGCCGAATACTGCGGTCTTATATTCTTCCGATTTTGAACACTGGAATGCCATTCTTTGTGTTCAATTGTTAAAAAATGGTGTAGGGGGGGGGATTTAATTAAAAATAGATGATTGGTGTAGACGGTCATCTTGTTGAAAGCTAGAGGTGGTGAGTCGGAATGCAGTTCAGAGTTCTTTAGCGATTTCCCGCAGGGCCCTCATCCGAAAAGATCGATGAAATGACTATGAGCGATATGAAATGATTGGTAAAAATCCGACATTAAATAAACATTCTAAAACTCTATAATATGTTAACATGGGTTTCTCTGCAAGCAATTCGGTGGCCGCATGTGCATTCAAGTCTCTCTGCGTGTTTTCAAGGTACTACAGCTGAACGTCACTAACGACATCTCTAAGTGGGGGTCGGGGCATTCCAATGTGTTGTTATCGCCAGCGATTTCGTTTTTCAGAGAATTAAGGCTGGTTTATTAAGAAGTTCAGTTATACTGAGAACCAAACCGACTGCCAGATAGTGGTCGAAGAACTGTCATGTCCTTTTAAGCATAGATAAACTACAGAAGCTAAAAGCCTCTACTCAATAGTACCGATTGGGATTATTAGCAGGACTCTGGTGCCAGTTAGTTGGTTCGTGTTCATGAAGAGACGGAACAGCGCGAATGAAACAGGACCCAGGAATAGAAACACGTAGAACACAAAGACATTTCATATCGCTCGAAAAATAAACAGCTGGTAGTCAGCGCCCGTTTGTGTTCTACGTGTTTCCACACCTCGGTCCTGTTTCGTTCGCGCTGTTCCGTCTCCTCGTGGGATTATTAAAGCGCTATTTTTCTGCCAATCGCACTCTCTAATAGGTTCTCTGCGACCAGACTGAATGTTTCTTTAAATTGCCGTTTCTTGTGGTTGCCCCACGAAGGAAATTGGTACGTAAGATATTTTTACGAAAATTTCTAGTGGTTGACCCACCTAGCGCCTGCGCACTCAAGGAATGCATGAACAGAAGAAGAATGCGTCGTCGACAACTCTACTACTGATCAAGGCCCCAATCCTCCTTCAACGCCGCGGCGAATCGCTACAGCTAACATCGTCTCTCACGGATGCCACGATACGCAGTTCGAACGCATCCGTAACCGGCGCCGGGCGCGCCGACGACGTTCTCTCACTGTCCTTGACGGTCAGCGCGCCAGCTAGCCGCAAACGTTATGCATAACGCGCCGAGACGGCCCGCACAGCAACACCTCGCTCCCTTCGTCGACTACACAACGCAAGCGTGAGAAAAAACAAGAGGCTCGTACGGAGACGGCGGGCGTGTACGGAGAAGCCTTCCTCGCTCGATCTGCGCCAATGCGGCACCCAAGGTCTTCCGCGTACAGCGTGTGCTTATTGCCTTTCTGCGCATATCAGTCATTAATCGCCTGTCTTCACCCGGAGCGGTGTCGGTGCAGCTCACCGAGGCGCCCTCGTGCGACCCCCACTATTTTTTTTTCTCTCTCTCCCAGGGAGCCTTTTGTGAGTAGGGCTCGCTTGCATAGCGAATAGCAGTGCGGCGGTCGGTAGCGAATGTTTTTTCCGGGTTTCGGCTGCGCAAATAGAATATGTAAAGGCGCGGCCAGCGGAAACGGTCTTCCGGCATGCCACGCCGTAAATCACGGGGGAATTGGAGACGTTTCCGAACGGGCATGCGTATCTGGGTGTAGTTTGCTCGCCGTGGACACTATGCGGGTTCGATTGTCGAACGACTTGTATCTATAAAGATAAAGGCGTTACACGCTTTTTCTACTACGCGGTTTGTTATACGTTCACGCCCAGAACCCCAAACGTATGTACATATTGAAGCATACATTGATTTATTTAACTTAGCACCTATATATAAACGTAGCCGACTAGCATGAGTTACACGGTGGGCGTCTTTCTGTTTCGTATCCCTAAGAAAGCCCCATTGCTGCCGTTGACGATTGTCACCCACCGATGCCGCCTCTCGTTTTGTTGATTACCACCGTGATGATGATGATGATTACTGTTAATGATGCAAAAGTCTGGTGTGAGGTTTTCGGGAAACTGCAACGCTCGTTTCTTCGAAACCTCACACGATTTGCGAAGTGCCCGATAGCAGTTGTTCTGTGAACTCAGGCCCTTATAAAAATGCAGCGCCGCTACTTTAGCGCTGAGTCTAGAACGACGTCTGCGCAGTTCCATTAGTTGAAATGCATCGTTTACTCGAAAGAGTTTTCGTTAGTTCAAAGACTAAGCCTGAGTCACTTAAGCCAGTGCGACTTTCCTTGTTGAGCAGTTTTCATGTTCAAGTTTCCTTTCACATTGATTCCTGTGTTTGCCGCCCCCTAAACCTAATTGTCGAACGAAGGCGACATGAGTGGCTCGGCGGCCCAGTGACAAGGAACGGCGTAGACGTTCGTTCCTAGACGTCCATGATATTTCAGCACTTTCTTCCTAATCCAGACATAATTTTAGGCCTCTTCTCACGGGAAAGGTCGCAACATAGTCCTGATTTGTTTCTTCGAACAGTGTATTCATTATGTTAGTATTAAGCAATGCGCATCGCATCTACACAGTAAGCGATTACGTCTATCTTTATTGGGCAAGTCATAAGTGCTGATCCAAATCGTGCAAAAGAAATTACTCACAGAATGAGCATGGGGGTGGGCTGCTTTTGGTAGGAATTCCGATATCCTGAATAGCAAACTTCCACTGTCACTCAAAAAGCTGGTACATAATTGCTGTGACTTCCTCTTCATCACCATTGTAGCAGACGACGCTGTCATCATCATTGTCATTATGCTCCTCACGAGCTGTCGCATGCTCTCGTGGCTGCGCCGATACTTGCATGTACTTTTTCCAGTCCAAAAAGCTCAGTTGTTCTATCCCAAACTCTAGTTACAACTTTCACCAATTCTATTTTCTCTTTCTGCGTATAAATAGCTAGGTTTATAACCTTCCGGTGATTTAAATGGGCGCAATAGCCCTTCTCACACCCGATTCCTGGCCAATCCCCCCCGTGGGTATGTGCCAAGTCACCAGGAACAACAACAACAACAACAGCTGCCGCCCGCTTTTTAGCAGATTCCATTGAAAGCCTCATACCACCAAGACGTGTCGCTCCGCTTTCTGAACATCGCGCCGCAGCTGGGGGACCCTCCATCAATAATCAATGCGTTCTTCCAGTAATAACGTACGGGGCAGAAACTTGGGGTCCCACTAAACGACTTGCAAAGAAACTTAGCTCAACAAGCTATAGAAAGAAGAATGCTGAGGGTCACGCTAAGGGATAACAAAACAGCTGCGTGGATTACGGAATAGACCCATGTGGAGGACATTTCAGCTCAAATTAAGTGAAGAAAATAGGCATGGGCGGGTCACGTCATGCATGCCCATGAGGGACAACAGGTGGATCATCCGTTTAACGGAGTGGCTGCCAATGGATGGTAAACGCAATACGGGTCGCTTAAGGACTCGATGGAGGGATGGATGAACTGGGAAAATATAGGGGAAAAGGGGGCTCAGCTAGCACTCGATAGACATCGCTGGAAATTTTTGGGAAAGGCCTTCGTCTTGCAGTGTACACAACCAGGCTGACGGCGGCGACGACGATGACGACGACGAAGACGATAAAGATGATGATTACGGCGACGACGACGATGATGATGATGAAGCAATGCAAGTAGCCACTCTGACATAATGGAACAAATAGCGATGAACTTAACACGACGACCACAGCATAGAAGAAAAAAAGGACACCGAAACGGAAGATGGCGCATCTCCGTTTCGTGTCTTTTTCCCTTCTATGCTGTGGTCGTCGTGTTAAGTTCAGCGCTATTTGTTCCATTATGTCTAGATACCAACTAGCCCAACACCAAGCTTTATTGTAGCCACTATGCTTGCCGAAAGCAAATGTGCATATGTACACTTGAGCACCACGATTTGATTGGATTCGGAAAACTTCATTGGGGCCTGCGCATAAAGTCTTTTTGCTAGGTCTTCATGACTTGGCCGGAGTCGTCACCGCAGATGTAGCCAACCCGGATAGGGGCCTTCCGCTCTCCGTCACCGGGTCGCCGGGGTACCCCTTCCTGGCCAGCGCCACGATGACTGGCTGGAAAGCCTGGAGTTGAAGATTTTAATCTTCAGTCCGCACCGCCTCCTCGAAGGCAGGCGGCATCCACCTCGTGTTTGATTCGTCCGGTTATGCGAGGCAATCCCAGACGATGTGCTCGAGTCTTGCTGGGGCTTTGCGGCACACCCGACAGGTGGCATCAGGGTATGCCTACGGGTACATCTTGTGCTTAAGGTAGAGGCTCGGGACCGTCTTAGTTTGGAGTTGCCTATAGATGGCCGCTTTCTCCCTGCTCATTCCTTTGCAGGGCGGCCGGAGCCTGCGTCTGGCAAGTCGATAGGCCTGAGTAATTTCTTTGTTGATAGTCATCCGGTCTCGTGCGCTGTGCCACGTATGCTCTCCGACACTTTGCTCGGTGTGGTTACTTCGCAAAATACGCTAGCTTCTCCGCAGTGCTTTTCTGTCAACGTGTTGGCATGCCTCGTTTCTCGGCAGGGGAAACTAGTCTTGGGGCCGAAACTGCGTGCAAAGCACGCACTAGTAGTGATTCTGCACCTGGAACGCATGCACTTTAAGGGATTTTGATATGTTTTGAATGCACAAATTTTATTCGTCCGCCCTTGACAAAGCGGTGTTAAAGTGGGGCGCAAGGTTCACAGAAAAGCCAGCTTTACAATTCTTGCTGAGGACCTATTGTGTTCGCAGAACATAAGCACAACGCCATTCCATTGGGTAACTTTATATCGTGGTTGAATAAGTAATTACAAAAATACGCCCCAGATTAGCGGAGGCAATCATTCCTCCAAGATAGCTACCTACACACCTTTTTGGAGGGTCGATAACTACTACGACCAGTGATAAACACAATAATTGCTATGTACAATATCTCTAGGCCCAAGCTAAGTCTTCCCGACTACTATATTCCATCATAATGTCTTAATATTGTGTAAGAAGAACTGTAGGTCCGTACCTGGACGTAATTCCTTGGGACCAACCGTCATAGTTGGTAAAACAAGCACCGAACTCATTTACCCGTTAGAACGCTAACCACAGCCTTCGTTAACAGCACAAGAAAATACAACTAGCTTTGCAGGCTTGTAGGCTTTACAAGGATATCTACATACGTAATAATACTGCACGAGTTTCGAACGTAAAAAAAAAAGAAAGAGAAGGGTGACAGCGGAGGTGCTTAGGGAATACCGACACCGCTCGTTGATCCAGTATTGCCAGCCTGTTTAGTTTATGCAAAACAGCGACCATCACGTTCGCAGTTTTACGGCGCTCTTTCATACGATGAGTTACGGTTTCCGAACCAATTGGCGACACGACCGACAAGAAAGAGGGGGTGTGAGGGTAGGTACGGGCGTCGTGAAGCGAACTAGGCACAGCTGGAGAGCCTAGCGGCGCGAGCCGCCAGTCCAGCGGCCGCCGCGTGGTAATTGCTTTTCGAATATTTGCCTAACGGCGCGCTCTTCAAACACGCTACCGCCACGCGACTATGCGTCGACGCAACTCGCTGACCTTCCCATCGACCGAGTAATGGTTACGGCGCCAAAACGGCAAACGAGGCAATTACTTATCGCACTGACTGCGCAGCTCCGCCCGGCAATGAAAGCCCGCCGCCGACGAGGTTTGAGAACTCGTTGGGAGCGCCCGTTGATGCCGTATATTGGGCGCCCTCCCTGATAGCTGTGCAGTTCAATGCAGAAGGGGCAACGTTAAGCTGCGTTCGTTATTCGGGAGTCCCGGCTGGTGTGATCGACAAGAAGTGAAGGAGAAGTGAGGCGCGCATGCGCACTACACGAGCGAGTGAACTGCGAGTGAACACGGGTTTACTAATGTAAGCGTTACACACACTGCCCTGATGTTCTGAAAGGGATGCACTGGACGTCGTTGTTCATACCAGCAGAACTGAGAAACACATAGGACGAATGAACCGAGGAGTTTATGCTCAGGTTTATTTCAGACTTGATTCTTGCAGGGCGATGTAAACATGTTAAATACCACTGCCCCGTGAATCGAGCTGAATGTCGTTTTACTTGTCCTTTTGCCGTTTTGTACGAGAGAGAGAGAGAGAGAGAGAGAGAGAGAGAGAGAGAGAGAGAGAGAGAAGAGAGAGAGAGAGAGAGAGAGAGAGAGAGAGAGAGAGAGAGAGAGAGAGTTTTTAGCCCCACATTCTTCCGTGCTTGCCATTTCAGATGGGGGTGAACATAGTGAGGCGACAAAAAAGAAAGGGCGAAAGTGTGGTGGAAGAATAAATAAGAGGGAAAATAAAATTAAAGATATAAGGAGCGTAGAAAAAATTCTATATGAGCAGAGAAGATATCAGGACTTCAAGGTTACAGAACCTCGAGTTGTGTTAGCAATTATGTGTTATTTTAGCACGAGTGATGTTAGAAATGGCACCCCTCGGCCCGAACTTGTAAACAGCACGTTGAAAATAACCTGCACAATTAAAAAAAAAAAGAAAACGCTACATCAGATTTTTAAGGCATAATATTTATTCAAATTTGCCCTCAGAAAGAAGAATTTGCGCGTAGAACACGCAAATAAAGATTTAACATGACCTGTAACGTATGCAACGGCAACCCATTCCTGGTTAGAAAAACTGAATTTGAGAAAAAAAAATTTCATGACCCTTTTATTGTTTTTTTGACTGACTAATGATCAAGGTGCCATAGCAGTTTTTAATTAGCTTTGTTTTAGAAGCAAGGTTTCGAACACAGGGCACGATGTTTGCTGATATATGCACGGCCATCAAGTAGTAGTAGTAGTAGTAGTAGTAGTAGTTAGAGAGCTTTATCTCGCAGAGAAGGGGTGTAGTTCCCGAGTCCAGAATCCCAAGTGACGATTCGACGATCTCTGCCCTGGAGACCAGCAGTTGCTTTGGCGTCTAGATCAGCGCTGATCATCGGGTTCACCCAGAGCTCGGGGAGGGTAAAAAAAGAGGAAAGAGACTTAACAGAAAGCAAAGAAGTAACTTTTGTAGTTGTATCCTTGGTGCACATTAAGTACCTGATGAACAACGAAGATAAGACAAATCAGCGTACACCAATAATGAGCAACCACGAAGAATGCTGGCATAACGACATAGGCGTAGAACGAGCCGAGACAACTTGTAAAGCCCAATTCCCCCATCGTGCATCTAATATTTTATTGGGTGTGAGCCACCCTTCAGTGGTGCTTACTGATAAAGAGGTCCAGTTCATGGATAACAACAAATAAGTCATTTTCCCTTTTGTCCTTTTATCTGGTTTGTTTGTTTTTGTATGCTACTTTGAGACGTGCGGCGTTGTTTGCCTTCAGTATAAATGTTTGTGGCGGGTTTTCAATAAATTTAGTTGAGAGTCAGCGCCTGTCCAGTGGTTAGTCTTCTGTCTGTCCCGTCCTTCACGCTGTGATTAAGCATAATGTTTTATAAGCTCACACATACAACAGAATCACATCGAAAAATACAAACCTTAACGAGACGTTTAATCGCAGGCTGGTTGAAGCTCGTACTACTCATTTTCAACCCCTGCACTGCACAGCATCAACCGAAATAACTTTTAAAGCCTAAAGGTGTACTAGTTTATTAACCCACGCACATAAACGAATCAAATCTATTTTTGAAAGATAGACGTTTTATCGCCAACTGGTTGAACTTCACGCCGGCCAGCTCCACCTTCGCTGCACGCAACAGCTTCGAGGACCACATAGGTGTATATAGGCGCGGCGGCAGCGGATTAGATGGCCGGTCCGCTGCGATGAATGAAGGCGCCGGCAAATTGACCTATAGCGGTCGTTCGAGTGTACGGCGGCGGGGCATATACCACGGTACGCGTACAGTCGGGGAACGCTTCCGCAGCATTAAGTATCCGGGCGCCGAGGTGCCGAGAGGGCGCATAACCTACATTGAATATCTGGGTCGTTTGGCCCACAGCGCTTGCGTAACGCGCCATTACGATGGCAAGGTGAACCGCTTTGAGCGACGCGCCGCCGGCTGTCGTCTATGGGCGTTTACTGCGCGAGCGTCAGACGGAGAGGGCGCCAGAAAAAGCGAGGAATGGGTTCTCCATAAAGCCCTGTTTTTGCGCCCTAAGCAGCTGCGCGGCTGAAAGAAGCGTGTCAGCGAGCCGTTAACCAACCGTATATACATAGAAACGGACGAGGGTAAGCGTAAGCTTCTAAATGACGTGTATGCAAACAGACTTGAATTTAAAAACGCAGACAAGACATCATCGAGTGCATGAGGAACATAAAGCACGGTGCATTGTGCACACAATGCGAAAGATCACACGTCGGAAAGAGGCGCACGAGGCATTGATTAACCCTCCCCCCCATTTTCCATGTAACCAAACAATCTCTTGTTTTTCGCTACCGTTGGTCCCTCGGCAGCACTGACCGAAGAAAAAAAAAGATTATATACCGTACTTACACGATTATAAGCACCCCCTTTTTTCCGCGATCGCGATGTGCAAAGAGATAGGGGATGCTCTAGATTTAAAAAAAACTGGTTGATTCCTCTGTCATAGGAATCGGCAAAACACGAAAGTGAAATTTACAGCGAAACCTGCAGCTGAGCATGATTTGCGGGTCGGTGGCTGTCTTGTGGGTTCGCTTCGCGAGCGATGTCCTGCCGGTTTTTTTTTATTTTAACACTTTCGTGTTAAAATATAAAACCTGAAAACGAACAACCATAAGTATAACGTGCTCTTTAGTACTAAAGGCTGCTCCCCCGCAAGAAGACCCTGTGTGCAGGGGTGCACCCTTTACAGGCCGCTTGCTTCGTTGTACTGGCGTCATTTCCGTTACGGATATGACGTAAGCGAAATCTTTGTGAATCCTGGAATAAAACACTTTCGCGTTAAAAACCCAATTTACTGCTTCCACCGCCACTTCTTTTCGCGGCCGTATCTCGACGAGACGGGCGCAGGGAACAATGATTTATTTGGCAAACATTCAAAAGAAAAATAGCTGTCACTGAACCTACAGCTTACGTCTGATACTATGTCACTCTCACTACCATTCCAGTCCGTTCGGCCACTTGGACCGCCGGTATCAACTCCCCCAGCAGGTCGTCATCTGTCCCGTGGGAGTGATTTGTAATTGAAAACTTCATAAATTACTTGGCCACAATGTCAAGTCGGGACCGCTGCCAGGCGTCCGAAATCTACCGTGCGGTGGTTAATTGGAAAGGGAAGGGGGGGGGGCTTAGATTCGCATGAAACGTTTCTGCCAATTTTTTCCCCGAAAGTAGCGGAGGGTACCTAGAATCGCAAAAACACGGTATATACACATTGATAAAAAGAGGCGCAATAAAAAGATAACTTTACTTCGACGTTCCGGACGGAGACCGAGAACAAACAATTCATTGTCCAAGGGACCTCAAGAATTGCTATATTCTTGAGATCTCTTGGACAATAAAGTTTGTTCTGTCTCTTTCTTGAGAGAAATGGAGGATGAGCAGATTGACATAAAAGACAGGTCTCATGTCGTCAATGTCATTGCGACGTAGAACCACGTTTAGACAACGCCCCCTATAAAAGTTTCCTCAATGACCCAAGGACAACACCCTCACCCTGGAAAGGCAGAAAAACATACACCCAAACGCGCACACAAAATACGCTCACTCCACCCCAGAGTCACCGCATGAACGGAGTCAAAATGAGCAGAGACCTCCCAACCCCGGCTGGCATCCGGCCGTTGTTCCTCCGAAACGCGTTTCGGAAATAAGAGCACTATCAGTCCCGACAAATCAGCTACACGCAGTTTCCCTCGTCGCGTACCCCACCCCCTCCGAGAGAGACACGCAACATCTGCTCCAGAAATGTATCCGTGCACGTGCTACACGCACGCCGGAACGCAGGCCCACTGGAGCGTGCTCACTTATTGCCCGTTCCCTACACGCCTTTACGCCCCTGTTGCCTCACCCGATGCTTCCTATATATATACGCTTTGTTTTCAAGGATACCGAAGTCGCCGAGTCGTGGTCGCGCTGGTGAAAGCGAGAGAAGACGTACACGCCGCCTGGCTGCGTATTATCGGGCCGCCGACGAGATGAGAATGCCGAAAGCTTTGGGCTTAGAGCATCGTGAGAGTCTGAGTGGAATGGAATTAAGGCTACAGGGTCGTCTGTTCGGGTGGTCAAGAGCAAGAACGTCGTAACTTATGGAGCTAGAGACAGACGTTACGACGAAGTAAGGTGGCGGTTTCCCTCGGAGGCCTTTCTCGGGGTGAGCGGTGGACGGTAGTAGCCGGTCGTGCATGGAGCCATCTCGTTAAAAAGCGCTCAGTCCCGGGGTGCGGGTGGCGGCGATTCCTTCCAGCGCGTTTCCTGCCTTTTCCGAGGAAACAGATGGCGGAAGCGAGGAAGGGGATAAGGCACGACGGCGTGTTCGTGTACAGCAATCAGCTCGCGTACCGCTGTCTTTCGGCTGCGAATCGTATAATCGCGACTGCGCGTTTACGAAGGAGGAGAAGGTTGAGGGGGAAACTCTTCGGCTCATCGGCGCGAGAAAATTGCCGATCGGTACACGCGCGACTGAGAAAGGACGCCGTATGCGAAATGTGCGGCGCGCGCTTTACGATTCCTTCCCTAATTACAAGCAGTTCGCAATGTCATGAATCGGAGGGAAATTCGGGGTCGCGCGGTTGTACTTCGGATCCGAAATCGACGCGATTTGTTTCGAGCTCGCTCTATATTTTGCAGCCACTTTTGTCTCGTCGTCGCTCGAAATCCTTCCTTGTTGTTTTGAAGCGGCTGCAGGCAGTTAGCGTTTTGTAATCACAGTAAAAAGAGGCTTGCACAGGCACGAAATGGCGCCGCAATCCTTGACAAAATCGATACGTTTCCTATCCCTACAGTGAAGAAACTATATGTTCTGATTTATTTGCAGTTCAATTGTAGACGTCGTGTTTGGGAAGCTCGACTGTTTATCTTGCATCTCCAGCTTTCCCGCTCAAAAACCCGACCGCTCAGGAACCTATCAAACCATAGCAGGAAAGTGATGTGTTGCAGCGTGAAATGAGTGCACTTGGATATAAACACTACAACAAACTTTACCATCGTTTTCTAAAGGAAGTTGAGAGAAGCGTGAAAGAATTCTGACATCCAAACTGCTTCAAAAGTGCGACTAAAACCTTCTTTTAAAGTGTGTCCAATCTTCGCTAAAATTCTGTCTAGGGGTGTTTTCACGAGAGGTGGTACAGGTGTGTCCGGTAGACATCTTTAATTTTGACGAAAATGTTATGTATAGCTCCTTGCGCAAAGGGGAAAACATATCTGAAGTTATTTTGTCGAAAGACGGGTCGGGTGCCCAAACAATTCTACCCCTCCAACGTACTCTCTAACAACTAATGCACCTTATCCGTCGAGTTTTTCACCGAAGATTCGGCCTCCAAAAATCAGAAACTTTGCCCATTATCCAAGCCATCCTTATCATCCGTAGTGCATACAGTGCTCCGTACCTAAGCCCTAAAAACCTCCGAACAAAACAAACTGAACACCGCGATACGGCAAGCCTACAAAACCGCACTAAAATTGCCCCCCCCCCCCCCCCCCCCGTACCCCCCCAAAGCGGCAACCAAAAGTTACTACAGCTGGGCGTCCACAATACGTGAGAATAAATCCAAGAAGCGCATCGAATTTCTCAATTCACACGCCTCCAACTCGCCACCACGGGATGAGCGACCCTCCGCCGGCTAGCGCACTCGACTTCACAACAGCAAGACGAGAAGACACGCATTCCCGGGTCCATTCGACAACACATCAGAGTGGCTTCCATCCCACAGTAACATGTACCTGACCTGTAACAAGGCACGATGAGCAGCAAGGGAACGAGCAATCCATGTGCGGTATGATCACCTCCCCTTAACTCGCTATGCCTCTCCATACCATCACAAATCTGCCCACGCTGCCACTGTGACCACCGCCAACAGAAAAGTATTAAATGCAGTCACGATTATCACAAAATCTAAAGAAAGAGCTGAAGAAGTTGCTATAACACTAGCCGCCCCCACTTGCGAAGACTACACAGTTATACTGACAGACTCCCAAGCTGCATGCCGCGATTATCCTGACCGGACGAATATCCCTACCAGCATTGGCTATACTAAGACAAATTAAACGACTTCCAGAACTACAGATTGTCTGGTCGCCTGGCCACGAATATCTCAAAGTAAATGAGTCGGAACACGCCGCTGCGCCAATACACACCGGGCCGATTCCCAAGACGGTGATAACCTACAAGATGACGATATCATCAAGCCTACGCCCTTGGTAAAATACGCTGACATACTCGCCCACTACCGGTGCGGGCGCCAACAATACCCAGCACCCCACCCACACCTATCCAGAACCGAAGCTACAATCATCGCACGGCTACAAACTCTTACCCCCAAAATATCCTACTCCATGCAATGTACCTCACCCTCTACTCCGCACCTTGCAAATACTACCCCCCCCCCCTGCACCCCCCCCCCCTGGTATGGGGGTGTTAACAAACCCCGTCCCTTACTCCTAATCCGAAACATACATGCGGGCAGTGGGTGGCACGGCTGACCAGCTCCGACGCCTCCTCCCAGCGTAGCCTGGTGGAGAGGGCCCAGGTGGCCAGCGCAGGCCAGGGTATCCCAGATTAGAGGAAACCCTCCACCAGGCGGGTGCTCAGACATCAGCACATAAAGATCGCCTAAATAAAGTTTGCTCCTCCTCCTCCTTCCTCTTCCTCTCAAGTATCCGTTTGACACAATGGAAGGCCGGTTTCACGCACGCGCCGTGTGTCCAGAGATTTCATCAGAGCTTCTCGGTCGAACCAACCGGCCTATGGGGAAATGCATAGTTTTTTTGACAGGACGACGCCATCAGCCCCACAAAGAAAGCTTTCGCTTTAAAAAATCTTCAGAACAACCACTGCTGAAGGGACTTGGATCAACGGGAAAGCTGAAACTGGGAGTACTAGTTATGATGAAGAAACTCCATGTTCGGCTGATTCGATGCAAAATTCTTAGATCACGAACACGGCGAACGTGCTGAAATAGAAATTAAATATGGATGAAGTGATTCGGGCCGACTGTGTCCCTGTCACTTGGAATAAAGGCTTCGTTTTTGTTTGTGCGTGTATAGCATGTTTGCACTATACCAAAATAGAACCAAGACGAAATTTCTGTTTCGACTTCCCGAGTCCTTTCGATGAATACACTGCATTCGTCGGAGAGATAGCTGAAATCGTTCCAGAAAAGACGCGCGACAGTCACAGAAGCCCCGCGGCGCACCGTCTCGGTTCTCCCAACGCCTTTGCGCATGTAGATGCCGGACGACGACTGTGTCTTTCAATCGTGTCGTTGAACTCGAGCAAGCGTCGCTTCGGGCCATCAATAAGTCGAGCCCTAGAAAGGAAGAAGGAAGGGGTTGTTGTCGGAACGCGGAAATGGATGCCACGAAGAATCGGGTGCTTTGTAGCGACAAAAGAGGGCGGGAGCAGAAAAGAGAAACGGGCGATACGAATAGATATAAAGTGTCAATGTGCAAACAAAGGCGGTAAAGAAAGAATCTTGGGGTGTTGATCTTCGCTCCGGCGTCTGCACCCGACACTGGCCGACAGTAAGAGCATCCACTCGACATCAACAATCATACAGTAGCAGCAGAGACGCTGACAGATAAGGAAGAAACAAAAAACGTTGACGTTTTTGAAGCTTGAACGATATGCGACCGGAAAAAAGGAAAATGCCGTATAAGCAATGTTGCAAGTTGCGATGCTTTGAAATGGGGTGAGAGCGAGGGAAACACGGAAAGAAGGAGAGAGGGGGGAGATTGAGGGAACGGTTTATTTATTGATTTGTCGCGACGGACGGACGGACGGACGGACGTGACGGACGGACGGACGGACGGTCGGATGGATGGATGGATGGATGGATGGATGTGGATGGATGGATGGATGGATGGATGGATGGATGGATGGATGGATGGATGGATGGATGGAGGAGGACGGACGGACGGACGGACGGAACGGATGGACGGATGGATGGATGGATGTATTAAATGACTGATTGACTGTGATAAAGAGAGAGAAACCGAAAACCAAGGTGCTGTATACACGGGTATATAGCACCTTAGGTTATAGACAATGAATTTACGCTAGGAAGGAGCTGAATTTAGCGGATGCAATTGTCTCTGCACCAATTGTGCAATAAGATGCCGCACTTTCCACGATATGGATGATCTTATATCATCGCCCTTGAAAATCTGCTAGCATATATGAATGAACCCTGGATGAAAGGAACTCTCCCACCGCAGTGGAAACATGCTGATATCACGCTAATTCCCAAGCCCGGAAAACCCCTCACACTCAAAAACCTCCGTCCCATTTCTCTCACATCGTGCGTGGGCAAACTCCTTAAGCATATGGTTCACAATCGTCTCGCCCATTACATAAAGGACAATAACTACTTCCCGACCACCATGTATGGATTTCGGCCCCATCTCTCTACCCAAGACATCCTGCTGCAGCTTAAAGAAGACATACTATTGAAACTCTCAAACAATCACAAATATTCTATTGTCGCACTTGATATAAAAGGGGCATTCGACAATGTCACGCACCAAGCCATCCTACAAGGGCTAGCTACTACCAACTGCGGGCCCAGACTTTACAACTACGTCGCGGCATTTCTTAGCAACCGAACCGCCACTGTACGCATCGGTCATCTGCGATCCGACACTTTTTCAGCAATTCCCCGAGGAACACCTCAAGGCTTGGTTATTTCACCCCTACTCTTTAACCTTGCCATGAAGGACCTCCCACCCCTGCTCCAAGATATTCCGCATCTCCGACACGCTTGCTATGCGGACGACCTCACGCTATGGACACCCACTGGATCAATCGGAGATCAGGAAGAGGCACTTCAAATGGCAATTGACACCGCCCAACGATATCTCCAATCCAGAGGACTGGAGTGCGCCCCCGAAAAGTCTGGGTTACTAACGCTCAGCAAGAGATCTACCCGCAAGACCGCACACAATATACCAGAACCAGAATTATACATAAATAATCACCCTGTCCCCTAATGTCCCTTACCTTCGGATATTGGGCCTCATTATACCTAGAGATGGATCTGGCTTACAAGCCCTACCACCATTACAGCGTACACTCAACCAGCTCATGCACATCATCCGCCGCGTCTCCAATCGTCGCTTCGGACTTCGTGAACATGACACCCTACGCATGGTCCAAGCCATTCTCATCAGCAGGATAGCGTATGGCACGCCTGGCCCTGAGACCACAAGAAATACGGAAACTCGACGCCACCATACGCCAGGCCTACAAGACCGCTATTGGGCTCCCAATCAGCACGGCAACCAAAAAACTTTTGCAGCTAGGGGTCCAATACCTGGCAGGAAATACAAGAAGCCCACCACGCATCTCAGATACGCCGACTAGAGATCACGCCCACGGGAAGAGCAACACTTCTCCGTCTACACTACAACGCCCCACCACGAGAAGATGAGAAAATTCGAATTCCAGCAGACATTCGGCAACACATCCGCGTAGCCCCCATACCCCGCAATATGCACCCGGTTTTCAACAAACAGCGGCGCACTGCACGAGCTCGCTTGATTCATAAGGACAATCACCATTTACCATGCACTCGGTACACAGATGCATCGCCGTACCCTCATCAGAAAGCACATGCAGCCTGTGTCGTTAGCACGCAAGGCACAGAACTGGCAGCAGCGACCGTTCTCACCACTTCCATCGAGACTGCTGAGGAGTGTGCCATCGCCCTTGCCGCTACAACAGGCGAGGAATTTCTTACAGTTATAACCGATTCACAGACCGCCTGCAGAAACTTTCTCATTGGCCGCATCTCTCAACCAGCACTGCACCTTCTACGCCAACTAAAAAGACTACCAGAAATTAACATCATCGGGTCACCCGGCCACCAGTCCCTCGAAGGGAACGAAGCGGCACACGCCGCTGCCCGTGCTCATACACACCGGGCCGTTACCTCAGAGGGAGAAAACAACGACCGAAGCGCCTCAAAGCCAGCACCAATCCATACATACACCGAATCTTATCCCAACTACAAAAACGACCGCCGTCGCTTCCCGCCACCATCATGCACAACTAACACGCGACGAGAAACCACTTTCCGGCGCCTCCAAACCATTCGTATCCCCATAACACCCTACTGAAACGCTATGTCCCGCACCCATACCCTGCCCACCTGTAACTTTCTGCCCTGTTGCTGTTAACCCTATACAACGGTGGTATGGGAGTGCCAACGGACCCCCCACTCTAACCCCAAATCCCAACCCTACCTATGAGCAGTGGGTGGAGCAGCTGACCATTTCCGAGCTCTCGGACCAGCGACGACTGGTTGGAACAGGGCCCGGACGGCCACCCGCTCCAGGCATCTTGGAATAAGGATGCCTCTCACTGGGTGGAGGCCCAAAGAACATCCTCCTGCTCATTACTAAAATAAATGTTTGTCTCTCTCTCTCTCGCTGTATCTACCTGCGGACTTCCCTCCTCTTCCCACATTCATCATCGTTCTGGGCGCCTTTTTCTTGTTTCCTCGTACATATTTCCTTCGTCGAGCGCTTGGCCGCACTAATTCGATTCTAAGAAAAGTGAAGCAAGGAACGACGGCGGGACCAGACGACTTCGCGATAGCGCCTCTCCTCATCCCATATTTACAGCGAAGTCTACGTAACACAGAGCAAGAAGACACGGAGGATAAAAAATGGTTGCGGCTTTGTTCAGCTAACCCTAGATATGCAAAGCGAAAGCTCGGCTTAGCCTGGTTAAGTCTTGGTTCCACTTGGTTAACCTTTAATTTAGCTGTTATTTCTAATACAATTCTTCCAAAGCTTGCCTTTGTCTACAGTAGTAGTCCCGCTTCCGGCGTTGTCCAAGCCGAATAGCTCGCCGGGCGATATCCGCGGGGTGGGCAGACGCCGCTTGCGGACGACGGCGAAAAGCCTCCAGCTCCCGCGCCACGCTCAGAGAAGGCGGCCCGACCTCACTCTCATTCATGGCCAAGCTCGCATGAACGCGGCCAGTCACGTGGTCAGGGGAGTACCAGCTGAGGAGAGCGCATGCGCCAAGCCGGCAGTGGTGGCGGCAGCGGCGAACGTGGCGACTCATACAGTGGCTAGAATAGTACTACTCATGTGCCCCGGCAGCAGTGGCCGGAATGGAGGTGCTTTAGCAAACGCGGCCGTCGGCGCAGGGCGGCCTAGGGTGTAACGTGATGCGTTGCCGAGGGTACGGCGCAGCAGCAGTCAAATGAAGGTGCACTTTTACAGCGACGGCGAAACCACTCGACGAGATTAGCAGATTTTCTTTAAAACTGGCAGTAAAGACCATACCCCTGAGCCATACATGCCACTAAGTAACGGAATGATTGCGTGGTGTTTCGAACGAATGACCAGCTCTAGTGTTGGAGGCACCATCGTTTCAACCGACCTCTTACAATTCACACATAGCTCTTCACGGTATAGTGAGGAGGATACGAATGGGATAAAGGTCCCCATGAGATAGATTGGCGCATAATTCCTGTCAGGGTGTCGGAACAAAATGTATTTTTTTTTTTTAGATTTCTGTTTCCTTCCATATAAAGTTTCGTTCCGGTTCAGCTCCGGAACGAAAAAATAATGCTTCGTAACGGTAACATAATGCTCTGGTTGCACTTGCGTACAATCGCAGCATGCTTTGTAGCTGCTTTCAGTGTAGCGCTGTAATCTGCTATTTTCATAGCAATCTGTTTTGTTTTTGTTCTCATGTATGCATGTATTTATTGATAATTAGGAAAAGAGGAAGGTCCACCAAATATTACATTTTTTCCTTTTTTTATTATGACGTGCTTTCTATTTTTGTTTGTTTTGAGGACTTCGGAGAACGCAGGTGCGTAGATAAATAAATAAATAAAAATAAATAAATAAATAAATAAATAAATAAATAAATAAATAAATAAATAAATAAATTGAGCCAGACGTCTCGCGATTTCCTCTGTTCTAGAGAGTTCTAGAACACGCTAACTGACGGAGGGCGAAGGGAAGTAGGCAGCAAGCCTGCCGAAGGAAAGATTGATTGAAGACACGTTTATTCCATTTTCTTGCGCTTGGGCGCTGCTATGGATATATGGCTCGGTAGGGGATTGGTAGGGAAGGGGAAAGTGGGAAAGGACAATAATGCCGCCATTTACTGCGTCAGCGGCCTGGACGCAACACTGTGGTCGCCTGGAGTCGTAGCCGTCGTAGTGTCCTGCGCGTCACTGCAAAACCGGTCACCAACGACTGGTGCTGCGGGGTCTAAGAGGAAAAGAAGCAGAGCGCGCCACAGCCTAGCAGCGTACCCAGCAGGAGCTTTAGGCGGCGGACAGGACCAGGACTGGAGAGACGTGGGCCAGGGTCCAAGTCGCACGTTGGTGAGGGCACGGTACCGAGGAATACGTTAGCGGGGGCAGTACCACACTAGATGTTGTAGGTCTGCCCTGGTATGGCAAGTGCTGCAGGTGCTCGGGACACTGGGAGCGGTCCCAAGGCGATGAAAAGCGAACCGGCGGCAATCTTCTACATCGCGGCGTAGTGCTGAAATACCTGAACTTTCCATTCGAGCCGAAAACGGAAAGGTAATTTTTTTTTCTGCTTAGCTCCTGAACAAAATAAATAACATTGCGGTTACTTTTTCGTTCGGGAAAAACATCGTTTCCTTGGTTTTTCGGTTTCCGGTTTTCGTTCCGTTCCGTATACGTATACATGCGTATACAGTAAACCCGCGTTGGAACGAAATCAATTTATTGGAAAATTCGCTTTGTACGAACAGTTTCAGTGGCCTCAGTGTTGTGAATTTAGAGCAAATTTCCGCTTATAACAAATTATCGCTTATAATGAAGCTGTTCTTTGTCCCGAGTACTTCGTGATGACGAGATTTTGCTGTGTATGCGTTATAACGAGGGTCATGACCTCTATCAGTTTTATCATCCCAGACTTAGACGAAAAGCGAAGCTTGTTTTGTCCTCTTGGATGCACAGTGCACGACGAGAACACATCAGAAGCCGACGCTATAGTACCAAGCGATAATTCCCGTGTCAGTGTGTAATTTGTTTCATCAGGCGCAGCGCATTTAAAATTACATGCAACCAGGTAGCTCCCTTCGTCGTACTACTAAGCAGGCGCGAAAATTTTATTGTCTCCTAAAGCATTAAGCATTATCAGTTGGGAATTAACGGGTCTTTCGAGACCAAAGAATAACGAAAATTGTGAAATTTGGTTGTTTGTCATCGTAGAACGCTTGCGTGCTTGTGGACGTTCATTTCATTTTTAAAGCGAAAGCTTGCTCTAAGTGGGACCCATGGCGTCCTCTCATGGCCGACCGAAAAGATATGATAAGATCTCCGGACACACGGCGCGTGCGTGAAACCGGACTTTCATTGTGTCAAAACAGTTACTTGAAAATCGTGGAAAAGGAACGGTTCTAGATAAGACTGTGCAGGAATCGATCGTGAAGAAGGGGCCCAATGGTATGCCTTCATCTCGTAAACCGCGTATCGGTATACATTTAGATCGTTTTTAGATGCGTTTAATTAGTGCGCGCAAATTCGTCGCATGGGTTCGTTCTTCGCTTGGGATTCGGGTCTTTGAAGGTTTGCGGATCGAGTTCGACGCACTTTTAGAGAAGGTTCTACGCACATTTATTCACTGTGTTGAGGCACTTTTGAAGCAGTTCTGATGTTTGAAAGCTTTCGCGCTTCCTTCAACTTTCTTTAGGAAGGGATGGAAAGTTTTAGGGGCGAAGCCCCTTAGGGGCTGGGGCTGTTGGCGTCTCCTGTCGTCGTCGTCGTCGTAATCGTCGTCTCATGTAGTCGCGGTACTAAAACACCGAGCAACTCGTTTACGCCTCGCGCTACAACGTAACGCGTACTAACAGAAACACCCGGACAGTTGCTTACGCCTCGCGCTGGAGCGCTTCGTAACGCGTACTAAAAGAACACCGGCACACTCGTTTACGCCCCGCGCTAGAGAGCTTCGTGCTTCAAAGACAAGAGACTTTTACCGCAAAGCTGTATACCTGTACACCCCAACGGTTTCATCTCCGTTGGCAAAAATGCCAAGGCGCCAGGAATACACTTATACCCTGCATGCTTCGCCCCTCCCCTGGTTTCTCGTTAGAACAAATGGCCCGGGCCTCTTCTTCAGCCAACGCCTTGCGATGAGTAGGGGCTGAGGCAGGACTGTAAATCGAAGGTTGCATGAAAGTGGAGAAGGCGCAGTGCGAGGAGGAGGGTGATGATGCTGACGACGATGACAACGAGAAAAAGAAAAACCTGAGCTAAGTGGAGAAGGAGGAGGAGGATAAACTTTATTGGGAGCATCGTAACGTGGTGTGGGGCCCTCATTCCAGGACTCCATTGGAGACCCCTGCCGCTACGGCCCTTTCCACCAGCCTAAGCTGGGAATCGAGACCGGAGCTGGACAGCTGAAATGACAGATATGACTCCACACAATAACGGTTCAGATTGTTTTTTGTTGCTACAATTTTTTTTTGCCGATTAACAGAACAAGTGCCAGGAAGTGCCCCCCCCCCCCCCTTACCAACTTTGCAAAGTTTGACGATATACTTACCCCGCCTTCATTGGAAGTTACCTACAGCTCGTTTCAGCTCGTCGGCAGTCTTTTTGTCCTCGCAGCACGCTTCTCCTTTGCTATAGTTTTGTGGAACTGTCTTAGGCGTCTTCTTTCGCTTCGGCTGGAACTTTTATTATTGTATACCTTTATTTTTTAAGCGCAATGCTTCTCTGTCTTACTTTAATATTATTTCTGCAACACGACACATTTTACATCTTCACCAGCCGCACCTTTTTTTCAGCACGTCACACATGGGTCTGCTGCAGGAGATATATCGTTTTGATCAGAATCCAGACCAATGGAAGGAATTCGTGCATGCTTCTAGTCTTGTAGGGGACCAATCGCAGTGACTTCCTCTTGAAATTCTTTTTCGGGTCATGTTAAATCCCCGTCATAAGTCTTCATTAAGTTTCGTGTTGAAAAAGAAGTTGCGCCGAGCCTTTCGTTTTGGTTTTCGCACTCATTTGCAAACAGAGAACCTTCCGGAACAGATCGTTTGTTTTAATAAATCGAAAGAAAACGTTTATACCTCCACTGCCTGGAATGCATAACAGATATAACTATAGGGGGAGCGGAACAGACCTCCTTAAAGAATGTCGCATTTTAAAGTTGTAGGCATCGTTTACTGCTTGTTTATTTTTTTGTATTTTTTTTTCCTGATCCCTTCCCTTGGACCACGGATATCTCTACTAAAGCTTGACGTAGGACCCTTGTTTGTCATTTTTGTTATCCTCGTCTTTACGCTGTTTTAGGACTAGTCAAGACGGATATCTCGCCAGCAGTGGCAGTTTTTATGAACATTTAATACGGAAAAACACGGGGCGTTTCGGCGTCTTTCAAACGTTATGCCAGTAGATGCGCGAAGCTCCTTTAAAGCCAATTCCGTGCGCTTTGTACCCCAGACGCTGCGCGTTAACTCGTTTAGAAATAAAAGTAGGAAATGGACACTCGCTCACAAAAATATGTACTCATTCTGTGGAACACGTATTCGGAGAAAAAAAGACAATGATGGCAATAACTTATCTTGCCAAACAAAATAATGGGCTCCCCGGAAACCACCCGCCATTCTCCTTTGCAAGCCAAGCCGAGTCGAACCGACAGTGGCGACAGATCTTGTCATCATCGCTCATCGAATCAGCTGCCCCCCCATGCCGTGGCCTTCGTATTGCTGCTCTATTATCCTAGTTTGGTTTGTCTCGAGATATCCGAGGAGGGGGAAGCTATTCTGAGAAATGGGTCGGGTGCACGCGTATACATGCCCATTGATTGGATTTATATTGTAACAGCGTAATTTGGTTTAGTATCTGCCGCTATGGTAGCGCGATGACTCCGGCGATGAAGCCCTCGAAGGTTTCTGAGGTTCAAAGGTTAACTGGTTTAATTATTGACACTTCGATTCAAAACATAGAGACAAAACGTTACAACTGTTATATGAAAATAGGAGAAAACAGGCAATCAAGAGTAGTTAACGAAACATAGTTGGCGGGCGAAGGGCTCCCGGCGTCTGGCCCCGACGACCGGCAGCAAGTGGTGGCTCCCCTGGTGCAGCTGCCCTCAATAGCCGGCGGAGCCGCGTTATACCCGCGTCAAGCGGTCCGGTGGGGGACGTATTGGGGGAAAAAGTTTTTTCTGGAGAACGCGGACCGCGGGGAACAAGGCACACCAGCAGCCAATCCGCGAGACGCTTCTTTGCTCCAATCAGCTACATTTTCGAAAGGAAAAATGAACCACTCACGGAAGACACAAAGTTCAAACTCGGAGGCGCCCGTTTCCGGCAAAAGAATTACTGTTGAGAAGAAAGTAGTGTATACAAACTCGAAAGGGAAAAAGACAGGCCGTCGTTTGAACTAGACCGAGGGTTCGGAGCACAGAGCGGCATGCGCAGACGCAACGGGGGGTGTGGAACGCCGCGGCCGCGCTGAAACCCAAGCCGGGCCGATGGCTCGCTCCCCTCAACAGCCGCGTCCCTCCGGTCGGTCAGAGCGCAAGGACACACTCCGCATGCGTTTCTTAGAAAAAAATTACGCCCACCTCCCCTCGCGGGAACCCTGGTGCGATGCGACGCTGAGGGGGGGGGGGGGGGGGGGGTTCAAGCGCAAGCGGAGAGCAACCGTCGACCGAAAGGCCGCCGGAGAGCGGCACACCGGTTATATGCGCAGCGCGCCCGAAGGAGAGGAGACCGCGGAGAGAGAGAGTGCCGCGGCTATGACGCAACACTGTCTAACACAATCCACTTTAATCCAATCCAATCCAAATCCAATCCAAGTCAAGTCAAGTCAAGTCAAGTCAAGCCAAGCCAAGCCAATCCAATCGAATCCAATCTAATGCCCCTCGCGAGAGAGTGTTCGCTATCGGAGAGGAGAGGGGGAGAGTGGCTGCGGACAACAACGACGGACGCACGCGGACAACAATGGACACACGCATAAAGGACAGGGCCGCTGACAAGAGATGCTCTCAGCGTCGCATCTAAAAACGGGGCTAGGCGACCGAAGAGGAACGCTACAAAATAGAAAAAACAAAGAGGACGGGGCTTCGCGACAATATGCTGTCATAAGGTTCACGCTTCCATTACCCGCCCCCCCCCCCCCCTTTCTACCCGTTTATGGTCAAAAGATCCAAAGAGTCGAAAGGTCCAAAGAGTCAAAAGATCCAATAATCACGTGACAGCCGAGTCAAAAGATCCAACGGGTCAAAAGGTCCAATGTGAGTCAAAAGGTCCAAAGAGTCAGAAGATCCAACGAGTCAAAAGGTCCAAAGCGAGTCAAAAGATCCAATGAGTCAGCAGATCCGACGGGTCAAAAGGTCCAATAATTCCTAAATAACGTCAGAAGGTCCAACGAATTATGGGAACCTTCGGAGCCATGGCTAGGATATGCAAGTTATAGACTACGTCATTTTACTGTATTTTCAGTGCTGTTTTGGCGCCCATATCTGAACTTTCACTTCGAAATGTAGAAGCTATGCACTTCGGTCCGAATTAAGCCGTGGCTAATTTGGACGTTAGGAACCCGACCCTGCTTGTTTTTATTTCTCATTATATACACTACTCTGTTGTTGGATGCTATTACATTAGAATAATTTGGTAGTTATTGCTTGTGTAGAATGTGAGCTTCAGTGATGTCAACAAGCCACTACCCAACGTCGCTCATATTGGGCCCTACGCTGCGCTGGCTTGTATGTTTGCTGGTGAAAATATTCCGGACGTATTAAATGCTTTTGCATCTTGCTAATCAAAGTCAGCATCGATCAAATAAATGACCATTATATGGCTCATGATTACACCCCAAAAAATCAAGAGTTAAATATCAGTGCTACAAAGCTACACTTTGGGAAGCTAAAAAACATACACCTCAAATTGGCCTGCTGCAGATGACGCTTGCACATATTAACAAAATTTTACTGGGCAACTACTCACATTTATACCGAGGATCGGCAACACCTGAATGCAGCTCCTCGGAAATTTTTTATTCCATCAAAGTAAAAAACATTGTCATATCGGCTTGAGCGACCGACTTCGCCTGCGTCGGCGGAGCTTAGGGGAAATTAGAGAAGCACTTCGATACATTCTACGCCAGCCGCCGACATGTTGGACCGTTTTCTTGATTCAAGGGCAGCACTTCAAAGTTTACAACGCGCTACTGTTTCAGCTTTCACGAACATGTCCAGCCAGACGTAAAGTATTTGGGTCATCTCGCATACGTCGCTGGATATCGCGTTACCTTCCAGTTGGTTCCAGGCCACAGCGGCATCATGGGAAACGAGAAAGCGGACGAGGCTGCCTGCGGGGGGCCTACAAATGAGAAAAAGAAATTTTTCTTCACGAAGCATGATGCCGCCACAATGACAAGGCACTGGCTCTGTCGGAAAGGAACCGTTTATGGTCCTTGCCGCAGTATCATTACGGTTTTTACATTCCATAGACCCATATCTCAGAATGCGGCTGCCAGAGCATCTACCCCGCCACTTGGAGACGTTGTTCCATAGGCATTGCCTTAATGCGGCCCGAACAAATTCCTATCTACATTGGATCCGCCAAAAATCAAGCCCATATTGCGATAATTGTGGTTCCCTTGAAACTGTTAAACATATATTAGGATTGATTGCCTCCACCCTGGACCATTGACACTGAGTTGGTACTTGGACCATGGCCCTCTCAAAATGTAAACTCGATACACTGAAAAAGGACCGTATTTTTTTTTTTTTACTACTACTCTCCTCTCCTTCCCCTACACCCACTACTTTTTTTCCCCCTCCTCCTTTCCCCCGCAGAGTAGCATGCCGGCGAACTGAGGGCGGCAAACCTCTCTGCCCCTTTTCTCTTCTTCTTTTAACTCCCCTCTTTTCTCTCTCTCTCTCTCTCTCATCTCCTCTCTCTCTCTCTCTCCTTTTCTCCTCTCTTTCTCTTCTCCCCTCTCTCTCTTTCTCTCTCTCGTTGTCTTTTCCAGGCCATCTGAGTTGAAATACGTCATGATAACCTGAAGCCGCTAGTTGCAGTCCGCGTGTCTCTTTTTTTTTTTTTACACTCTCGATAATGTAGTGCCGACCCCTGCTTGTGCGGCTTCGCTTCCATAGGTGATTTCTCCCTTTTGTAAGCTAAAAAGGTACAGGTAGTGGGGAGCTGATGATGACATTGGGCTCGGATAAGAACAAAGCCATGGCCAAATTATGACCAGTATGCTTTGAGGAAGAACACCGAAAATGACAAATGAGCTCTCCTTTCAGCAAATTAAATCTATGTAAGTTCCAGAAATCGGTGCCCTTGGTAACGCATTGCTAATAATGCATTATGTGCGTTGTGTTATCAGCAAAAAGAAGAGCACATGGATACAGAATGCCAAAAAATTACCAAGCTCTTTGTCATTGAGTTAGAAAGCGACTGGTTCCTGTCCTCAGCGAAGGTGATCAATTACGCATCTGTTATATAGGTACTCGAAAGTAAAAAAGGATTGTTACATTCACTGATTTTTGAACAAAGATGTGGTTATAATAAGTCGCTAGAAAAAAAAACGATAGATGCAACAATAATATCATCTAAAAGCTACGAAAATTTCGGGAATTATTCCGCAGGGAAATAGGGATTCATTGGGTAATGTCGGATAATATTTTCACTGCGTTCAAATAGCGCAGAATTACGAGCAAGAACACGTGTAAATAAATAGGTACGATTTTTGTGCCTGCAACTGCCACGACGCACACATGTTGCTGCCTAAAACGTGCGCTTGAGTTCATTTTTGTACCGAAAGCTCCATGTACCGAAAGGCCCTGAAACCGAAATGCCCTATACTGAAAAGACCGGAGCCGGTAAACGGCATTGTTAATGTGCGCTTAACCACTGAAGTAATTTTTCCATACCCGTGACGCAAAAATACTTTTGAATGGGAGCAAAATGCATATACTTGAAAGGTAAACTATCATATATCTCAGAAATTGGTGCTTAGAAAGAATGAATACGCTCCTTATATGGAAAACGAAGAGGTAACGGAACTATAGTCTTGACCCTTAGCAAGCAAAAGTACACCAAGGTGAGGCCCATAAGAAGTCTAGATCACTTGACTGGCCTTAGAAGCGTCAAAACAAACAAGTCAGAATGCCTAATTTTGGACCTCTTGACTCGTTGGACCTTTTGACTCGCCTTAGCCGCGTCAAAAGGTCCAATACGAGTCAAATGATCCAACGAGTCAAAAGATCCAACGGGTCAAAAGGTCCACAGTGAGTCAAAAGATCCAACGAGTCAAAAGATCCACCGTGTCAAAAGATCCAATATTGGACCTTTCGACTCGATGGATCTTTTGACTCTTTGGATCTCTTGACTCGGAATCCTTTCTACCCCTCCCTACAGTACCCGCGAAAGACACAAATTTGAATTGTACTGAGGATTTCTATCTCATTGTACGCGTGTCTATGAGGTGCCATGTTAAGAACGAATATTGTACGAGTTTTTGTCGCTGGACTCCGGGTACTTGCCACTCCTTACAGATTTGCAGCTTTTTTTAGTCGTCTGTTGTAATTGTTGCGTGGAGGAATTTGTCAGCCGCAGATGACAGGGGTAGCAGTCGCCAACGGATGGCACAGCAGCAAGCAAGCCAAAAATGTACTAGACAAATACTCTTTTAAGATCTCTCCTCCCCCCTCCCCGAACCCCGTGGAAGAAAGGAGCGGAAAAAAAAACCACTAAATAAGTCGCTCTAGAATTAGACGACCTGTAAACACCAAATAAAAAAAATATTGTAGGCAAGTTTAAATTTAAGTTTGGCCATCAGGGACACTATACTGTTGCTGTTGAAGGGAATAGTCATGTGCAACTTCCCATCTTTTCAACAATTCAAGCCTAGGAACGAATCCAGTCTTGCAGAATAGGTTACCTGCGTCAAATGCAAAGAAAACAACACCTTCTCCGCGGATCGGCTTCGTTCAATTACTCCGCTGCAACAATCAAGTAGTAAATCAATCCGAGCTGATAATAAATATATAAATAAACGTACAAATTTCAGTTTTTCTTTCTCTTAAACGTTAATCAGTGTTTATTGTTTTACTTTTCATAGCTGATGAATCTTACCTCCCCCTTTGTTTAGGAGCCAGCAACGGAGCGTAACCTCCGCTTCGAGATAAGCATCGTCCCGGCTGAGTTCACGCCAAATTGCGTCGACGAAGACCCCGACGACTTCATCCCGTTGCGCGCACACAGGCCGAACCCCGCGAGGCGTAGCCGGGGCTGACAGGCCCAGAGAGAGCGAGAGAGAGAGAGAGAGAGCTTCCCGAAAAAGAAGAGCCCGCCTGTATCTCTAGGAATATCTCCGCCGAAGGCGCCGGAGCCCAGGCCGCGCGAATTTCCTGTTTTAGAGCTCGGACGCGTTCCAGCAAGCTAGGACGCAGACGCTATACTAATACGTTCTCGTTACCGAAAGCCGATAGCCACTCTCGGGAATCTCACGCCCATCCCCCCTTTCTTTCTCTTCAGCCCGCTTTATCGCGGAAGCTGATCGGGGGCTCGTCACAGTCACCACCACAGGCAGTCGTGTTGCAACACCTCCTAGATGCGGGAGAAAGCCTGAACACAATGCGCCGCAGTGTATCTCGTAATCTTATTGGCTGCTCCGCCGATTTCTCTATCTCTGTGACGTCATCGGAAGAGAAGCATTTATTTAACCTCGTCTAGTACGCAGACAAGGATCCCACTCGTCGAGAGTATTACGATCACTCAACGACAACGCATCCTTATCTTGTAGGTGTTACATCTGCACGTCTTTCAAGCACTGTGTTGTGATCGAGGTGAGGGGTGGCGCGGCGATGGCGATTCCGGGGAGAGATACGGAAGAGAGGGGGGGGGGGCACTGAGGCCTTCGAGATGCGGCGTACTTGATAACGTCCTCGCCTCCTCGGAAGCGAAGGGGGCAGCGGGAGGCGTGATTGTAGCGACGTTGGCGAAAAGAGAGGTCGTAAATAAGGCAACCTAATAAATATTAAAAAGAGAACGGCGGATAAAATGGGACGGGCGGTAAAACAAAGGGTGAAAGAGTTGCGATTATCGCTTATAATACCAACGCAACGATACGCAAGCAGTGGAGCATGTCATTCTAATCAAAAGCGGTTCCTCAGTTGCCGGAGCTATTGCACCTGTTACGTGAAGGGCGCCGTAGTGGAAAGTTGAGTGTTAATGTGGACATCGTAGGGACCGTTATCATGCGCGAAATCCCGAACTCGGGGGCGTTTTAATTTTCCACCTCCAGTATGAAAACGCTTGCCTAGGCAGGGGAATCGTGGCGCAATACCTTCCCTAAGACATCTCCTCTCAAAGCACCTTTTTGTGCACTCCCTCCCTCCCTCTCCTTCTCCACAGGGAGAGACGAAAAAAAAAAGGAAGAAAATGATTTACCATCTTTTGCTAACGAAAGTTGAGAGAAGCGCGAAAGCTAATTAAATGTGCGTCCACCTTCGCTGAAAATGCGTCAATTGATCGTCAACATTCACAGCTCCAAATCGCAAACGAAAAATGAACCGGCGCGATGCCTTTTCGCGCACTAAGTAAACGCATCTACGAACGACCTAAATGTATACCGTTAGGTGTTTTATAATATAGAGGTATATACTATGTACTCCCCCTTCATGATCGATGCGTGTATTATCTTATCTAGAAGAGTTCCATTTTCGCGATTTTCAAGTGACAGTTCTGACACAATGGAAGCCCGGTTTCGCGCACGCGCAGTGCGTCCAGAGATCTTAATTAACAGAGCGTTCCGGTCGACCAACCGGTCTATGGGGGTAATGCCATCAGTGTTTTGACAGAACGCCATCGGTCACACTTGGAAAGCTTTCCCTTTAAAAATACACACGTTACTCTGCAACCAGCCGGCCGTTCATCAAAGAGGAACCACCATTTCGTTCTTGTATTTTGACGCATTAAAGGAGGCATGAAGAGAAAAATACAAACTTCGTGTAATTGAAAGAACTAATGATTCAGTATCTCACTCAGCTCCATTACAGCCACAAACGATGTTTTTTTTAACGAAAAAAAAGCAAGAGTATTTCAAAACTTTCAAATTTTGCGCAACAGTAACGTGTTATGAGCAAGAATGACGTCATACGGGCCAACAATAAAATAAATTTAATGCGTTAACTGCACGTTAGCATTCAAGTGATGCGGTCAAATGGAAACTAGACGCCCTATTACAGACGTCCAGTCATGTGTCATCGTGACAGGTCAGTTAGGCGGCCGCCAATCGCACAAACAAGGTTCCGTGACGTCATCGAAAAGTTGCGGGAAATTGGCTAGGGGTCGTGACTGCTTCACACGTTTTCTTTAATATCTCCGTTATTTAATCGACCAGATTTAGGGGAAATACCCAGGTGGAGTAAGTTTCTGTGAAGGAAAGTTTGACATCCACCTAAATGCAGCCATACGGCCACAAAGGAAAGCTATACAGCTTTCTGAGAAACTTCGCAGTTGAAAAATTCGTCCTGGTTTAGGATTCGAACCCGGGACCACTGCTTAACGGACTAGCTTAACTAACGACTAACCTCCTGGTTAGCTCAGTTGGTAGAGCGACTGCTCCGGTTAAGCAGTGGTCCCGGGTTCGAATCCTGGACCAGGACGAATTTTTCTTCAACTGCGAAGTTTCTCAGAAAGCTGTATAGCTTTCCTTTGTAGCCGTATGGCTGCATTTAGGTGGATGTCAAACTTTCCTTCACATCTCCGTTATTTGTTCGGAAATTGCGATGATATTGGTATCATTGTTATCGAGACTAAGCAGTCTTTCTAATTAGCCCAACTTGTATTGTGTTCATGGCTCCTTTAAGCACTGATATTACTGCCTTGTCATAGCGCTGGTTTGGTTTGCATGGGGATGGTAGTGTCAGTCACGCTGCACTGCCGTTGCATGTATGCACTTGTTTTGCGAGATCATTTACGATCCCCGGAACAGCACCGTGTTTCGTCGCGGGTGACTGATCTTTGAGAGTCTAAAGCAGCGAGTTCACATACGTGAAACATAGGCAATGAGAAACATTAGTTGACCACTGAAAAAAAAAAAAAACAAGAAACACGAGCAACAAGAAGCCAAACTGCAGTCCAAGCCAAGACAGAATTTAACACTTCCTAACGTTTCTGCAATGGCTGCTTGACCGGATCACCCGATTATCCTTTATATTTTGGTATAACATTCTATGCCTCTTTTTTCCGGGTACCACCAGTGTTGCCTCCACCATCGTTATCACGCGTTATTATAACGACATCGTCATCAGCCTGTCCAGTGAAGACAAAATTACTCTCCTGCTCTTGTAAACTCCACACTGCGTCTATCTTGCACTATACGAATTTACTATCATCATCATCGTCGTCGTCAGCCTGTCTACGCCCACTGCAGGGCGAAGGCCTTTCCCATAGATCTCTAATTATCCCAGTCCCGTGTTAACTGTGAAGAATTTATCCCCGCAAACTTCTTGATCTCATTTGCCCATCTATCTGCCGCCACCCGCCACGCTTGCCCTCTCTGGGGATCCACTCCGTTACCCTTAATGACCATCGGTAATTAGTACAGGGCAGTGATGAGTATAGCAAATTCAGCACTTACAGTGCTGAGTTACTATACTCGGGTACAAGTTAAAGACTGCAATAGCTCATGTGGTGTATCGCTCAACAAAAGAGACGGACCCGGACGTCAACGTGCGCGGGAGTTTTTAAAGGAGATTGCGGTCAATGCGTGGCATTGCCACCATATTTTCGTTTTTGTCGCTGCAGTAATTCATAACGAGATTACGTCCGAAAAATCGAGGAAACGACTTGTGTTGCGTCAAAAATACTCGCATTACTCGCATACTCGCCTTACTCGCGCTCTCCTTGCATTACTCGCACTCCTTGCGAGTAAAAATACTCGCACTCCTTGCGCTCTTCTTGCGAGTAAAAACAATCACGTTACTCGCATACTCGCATTACGTTCACTTTATTTGCATTACTCGACTCCTTGCGCACTCCTTGCGAGTAAAAATACTCGCACTCCTTGCGAGTAAAAACAATCGCATTACTCCAACATTCGCATTACTCGCGCACTCCTTGCATTATTCGCACTTTTGTCGAGTAAAACAATCGCATTACTCGCATACTTCGCATTACTCGCACACTCCTTGCATTACTCGCACTCCTTGCGCACTCCTTGCGCTCTCCTCGCAAGTAAAAACAATTGCATTACTCGCATACTTGCATTACTCGCGCACTCCTTGCATTACTCGAACTCCTTGCGCCGCGTGGCGGAACAGCCTGTGCTGTGAGGAGGCGCAGGGGCGACTTCCGTTGTCGTTTTAAGGTGTACCTTAAGTTGCACTTGCCCCAAATTTATTGATCTTGCCCGTGCATCGGGTTGTCTGTCTTCCTTTGCCTCTAGTCCCATCCATCGGTAGCCATTAAGTCTCTCGGATTGCCCAGTGTTGTGATCCCTCCATACTAAGCGCAGAGCCCAACTCTCCTCCCGTTTCTTAATTTGAGCAAGGACGTCTTCCACTCGACTTTGTTCCCTAATCCACGTCGCTCCCGTTTCCTATTCCCCAGTGTTACTCCTATCGTCCCTCTTTTTCATGGCTCGCCAAGCCGACCTAATTACTCTTTGAAGGTGCTTAGTAAGTCCCTAAGTTGCTACTCCATTATGCATTACCGGAAGCATGACTCGGTTTTATACTCTTTTTTGTTGTTTTTAGCGGCAGAGGCGACCTACTGCTTATTACTTTAAAGGGCTTGCACCTGATTCCTTTCTCCTAGTTTGAACGGTGCTCGCAAGTTGTCCAAAAGAGTTGCAATAACTCACCTTTGCAGTGTTTCATTACGAACGCAGAGTGGGGTTTTTTGTACGCTTGTTTACAATACATACCCTTAACACTACGACTTAGGCTTTTCAGGTATGATATCCATTTTATATGCCATTTTCAATGTCATTTTCAATGTCATTTTCTACCATACCAGGCAGCACTCCAATCCTATATGTTACCCGTTTATTCAATTAAGCTCCACTCTCCATCATTGTTCTCAATAAAGAAAAAAAAAAACAAATTAACAGCTAGACACCCCAGTTGCGATATTAAGCAAGCAAAGTTATCAGACACCCGCCGCGGTGTCTCAGTGGCTAAGGCGTTGTGCTGCTGAACCGAAGGACACGGGTTCGATTCCCGGCCGCGGCGGTCACTTTTCTCACAGAGGCGTAAAGCGATAACGCCCGTGTGTTCGAGATTTCAACGCACGTTAAAGATCCCCAGGTGGTCAGGACTAAAGAGGAGCCCTGCACTACGGCGCGCATCATCGCCGTGTAGGACGATCCGCAGCGTTAAACACTTCAGAATCAATCATCATCAATCAATCAATCAATCATCATCATCTACAAATCATCATCATCATCATCAATCATCAATCAATCAATCAATCAATCAATCAATCAATCAATCAATCAATCATCGATCAATCAAAAGTTGTAAGACAAAGCGTCAAAAGCGTAAAACCACGTGCCCATTGGCTCCCTGGGCTCTATATGCCCAGAAGGGAACAGTGAGGATAAATTTGAGCGAAAATCACAACAGAAGTGTGGCCTAGCCATACGTAGACCAGCCTATTTTCGCGAGAGCCCAACACAAAAGAGAAACAAGATAAAAGACACCATGGCACTCCATGTGGTGTCCCTTATCTGCTACCGACAGTTTAGTTAGTGTTGCAATGTGGCAGAGATAAACGTATACCCCCTCGCCTAATATATGCTCTAAAATAGGCTAGTTTTACCTAATAAAATTATTCTTTACTATGGCCCTCCATTACGCCCGTAGACCGCCCTGTAAGTGCACCAAAACATTTAAAATTTTGATGGGCACTACGCAGCTGCACCTACGGACATTAACCCACGAATCTGGCCTATTGGGGGTTTCCGCTGAAAAGTTTAGCTGTCAATTTCTTCGCTTGGCAACACTGGAAACGGCCACGCACATGGCCTCTGCGCCACGGACATTGCGCGGCTTGTGCCACTGCGCCCGCACGCCGAAAAAAAAAGAAGCACGGCGTGCGTCGTCTGCTCCGTTTCAACCCGATTCTCAACGGTGGTGTGAACAGGTTAATCGCACTCACATTGGCATTACTTTGCGTTCGGTGGGGTAGAGTTTGGAACGGCGAACACACATCGTGTGCTTAGCACGGACAAGTACCGGCATCCGCGGAGCCCGACGTAACCAGTGACGACGCACTCACATGGTTGCCTGCAAGCGTGCCTCGCCAGTGAATACAGGCTATAAAGGGAAGACGGACCCTTTGCTCACACCAAGAATGGTCGACTCCTATCTACAATAACTAATTAGTGCACGCCGTTCGATGCCGTGAAGGTTGCCTGCACTTTCCTTGGATTGTCACTTTGCGGAGCAACGTGTTTCACCAGGAACCATTTATTGTCGCCAACGCAACAAACTTGCCTTGCCCTTGAATTCACCGGAATTATAACTTGTCATCGTTAAACTTGAACAATGCTGTTTCCCCGACGTATCGCCCGGGGAAACGCAACAGAGTTCGTAAGCAAACCGAGGAGGTCTCACCTCCTGGTAATCGAGTTGTCTTCGATTTGTGGGCTCGAAGTTTCCGAGTCAACTATAGTGGTGTCCTTCTCGGTCGGGCCATCCTCTCCAGAAACAGACAGGGCAATAGGCAAACGATGGGACGAGCTGATTGTCACTCTAGTGTCGTGGTCAATTTCGGCCGTTGGCTTCGTATCCAGGGTAATGTATATAAAGGCCAGGGCAAGTCCTAGGGCAAGGATGGCGGACATTAGGTACAAAAAGATGCATAGGGCCCACCAGACGGACCCGTCCACCGGCTCTTCCGCAAATGTGTGCACGCTCATTACGGGTGGAAGCTTAGGGATAACCCTGTCCTGACCTTGGTCCTGACGCCCAGTTGGAGGCGGCGTCTTCTGAAGAACTGCTGTTGTGTTGTTGGCAGCGGTCACGAAGACCTCACGGGAAGGCTGACGTCCTGACAGACGGCCGCACGGGCCTGTGATGACCATGAAGGAGGAAGCCTTCTTCGAGGTCGGGCGACTCACGTTGGCTCGTGCGAATGGTTCATTGGAAGCCCTTTTCTGGGCCAGGCGATGAGCGGTGGGCTGTGAGCGAACATAGCTGGGAGGTTCGCGCTGCGTCAGAGGAGATGTCTTGACGACTGTCGCGAGGGAGGCTCTTCGCTGGGCTGCTGGGGAAGGTGCTCCGGCAGCCTTGGAGGCGCTGCCTCTAGCGGGCTGCATGGCGAAAGAACGGCGACGGAGAGACCAACTGTTTTGATGAACTGGACGTTCTGGTGCAGTCTCGATTTCGCGCTGCTCGTTGAGCAGCCTTGTTCGCAACGCTGTGGTTCGCAACGCTAGATGGCGCGAGCTCGCGAGGATGCAGCGTGGCGCGGCTAATCTTCTTCTACCTTCACGAACAGAAACCGTTTCTTCTAGCCATTTACAGGTGTTGTCGAAGAACTCGAACAAGCTTTGTTCGCTCCCATGACTATAATTAGAATTTTTCGACCTCGCGTCGATCAACCCTACCTTATCTACAGCTGTCATGAGCGAAGGGCTTTCCCCGTTGACAAAATATTAAGACGAAGCTTTGTGTGCCACACTGATGGACGTCGTCCGTCTATGTAAAACACACTGTGGGAAAGCCAACTTTACACAATGGGCTTCACAAAACGATGATGATAAGATGATGATGATGATTGCTATTGGTATCCCCTTTGTAGCGGAGGGTGATGACGTGTCATCTTACCAGAAAAAAAATCAAATATACCTATGTTTTACACTCTTCGTTTAATAGCTAGCGCCGCTCTTAGGAAGGCACAAAAAAACTTATTACGCACAAAATACTTATTTTTTCTGTTACAGGTGGTAGCTGTCCTAGGCAACATTCCCCTCTCTGCTTTTCGTCCACCAGAATTCTAATCTTCTTTTCGTCGTCTCGACAGCCTTGAAGCTGAACTCCCTCTGTGCTACCCTTAAATCCTAGGGCTTCTGGAAGCCGAATATTTCCCTCATGCAGATTTGGATGGATACCCTCGCATTCTAACAATATATGTGGCGCATAGTTCCTGTTTATTTTCCGCAGGCCGAGCATACCCCGTCATTTTGAGAATACTTCCCCACAAAGCTCTTAGTTCGCAAGCAAACTGCTCTAGCCTCAAAAAGAAAAGCCACATCAAGCGCCCCAAGGAAAAAAAAAAAAAAAAACGCTTCCCATGGTCGCAATCAAACCTAGGCCCCTCGAGTTATAAAGCCGACGTCTAATCCCGAGTGCGCCATCCAGACACGGTCGAGGCAGTTTGAATTTTGGACTTTAACTTCGACTCAGGTTGAACGAAAGAAAGCTTCACGTTTTAACCATCCTTCCCTTAAGAAAGGGCTTTGATTTTTTTTTTCCCGTCTGCTAACCGCTGAGTTCCTTTGTTGACGTTTTTGAGTTCCTATTCCGGGCACTCACAGTGTCCAATCCACAGTTTTTCATTGCTGGGGCACCAAGTTGTATTCGTGGAGTCATCATTATCACCTTTGAGCTCCGTGCCTTAGAGCAAGTCCCTCAAAGACGCATGTGTATATCTCGCAGCTCAGAATGTCCTGAGCTTATCTGTGCGGCTGTCTTAGGACCTTGAATATGACCGTGTAAACGCGTGTAGTACGCATGCGCGGTGGTTTATCCACGCCGCAGCGCAGCTTAGATAGTAGCGAGTGTCCCCCGCCTCCATGTTCCTTTAAGTGCAATAGCAAGATTGGGATTGCAGGAACGGCGTACCCTAACCAAGCAGCTCTAAACAATGGCTCTCATTCATCGATTCGTACCAAACACCGGGTGCATGTCGGGAAGATTCCCTTTGTGTTGGTGCGAACACGCGCCATTGTGAACGAGGGCAGATAGGGAACTTCCATCGACGAGGTGTTCTTTTTTCGAGCAGCGACACGGATTCTGCACACGCGCGCATTCTCCTCCGGGGCTTCTATTTCACTCGTCATCATTGTCAACGCCTTTGTCTCTCTCCAACCCGCTTTAAAACCCCGACCAAAATATCCCGGCGGTGTGTATACAGACAGAGTCAGGCTTCCGCACGGGGCCCGGGCGCCGGCCTTTCGGCGGCTTGTTCTCAATTTAAGCGCATAATGGTTCTTTCGCGTTCCCCTTCCCCTCCTTGAACCTCTCACCGTTCGCGCGGAAGCTTCCTCAACTTCCAACTCTGGCAGGACGTCGCCGGCGACGGGGCGTTCGTCCCCCGCATTTAAGCATTCTATTTAAACGCGCTCTACCGAAACGGCCCGCTTGTCCGCGCCGAGCCCGCGCGTCTCTTATCTCGCTCACCGAGCCCTGCCGGCTTCCCAGTTCGGGAATGCACGCCCTCGGAAATCGTTCAAAGCCTCGCGACCAGCGGCTTCACTAAGCGAGGTTTAACACTGGGCTCTGGACGACATCATGTTTCAATGCGGCGCTAGGGTTTTGACGCAAAGCTTAACTTCTTCTTCGTGCAGCACTGTTTTGGGAACGCCTGTGAACTGACAGCATTAGCAGCGAAAATGGATCCCCTCTGTGTCTAGGGCGCTGTAGAAGCACGTCATATTGCTATAAGGGGCCACACAGAGGACGAGCTGCGTATTTCGTTCGCTGGGCCTAAGCAATTTACACCCGCGCGACGATGGTGAAAGCACCAAAGATCGACCCGAGCACCAAATATCGCGCGGAAATAGGGGAACTTATAAGAATGTTCAAAATGCTCCAATAAATGAGTGAACGACGAGTTGCTTTGCTAATCGACTATATGTATGTGTAGCAGTATCAACGCAGCGAAGACGACGAAGCACCACTTGGTGCTCACTGCGCGAGCCTCGTGGCGCAGCGGAGCAGTCATTGCTCCCGGAAACTCTGAGCGTTCGGCCAGGCATAGCTGCCGCTGGCCCGTCAGCTGCTGACGTCTTCCTAATATATGTGTTCTGTGGCTCGGCGTTTTTATTTCCTCGTGTTGCCACATATGTTAGACTTTAAAGCTAGACGTTAGGCTGGGGTGTGCAACAAGTAATCAGTGAATTATACATACTTATATACATACTTGCATGCATACTACATACATGCATACATACATACATACATCCATACCAGCATACATACAACACAAATACATGCATACACCCATGTATGCATACATGCATACACGTATACATACATACATACAAGAAAAGAAAACTTTGAACAAGGTAAAAGCACGATTGTTGCCAACGTTTCAGCAAAGAGACTTGCTTTCGTCATACATACATACATACATACATACATACATACATACATACATACATACATACATACATACATACATACATACATACATACATACATACATACATTGTGGGCATATCCTATCCTTTATCCTTTCCATAAGGAATATAATAGAATAACAGAATAACGCGCTGTCGTTATTCTCGCTGCTCTCGCGCAGCACCGAATTGCCCTGCCGAGAGAGACTGCCCACAACGGGTTCGAGAGCGAACCACGACTCTTGCCACGCGTGTACGTTGTCAGTCACTTCACAGGGAAGCAATACCTTTCATAGTACAGGGGTTTATTACGCGGACAACCACGATACAAACACTACACTGCAATACGCACGATTACAAAAAGGCGAACAGCGCAAACTCAGACAAAACACAAGAAGAAGGAGGTGACAAACACGAGCGCTGACTTACCTATTTACCTGTTTGCCACCTCCTCCTTCTTGTGTTTTGTCTGAGTTTGTGCTGTTCCCCATTTTGTAATCATGCACCAACTCGCCCAAGTCTTAACCCTTGCAATACGCACCTAGCCCCTGGGGCACACACCCGTCAGCGTGTGCCCAGCCCGTAGTCGGGCGGCAGTTAGCGTCCGCCGGCGTTGGCCGGCCGCAACGCTCGCTGACATAGGGGAAGGGGGCTCTGTGGCCGCTACACATTTCAACCCACTGGACTCGACCGGGTGGCATCGGCGCTCGTCCGCTGACCTTAGACGGCGCAAGCTGTCACATCGCGGACGCGGGGGCAACCCACCAATGAGTGGAATATGCCCGCAGAGATTCGCCGGACATCCTAGATAAGCGCACTGACGCAAATCAAGGCATGCGCAAATCGACACGGTTGGTGCCGTGACCCACGGAAGTGGGAAACAACGGCCAATGTATGAAACGGCCAAAAGTGGCCGAAAGGCATTGACGTACCGTGCGATCGCTGCGCGTCCCAAGGGCGGTCTCTCCGGGAGTCTCCGGCACGCATCCCCCGTCGCCTCGTAGGGAGAGGAGGGAGGCGCGTGAGGATCGCCCTCGCCCCGCCAAGGAGGAGGACGTCGCTAGCGCCTCCTCGATCCGCTTGGAGCTTGCCCCCCCCCCCCCCCCATTATACATACATACATACATACAATTGCATACATACATACATACATACATACATACATACATACATACATACACACATATATATATACATAAATAAAAAGAAACTTCTCCCCACCCACCCAATCACTAAAAAACAAAAATAACTCATGAAGTAGAGGCCTTTAACGGATTGTCTTATGAGCAAATTCCTTGTTCCGTTTCCCCGGAAATATGGGAGGCCGGCGTTTACAGGAAGCAGGCGAGATGGAGTGGGGGAGTGTTCTGTCCCTTAGAGCCGTTATCATTACTAGCATCAGTGACGTCAATATAAAGAATAAGAATAACATATAAGAAATAACACAGCGCACAAATAGACAACACAAAAAGGGACACAACACAAGCGTTACAAGGTCGAAAACTTGGCTAGTTGGTATACATTCATTATGGTTGAATAGCGCAAACTAAACGCGACGAGAGAGAAGTACACAACACAAAGCGCTATGTTGTGTACTTCTGTGCTGTGTGTAGCGCTTGTGTTGTGTACTTCACTTCTCTCTAAAAAAAAAAGACTAAGCAGAAAATATAGAATGCACAATAGGTGTAAAGTGTGTTCTGGCACGCGATGAAGCGACTTGAGCCTGGAGATCTCAAGGAAACAAAGGATAGGCAATGCATTTTGTCACGTTTTCCTACCTAGGTTTAGGCGTCATTACACAGGGGTCATCTAGAATCTTAATTACCTCTCTCTAAGCTGCATTACCTTTTGAAATTCGCAAAAGTTTGTGCGGGAACAAATTGTCCTTATGCATATGTGCGTTTATTGGAGACGTAAATGGGGATGGCGGAATGGCAAGTAACTGATTTTGTGTGTTTTACCGAAGATTATTCTGAGGTCTTGCCCGCGATTGTGAATCGGCACCTCTCTTCCGTAGAATGCAACGCATATGTCTGTTCAGACAAAGAAATTGTCCATCCGTACACGTTCGGGCGCACGCACGTGTCGCAGCAGTGCTGCAGCAATCGCCATCATCTTGAGCCGCTCATCACAGCCCCAAGAACATCTGTGGTATCGCGGAGCCGCTTGTTGCTGAGGGGGAAAAGGTAGAATTGCCGCCCTTAGTTGCCCACTTCGACGTCAACATTAATGTCACAATAGGAATTGTGACGTCATGTGTCACCCAGAAAAATGCGGAGTAGAACAATGGTTTATTAAACCAGTAAAGTTTGAGCTAAGAAGGCAACACACAACATGAGAAATTTAAGCAAAATGGGGAGACGAGCTAGTTGGGGAACATCCATGAGTGAAACTTAAGCGCAAACAAACCAGGGAAATTGCTGGAGCCTTCCATATCCGGATTAGGGGTTCGCACTGTATAAGTCAGCCGTCACTGAGTATCCTAGATAAAGAAGTGTTACTTCTTAAGGAGAGGGGTGGAAGGATGAGGGAAAAAAAAGAAGAGAAGAAAAGGGGGCGGTTGTCCTCATGTACCGCCGTACGCAGTGTGACGGTCACACGTGCGTGCCTGATTGTAGGGTCTTGGCAAGGTATATATGTGTTTTCGATTTGAATAAGTCTGTCGGTTGATAGTAAGCGCTGGTGTCGTTTCCCTTTCTCGTCCCTGTGTCTGTTTGCGCTTAAGTTTCACTCATGGATGAGAAATTCCCCGATTAGGGTGGCGTATTTTTTCGGGCTAACTTTGCTCGTTTAAAAATGAACCGAGTGGCCAAACATAGTGGTCTCCTTTCTAAAAAAAAAAGCAATCGTGGCGTATTTTTGGGGGGTCTAAGTCTATTCGTTTAAAAATGAACCAAGTGGCCAAATATAGTGGTCTGCTTTCTCAAAAGGAACAATATGTGTCATCCACTCATCACCTTATTCAAGAGCGCATTTAGGAGGATTGTGTACAAGGGTGCACTGAACGACTGCACTGAAATGTATTCCTTTTCTCTGCTTGACCATGTAATGTCCTCATACAGTCGTCCACAGGCTTAGCTGGAACATCAGATTTGACGTTAGCGTAAAATATCTTAAAAATTTCTATGAAAAACTGCTAAAAAGAATGTGGAGGACTTATGTGCCCCCTTAAACTTGAAAAAAAAAATGCACCAGTTGTGACTAAATTACCTCACGCCAAGGCAGGAGGAGACTATAAGTGTGTAAAGCATTGCTCCAGCTAAGACTGTGAACGACTGTGTCCTTGTGTCGTTTCGCGTTTTGCGGGCAACAATTAAAAAAAAAGATCTTGGGATCTTAGGTGTTGGTGCCATTCGCACGTTCAGGAGTTCCCTAGTTTGAATCCCGCCCAGATCATAATTTGGGCTGCCTTTTTTTTAAACCTAATCGCCCGTCTTCCATTCTTTGAGCCGCTGACCGTTTTGCGTGCGTTAAAAGTAACCAGACACAACAGACTCCTTCGGAGTCGTGAAAATTAAGTCGTCATACGTTACTCAGGGATCTGTGAATTACAAGATGGTGTTCCCTCCCAGAGCGATCCTCTTTTACAACCTGCCCCCCTCTTCTTCCATTTTCCCGCTTCGTTCACCCTCAACTGCCTCGGCATAGCAGACGTCAACGGTGCGGGAGGAATGCGACTGGAAAATTTATACGACGCGCTTGGACTCCGGCGAGCTTGCCGCACGAAAGGGACGAAACTTTATTTACAACATCTCGCCAGCCCTCCCCGTTATGGTTGCTTTGCAATGCGCAGAATAGAACGCGCACCCCCCCCCCCCCCTCCCGTCTCTTTTCGCACCCTCTGTCTTCCCCCAAAGAACAGCGTCTTCATTTCCTTCACGCGTTCCTGAGCTATAGCAGCGTCACCCTCAACCTCAAACTGCGGAGGATTGCCTCTTTAACATCTCCTTGTATTTCCTTCACTCGGAGAAAAAAATACTCTCAAGACAATGAAATGTTTGTTTTTCCAGGCCTGGCCTGTTTAAAAAGCGCGCCAAACCGCAACTCCCGCCAAATTCGATGTCGAATTGGGCGCGTGATTTCGCGGCCTTCTTATTCGTTGGTGGTGGTGAATGAAAGCGAGCTAGCACGAACGGAACACGTCTACGCCCTGGCAAACGAACGGTGCGCGCGTGCGACGGGGATTCGCGAGCCGCTGCTCCGTGCCCGAACGGAATGCGCGGAACGGGAATTTCCGGAGGGGCGAAAAACGGAGGGAAACCGAGAAAAGACGCGGGGGAGTCGAGGAAAGACAGAAGTCGATGTAAAGAACGCGTCTAAGATTGAAACCTCGGAAACAACACTGGTCTAGATAAGTTCGCCCCAACTGTTCTCCCCTGGCTGGGTTCGCTATACACCATGTCTCGTTGGTCTCGGCTTCGAGACGGAAGCGGTTGATCACAGAATAGGATGCATGCCTAACGCACTGAAGACGGTTAAGGAGTTACGCAATCTGCTACACCAGTTCGTTTGCGGTGAAGGCCTTAAATTTCACGTTGAGCAAGGAAGCCGGCGTTCGGCGAGCGTAACAGGTACATCGTTCCTTGGGAAGAGTTCCATAGCACGAAACGTTCCCCTGCACAAGCTTAAACTCGGCAGCAGCGAGAGGTGAACGTCCACGCCGGGATGCCGCAGATTAAGGGATCGGAGATGAAGGGAAATTCACCATCGTCGTTAACTTACTTATCACATGGTGGCTGGAACGAGCAGCGGCACAATGTGTAGGAGACAGATCGAAGCATTCGAAAGCGCTAAGGAGATGGCACAATAAAGCGTCTCAAGCTACGAGATTACAAAGACCTTCGACGACGCGAGGCGGAATGCAAGGCGTTTGGGGCGTTCAACTGCACATTCAGGCTATCGCATTCGGAAGGGTTTAAGTAATCTTCGTTTTTTTTTTTTTGTTTTCGAATCTCTACGACGCTGCTGCTGTATGCGTTCCTGTTGAGGATGGCTTTATTTTTGAAGATGTTTGCACATGTCTTGTGTACTGCCGTACTTCCAGACAACGGCGTAAGAACTATTACACCGTGTTCCGGACGCATTATCAAAGTCATTATTGTGACTGCCTTATCAGTAACCAAGGGATGAGCAAACTGGGTGAGGATGCGGGAAGAAAATAACCAGAATCACGATAACGCTAACAAATGTCAAAATATTTGTTTTGTATGCAAAGAATTATATGCTTTGCTTTTTTCACGCCCGTATTCGGCTTGATGGGATGGCCGTCAGAAATAAGATAATAATGGAAAGAGAGGGCCAGTTAAGCTAGACAGACAGACAGACAGACAGACAGACAGACAGACAGACAGACAGACAGGACAGGACGGACGACGACGACGGACGGAACGGACAGACAGACAGACAGACAGACAGACAGACAGACAGACAGGACAGGACGGACGGAGCGAGATAGGATCGATAGATAGATCGATAGATAGATAGATAGATAGATAGATAGATAGATAGATAGATAGATAGATAGATAGATAGATAGATAGATAGATAGATAGAGATGGGGGAGGATGAAGAGAGAGAGAGAGGGAGAGAAGAAGAAGACGAAGAAGCGACTGATGAAAATAGAAGTAGAAAGGAGGACCGGGGGATATGCCCGGCGCTGTTAGAAGGTATCTCGAAGACGCCGTGACAGGCGTGATCCCCGGCGGAGTCCCACCGGCGCGCCGAACAGCCGGCATGCGACAGGCTCGCGCGCGCGCGCCGAGAACGTGCCGCGAAGTGGCGTGAAAAGAACGATTTCGGGAACCAGAGGAGAGCGCCCGTGGTGCGCGGCCGCATTTAGGACACGCGGCACCTCTCGGCGGCGGCACGGAGAAGGGAAAAGGAGGGACGCATCGGAGGACACCGAAATAGAAGATGGAGAGGAGAGGCATGTACCTCGCACGTTTTTACGCTCGTCTCGTTACTGAGGTTTCTCGGTGCGGAGACAGGGACATGCCCGGCCGCCAATGAGAGCCCTGCCATTGGTGAGGAGAAATAGAAAGCGAAATGCGAGCAAGGCGGTAAGGTAAAAGCACGAAGTGGAAGAAATTATCGTTTTACCAGCTTCTGAGGCTCACGGACAAGAGGAGACTGGATAAAACGATGCCTGAAAATTACGAAGAGTTCATTTTCATCGATGCCACGTCAAATGAAAAATGGTGGAGGCAAGTGCGAATCTAGCTAGCGCTGCCTTCGAGTGTGATTGATGTTTAAATAAACCTTATGAAGCGAAGGAAGGTTGAGCTGAAAGAAATAAAGTAAAACACGTGTTTGCCGCACATTTTCGGCAAGTAACATTTTGAGTAGTTACGTCCTTATACTGCCGCGAATACCCCGTTCGGCTTGTTGTTCCCTGTTGTAGACAACTTCTTTAGCCGCCAAAGCCCAGTTTTTCTAAGGAACGCACGCGGCGTGTGTCTTTGAGCGCCGACCGACCGGAAGACACGGCTGCTACTGGGACCAGCGGCCGAGCTTGCGCATGGCGGCTGGCTTGGGTTTCAGCGTGGTCTGCACCGGGGACTCACTCGAGAAACGCTGCCGCCCGTCGTCGGGCCCTTACGCCGGGAGCCCGCATTCCAGTCAGCTATGTTCCGTTAAGTACCCTTGCTCTCTTGCTATTTTCCCATTTCATGTAATAAGTGTATTGTTTCAAGTTCGTATGTACTAAATGTCCCCAAAGTTGTCAGTAACTTAAAACTGTTTACCTTAACAACTTTTTCGACGTCTCGACTGCTTCACGACCGATCAGCATTTATTGGACAACTTTCGTCGTTGCAATACTATAGAACTGTGTTTCTTCATTAGAGTGTAGTTATGCTGTTTCTGTTAATTTCAAAAGGCCGCGTTCGTGATGTAAAAAAGTGCCATGCTAGCGGATCTCGAAACTACTTCTCTTTTCGAACTGTTGTTCGGAGAGATGGCGCCTGATCCAGATTATTTTTCCGGAAACCTTTGTTAGTAAATACTGCCCAATTCGAAGCGCCTATTACTTTCACTTCGTGACGTGCAAATTAGGTAAATACCGCTGAATATTATAAACACCATGTAAGAGTTAAACAGGACTCTGGTTTCTTACAACGAGTGTCGTAAACCTTTTGTGACAACCTTCCAAACTTTTTTTGTCGCAAAAGACAGGCCCCGCTTCACCTTTTCTTCTTGCTTTTACCGCTTCTGTCTTCACGCTTACCAGAAGCCAACGTGATTGCTTTCTTTCCGCCGGCCAGGAGCAATCAGGGAACTAACACCTACAATGCAGCTAGACACAGCGCAGGTCACAGCATCTTCCACATCAATCCCATCTTTTACACGCTGCTTCTCTTTCCCTAAGCACGTGGAAGCCGTGCGGAGAAGCCCACTCTCGGCGCCAGTAGTGGAAACAGGGAGCAGTCCTTACGAAAAATTACAGGGGCCATAAATGCTGACACTTCCATGTTACCGACCCCGTCGCCATACCGGTAATATTTTCCCTTTCTCTCGCTGTCGCGTCGCGCTTCGCTACACATCCAATGAGTCCGGCTTCCTCGTAACGCCCATCCCTCCGATATAGCTGCAAATGACTCCACGGTCGTAACAAGGACGCAACGGGTTCGGAGGGGTAGTAAGATATGTTTCTTTCTCCTTTTGCAAGTCTTCGCTCCGTACTAGAGCTTAGAGTTCGCGTAGTGGGAGACAAGGCGACACGGATATTGCGTTAGAGTGCTGCCGGAGAAGAGTCGTAGATAAACGCGTAGTTTATTTACTATTCCCTCCACTGCTCAGTTTTCTGATGCCGGTTTTTGTGCGAGAGAACTGGTAGTGGTTGCAACAAAAAGAGGGAGGTATTGGCGGTGAGCGCGAACACGGGCGGCGCTGCGAAGAGCGCCTCCGTGACGTCGGCTTAGGGATTCTCGCATTTGTCGTCTGCTTCAATCAGGCTCGCTCTCTCTGCGGTTTCCTTGCGCTCGGTCATCGTCTGATGCTTCTCCGCACCAGAATTGGCGTGTGGGTAACTTATTATCATAATAATATCTTGAAATCGTATACACTAGCTCATGGTGTGAGTTAAAGTACAGTTTTGGATACCGCTACGGAAGAAACATTGCCGACGTCTCCCCATTCCTCGCGAAGCCGGTCCTGTGCGGAGCGCGAAGAGTGTGAGCTAGGCGTCAGCTTCTGTATTAAGCCGTCTATCGAACAAAGGGAACAGTCAGCTGCTAATAACCAACAACAGAGAAAATGGAAGACCAAAACAAATTCTAGGCCTTCAAAGCTTACGGCTTTGGCAGAAGGCATTACGATTCCCGGTAATCACATGTAAGGTAAAACAGTTTTTGCAACCTTGCCGAACGCTCGAAAGTATTGTATTACATCACTTTACGTTGTCATGGCGCGAAAGTACGCCAACATGCACTATGGGCGGCGCAAAAACTGCAGGTTGAGTTCCGAATAACCCACTGTGTGCATAGGCGCGTGGGGCTTCTAACCAGTGTGGAGGTTTATTGAACAAAACGAGTCACGTCTACGTTGAAGATACAGTAACGCTTTGTTTTTCAGACCTGGAGGGATATTTCGTTACATTTTCCACAGCCATATCTTCCCGATATTCGGATATGCGTTATAGGAAAAGCTGCACTCAAGAGGAGGAGTAGAGGGAGGAGGAGAAAACTTTATTTAACAATGAAATCGAGCTGGTTAGTGGGCCGGGTCCTCAGTCCAGGACAAGATAGTAAAAGTAATTTTCTTCAATTCATAGAACGTCATCCCGAGTAGAGTAGGATTTGTTCTTTGCGCCTGGAACAGTTGCAGAGCAGCAAAGAGCTGCTTGGAAATATTATCGGTTTAGTTTTTTGTAAAATATCCAGGTATACTATTTATCTCGTTAGTTAGCGAGTATATCATGCCTTCAATACCATAATCATGTCATCATTGTTCTGGTTGAGAGTCAGTCCGTTATGATAACGATGGTTACGATAGAAATTCGGAGTACACAAGCCGCCTTCGAGTATTGTGGACAAAGTTGTTTGGGGCGCGATCGCGGTGGCGTAGCACAGACCTTCTCATTGTATTTGCATATGAATAAACAAAGCACGCTGCGGATATGCACCTTCTTGCACGCAGCCGCAATAAAAGCCAATTTGTGAAGGTGGGAATGTATGCCATACAACCTGAAGGAAATATCCACAGTATCTTTGTGAAGATCCCAAACATCCCCAAACCTCCTAATAAGACGTTTCTGACGGTGCAGAAAAATTAAACCGTTGGGCACGAAAAAAAAAAACAACACAAGAAACATTAATCTGATACAAGACAACCACAACGAAAGAAATAGAAGACAGTCGTTTTATTTCCTGCTGTGCGATGCGCGCGTGTAGGGTCCCGCTGCTTGGTGCGTATCATTAGACTGTTTATTTCTTCATAAGAGCATCTCAAAAATACTGCAGGGGAGCCTATGCATTTTGAATACTTATCAAGGAGCGCTGAGTGCTGATCCTCGCGAGTAAGCTAGAAAGGACGAGTTACACACGATCTTCTGACCGATGCTCTGAAGAAAGTTGTTCTCTTTCTCCTCGTGGGTTGCAAACTTGTGGTGGATACAGCTTCAAATTATTCAGATGCGTCAGAAGCTGGTGAAGTAACTTAATCACTATAAATACGCTTTTTAATGCACTACAGCAATAAAACGGATGATTTCTAGCACAGACACTGCCGCTCCTCACAAGGGAGTGTAGCAGACGACAGCGGCGCGAGTCCCTAAGCTGACGTCAGAGCCAGGGGGCGCCACTCAAACATCTCAGCGCCAATACTAGTTCTCTAGCAAAGCAACCCTTGCCTTATTGTCTCCCCTAATTCAATAAATTGTTTCATCATCATCGCTAGACGAATTTAACGGTGACATGCGCAACTGACACGACGAAAGAATCTAGTGAATTCTTTTTATCAAAGACCAGTAAGCGACGGCTCGCCTGGAATTAAAGGAGAGAGAGAGGTTCGAATTGGAGGCAGGACTGCAGGCCAGAAACTCGCTCGCAAACCAGCACAGACACTTGGCCTTCGGGCGACACCGACACGCACTTCCACCGTTTCCCATAAGCCGCGCGAAGACGACGACGCCGGCGCCAAGCAGCGCCGGAGGGCAAGCCGATGCGCGCTACGTGGAACGGAATGAGATGCCGGACGGATCAGACGCGATAACCGGTGGCGTGCAGCGCTGCTGAAGGTTCGAGGTGTCGGGGGCCACGCTCAGTCACGCGCAAACGGGCGCTCCCGAGTTCCAGTATGAGGAGGTGTCAGCAGCCGGCAGCGGGAGGGTTTCGCCTGAGCGCCTCATTGCGTCTTCCTCGGGCCGGCCGAATTAATTAAACGGCCCGGCCCGTGCGAGACGGGTTCGCCCCTGTCGGAGAATCTCCCCCTCGTTACGCCGTGCCCGCGCTTGCGTTCCTCGAATAGACAGACAGGTGGAGGAAGACTCAGAGGAGCCAAGGAATGACCGTGGCTGAGTTCAGGACGCTTTCGTTGTGCACCTTGAGACACAATACAACTTAGTTTCATTTGAAAGAACCAGCATTTGGGCGAGCAATCGATTTCAAATCGATTGGGAAGTGAGGAAGCCGCTAACGGAACGAAATTTGAGTATAGTTGCTCACAAAAAGACAAATGTATACTGCTTCACGTCTGTCTTTTACCCAGACAAAAAAAAAAAAAGAGAAAAAGAAACGTCGTTTACCAGTTCTCGCACCGCGCTTTGTCCCGTATGCGATGCAAGGGGCGCCGGCCGGGATTTCGGAACCAGGGCACGCACACATCCACGGACGCACCGCCATCGGCTGATTGACAACGAGGGCATGCCGCCGTCACTCTTCAAGCGACCTTCCCAAAATAGGAACAAAGTCTTTTTTTTTTTTTCCACCCTCCTCCTTTTCTTTATTTCTCCAGCGCGCTCTCAATCGACGTTCCAAGCAAAGTATAAAAACTAAACGCTATATTGCCAGAGGTTGGACAACTTGGATGGAGAGCCGGGGACGGCAGAGAGAACCGGACGGTCGACCTCAGCCTTTTACGCGCTCTCCTTCGCAGTTACGGTTACGGCACTTGAGTTTCGGGGTCCTTGCTTACACAAGCTCTCTTCGAGCGGTCGTCCTTTGGAAGATACCGCACCGTGTTATGTACCGCCGCGCGGCCGTGGAAATTTTCGCGCGAACTTACGTCCCCGTTTATGTCTTTTTTGCTTTTGCCCTCGCATCGTCGCATCCTAGTCCGCGAAGAGTACGCATTATTTATTTTGGTTTTCCTGCGCTCGCATTTACTTCCACGTCTTTCCTCGGCTTGTCCTGACCGTTTATTCGTTATTTCCTTCCAACCGCGGCACATTTTTGTTTTGTCCTCATCGCCCGTGTTGCTATAGTGGCCTCCCATTATCCCCTTAGGCGCCGCCGTTTTGTGTGCGCCCTTGCTTGGAATATATCCGGCTATTAGCTTCATTTTTGTTCGTTTTTAGCAGGCGGCGGTGGTCGGTGCCCGATCACTGCGCGTCGCGTGTTGGTTCTTCGCGCTCAAACGCCTCGGGCGAGGCGGCGAAGAGGAAGGGAGACGTGTCTAAATACACACACCGCCTGGTAGGGCGGTACTCGACGCGTAACTGTTTGGACAAGGCGGAGAACCGGCGGCGAAGGCTTGAGAACCAGACCTTGGGTGGTCCGGTCGGTTCGCTCGGCCCGGTCTTGTCGGCGCGGGCGAGAAACGACGAGGCTGTACTGAGAGGTCGCTGCGTTCGCGAGAGTGCAGTTCTCGGTGACCACTCAACACCGCTCTGCCAATTTTTTATCTTGAGTGTTTTTTTTTTTTGTCTCTAAATCAAGGGTGAAAACAGGGTGAGGTGCTCGGAGGGAAAGCAGCAACTTAAAATGGACAACAAAACAAGAATGATTGGGAACCGTTTGTCAATAAGTGAGCAGGCGGTTGCTTTTTTTGTTGTTTGTTTAGGCTTAGTGGTCAGCGAGAACCTGCGCTGTCTCGTAAGACCTTGCTCGGGTAAAATATGAGCAGTCGTGACCTGGCTTGGCGGGTAAATGAAGATGCGAGCGCGCGTCTGTTTGCGAAGCAAGCGTGTGTGGGCCGCAGGCATAATGGCGGAGCTGTCAAAGGAAAATCGTCTGCGATCGTCTGCGGGAGCAGACGACGCTGGTGGCACTTAGCAGACGAAAATTTGTTATTCCACAAGGCTTGCTTAGATACGATCTTCTGCTGCCGTTGCATCATAGGTGCATCAGCATTTTTTAGACGCCGTAATTCCTTTTGCATGCGCAGGTTTGACCGTTCATCTATTGAGCTTTGAAGTCTGGCACTAGCGGTTTCTTAAGATAAAGTACACCGAACTAGAAGACGGAGCGATGGCCTTGTACACAGACGAAGGAGTTTGCACTTGCTGAGCAGTATCTGATGGAGGAGCCGGGTTTTTGCTCGCACCGTGTGGATCATTCACTTTAAGCAGATGTGTATGTAAGAATGTTTGGTGGGGTCATTGCTTGCCCCAGATCCAAGTGGCCTACACTTTTCTACTGTGCGACAAATTTAGTCTATGGTAAGTAATACAAAATCTGAAATCGTTTCAGTGGAATGTTGAAAATAAATTCAATAGATAACAAGATCTTTATACATTGGTTTAGAATACCTGCACAGTAGCCATCAGGATTGTGTATGAGACGCAAATTGTTCACACTCGTAGCCTTCTCCTGCCTATAGACGTAAGGGAATTTAGAGTATTTTCTTCCCAAGTTTTTCCTCTGGTATAATTCATGAACTTGTTCAAAACTACAATATTATTCGTTTATTAGTTAATTTGTTGTTTATTCAATAATAAATAGTTATTTCAAGCTCTTTGAGCGCTTCGTAGATATTGATACGTGTGCATGCGTGTGCGTGGACATGTGCGCGCATGGTGGAGTTATAACAAAAGCTTTGTTTTCGTCTGAAATACACAGTCTAAAATGGTGTGATTGGAACGCCTGGAGACAAAATGATCAGTAACGCCTCTTATTTAAAAGTGTTCGCCCGCTGCACCAGGCCGTACATTTCACGCTTGCGCGAGGCTGGGATACAAAGAAAAGTACAGGACGATTTGCTGTTACGCTCCAGCGATTTCGGCCGCTGTTCGCCGGACGCGCATGACTTCGTTTCCATCGGGAAGACGCGGCAGAGATCGTTGAAGCGCGAACAAACAAAATCGGCAATTCATTTTCTTCCCTTTGCGGGTGGTCACGGTCGAATGCCGAAATGAAATACTTCCACATACTTCCCTTCGGCGCTTCTTTCCGCGCCAGCGATTATCATCTCGAGGAATCTCACCGTCGAAACTGAGTTGCCTTTTGCCGTCCGTTGCTGACAGCATCGAAGAAATTTAGCAGGCCTCAAAACCGGTCCCGGTGTACGGCACATGGGGGGCGGTGGGAGAAACTGCGCATGCGCACTAGCGCACTCAGCCTCGTGCGAACCGGCGCGCTAGCGTACTACAGGGCGCCGTACATAAACAGCCGTTTCGGGTGTGGTAAAACTGTCTCGTATTTAAACGGTTCTGTAGGATTGTTCACTTTCATTCGCGTTCGTATGGCGTCTACCCTGGCATCATCATTTCATCCTGTTTCACATAGAATTTATCCGCCAGCTTCCATGGATCGTCGCATGTGTTTATCTTCATCGCATCTTCCTCCTCTGCTGAAACTCATCTCCATTTGCTGCTCCTCATCCTCTGCAGGTTAAATGATGCGGATCACGTGGAAAAGGAGCTGGGCGCATCCTCATTAACAGGCACACAGAGGAGTTAACGCAGCAAAGTTCATCTCATAACAGCGTACACAACGCTTCGAGTAATCCGTAGGCCAGAGTTTTTTTGAGTGACGAAGCTGTCGTTTCTTATTCATAACGTGAATGAAACGCTTCTTATGATCGTGTTCTCTCGGTAGTAGGGCAAAGCTAGTTGCAAGAGCAGTGGTTAATGACGATCCTAAACAAATCGAAGTTCCGCTAACAAGGGTGCGATCGTGAAACGAATAGACTCTGACCTCCTCTTCCGACATTATGAATGCCACCAGGACTGCGGCTACTGCGACCCAATAATGGCGAGGAAGCTCGCTAGTGGAGTCCTGTTGCGAGAATAAACAACGCAAGGCATTCAGTCAACAAAACCATGTCGACGTTTATCTGGTTTCGGGATAACGCGGAGTGAACAGTAAGCCACTGGTGATAAGGCACTTGTTTGTCGTGCTGCAGTTTTCCGCGCCCCGTGGTCCCAGCGTGGGTCGCTTTAAAACCAAGCAGATATGCCAGCGAGATACAAACGTTTACACATATTTCGTACAGGCTAGGGAAAGTGATAGCAGTACTGAAACTTTTCAGAAGCCCAGAATTATCAGCGCCTTTATGTGTACCGAAGTTAGTTATCTGAACACATGTCCATTCCAGACAGCAGAGTTAGACCCGCCTACATGCATGCATACGGGTTTTTAACGATGGCCCCGCAACCAATCCTGGTGGACCTTCGGAGGTCAGTACTCATTTCATACAAAAAATAATTATTCTGGAATTGGTGACTGCATAAAGGTGATTATTTTCGAAGTAATCTGGGCAAAAAATGTTTTTAGCGTCGTTTTCGTCCCGACATACAAGCCTATACCCGAGTTTAGCAACTAATACATCAATGGAAAAAGGTTGTCGTCAATTCCAATAGCAGCTGTAGCCTAGTCCGGCGACGAGGTACAAACACCACGAAAGGCCTGCATGTCAAGCGTCCAAATTGTAACTAGAGACTTTTATATTGTAATTGTGATCATGTGCCCGAGCAGCAGCTACAGCCCGCGACTTTCCGGACTAAGAAGAGGGCACAAAACTTTATCATTTATTTTTTCTGCTCAAATATACTTCTCTCATCTACTCTCTCTCTCTCCTCCTCTCTCTCTCTCTCTCTCTCTCTTTCTCTCTTCCCTCACTTCCCAGTGAAGGTGAAGTTTTAAGTTGCTCACTGATCAAAGCATTATTTCATATACTGATCTAACTGCCCATTTACGCAACACAGCCAGTGTGGATTTCTCCAAGACAGGGTATTCTCTTTCGGGCCAAGTACGGATATCGCCTGACAAATGCGGACATTCTTTCAACAACGAAGCTGTTTAGCAAATCGTAATTTAGACGAATACACACCCACATTCCTTACCGCCTTCACCTCATCTTCCCCACCCAACAACCTTCCCTCTGCGCTTACTGTCCCCAGCCTTGCACCCTTTACCACATAATATGGGAGTACCAACGTACTCCAGACTTTCCCCTACTTCCCAACCCCACCTTCGAGCAGTGGAGGGCTGCCCTGGCCAGTCCAGACCCGGATATCCAGCTCAAACTGGGGACCCGAGCACGGACGGCCAGCCGAAATCAAAGGCATCCTGGACTAGGGATGCCCTCCACGGGGCGAGGCCTACACATCAGCCTCTGCTAGATAAATAAAAATATCTATTCTCTCTCTATCTTCCTGTCAGCAGTTACAAGTACAAAAAAAAAAAAACAATTCCCAGCGCGCGCACGTGAGCACGGGCTTCACGACGACCGCCCGGAAGTTAACAAAACCAAGAAAATTCCCAGCCCTCGTGTGTGCGTGCCTCGTGGCGACCGCCCAGCGTCGCCGGCGCACATATGTCAAGCCAAGCTTAGGGAGATCGGCCAATATCGGCAAAAAAAAAAAAAAAAACTTTAGCGTTCACCGTAATCATGGCAACACTTGCTCGGAAGGAAAAGACACGTCATAGCGTCGCCCCTCCAAGGTAATGCCCAATGATTATCACTTCCAAAAAAAAAAAAAAAGAAAGAAGCTCACACTTATAGCAACAATGATGGAGTAAAGGTAGTTGCGGCGGCAAAGACGAAGCAGATCGGCTGCAATTGTGGACTTAAACCTTCTTGATGTTCGTGACGGTTGCGTACAGCTTCGCTACCTTCAAGTCTTACGCGTTAGTGTGAGCTTCCTTCATTTTTTTCTACCTCCCCATTAGGGGTCCTCTTTGAAATCATCATAAGGAAATTCTAGGGTAGTATTACCGGCCGAACACCTTACCTTGGTTCCATGCTGTTCTATAAGCTTCCTTCCGAAGTGACGGGATCGCGCCCTTTCTTGCAAGAAAGGCAAAGGCCAAAGTTGGGGCCGGCGAGCGAGTCCTAAGTGTCGCCCCACTCATCTGTCATGATCGATCAAACTGGGCTGACGCCTGGCTCGCCCCCCTAGGAAAGCAGCCGCTGGACGCCGACAACGGAAAGTGATGCACGCATCGGCTTTTCGGAGAGGAACTTCGCCACGAAGCCTGGGTGTATGCTAGTAATTTTACAGTAAAAGCTCGTTACTTCGAACTCGAAGGGGAACATAAAATTGTTCGTATTAAGCGAAGTTCAACATAGCGGGCGGGCGATAGAATATTTCGACACCGCGATACACTACGCGGGTAGAACACAAAGAAGCCACTTCTGGACTCGTTATCGCGAATTAGGTCTGGACTCGTTATCGCGAACGTGATCGAAGGCCCCGACCAGCGCGGCGGCACAAAGAAAACCTGCAACGGCATTCGCCGTAGCATTGTCGCAGGCGGCGCGGCGTGCGGAGAAGAAATAAGCTGTCGCAGCAGCGCAGCGCGCGCGCTACGCTGTTCTTTTTGTAGCGTAAGCTACACTGGCCGAGGTTGAGCAGTTTCGCGGGTGCCGTGAAGGGCCGTTCTGCGCTAGCGCGAGGGGAATTTGATTGGATTGGATTTGCTTGGATTGGCTTGGCTTGGCTTGGCTTGGATTGGATTGGATTGGATTGGATTTGGATTGGATTGGATTGAAGTGGATTGTGTTACATTGTGTTGCGTCACAGCCGCGGCAGACGCACTGGCGCGACGCGTGCCCAGGTGTGCGCCTCAATTACGCAGTAGCCAAGCCAGACGCTGCGCCGGAGCCGCTTGATAGCCGTTTCGCGTGGCTCGTGAATAGCTGTGCTGAGCATGCGCGAAGTGCAGTGACTGCACTGGACTGGACTGGGCTGGATTGGACTGGATTGCTGAACCTTAGCTCACGCTACGTATATCCTGGCATAGCAGAGCTAAGCCACTACTAATTTTTTTTTTCTGTTTCGTTGTTTTACATCTCTAGTAAGTTTTGTTTGGTTTAGATTTGAAACACATTGTAATTTCTCTGGACCGAATTCTTCTGTGAGGAGCGTTCGAAAATCAGAGGATCCCAGTTCGAATTAACCGTTGTGGATACCGAAGCGTTCGGATTATCGGGAGTTTTCCCCCATTGAAATATACAGGGCTGTGCCGGGACCAGGGCGTGAGTTCGAATTAACTGCAAATTCGAATTAACCCAGTTCCTATTAAAGAGCTCTAACTGTACTATTTCCTTTACGGGCACTGCTAAGATAAGCTTTCTCCCCGCACGGGGCACCTTGAGTAATCTTGGTGACGGTACTGGCGATACCGCGGACCCCGAGCCCCCAAACATAAGCTGGATCCAACCGTGGCGATGTGTTTATAGGTGGAGGGTTAGAAACCACGAACGGTGGCCGTCGGAGCCCAGGTCAAGCTCCGGCGGATGGGCTCCCTGTCTGTTCACCAGGCAGGGAGCTCCGGGACCTCTTTGACTACCAGGGTAAGGTCAAAGAAGAAAGTACCCCCGTCTCCCTGCTTTTCCTATGCTATATGGATAATCAAACCCCCCCCCCCCCCCCAGACGTGATCGGCCCCCGAAAAGGGGCCGCACCGAAGTTTCCTTTCCATCCCTTCCAACAATCCACATCCGAAACCTGACAACTATCCTCGATTCTTGGTTATCGAGGCAGTTGACAAAACAAACCCTGTTTCTTCCATGTCCGTATTCTTGATCACTAAGTTCCTGGAAGGCATCCTCGGAAAATCGTTCGATGCTAAGAAACTCCGTACCGGTGAAGTCCTAGTCAATGTCAAGACGCAGCAACAAGCCACTAACCTCCTGTCGCAAACCTGCATGGCAGATCTGGCCATCAGAGTCACCCCATCGTAGCCTCAACAGCTCTCAGGGTGTGATCTCGGAGACCGATTTGTTGAATGAGACCGAAGCTGATCTGTTGGAAGGCCTGAAAGATCAGGGTGTAACTGCAGTGAGGCGTATCACCATCAGACGAGACAATAAGGAAATCCCCACAAAGCATATAATCTTGACATTCAACAAATCAAACTTCCTGAGCACATCAATGCTGGCTTCATTAGGTGTGGTGTACGTCCGTACATACCTAACCCGCGCCGCTGCTACAAGTGCCAGCGATTCGGCACGCTACAACTTCTTGTCGCGGCAAAACGACCTGCGCGAAATGCGCCGCACATGACCACCCTACTGAAAACTGTGACTCTACTACCTTCACCTGTGCAAACTGCAGGGGCCGCACGCTGCATGGTCCCGCAGCTGTGAAAAGTTTCAATTAGAAAAGAAAATCATTAACATCAAGGTCACTGAAAACATCACCTTCCCAGAGGCGCGGAAGAGGTTCGCCTCCTTCCCTCTGGGGAGGTACGCCGACGCAGCTCGCCGGGGGGGCGGAGCGGCGTCTGGTTTCGGCGGGGACCCAGTACCGCGAGTCGGACTTGGTCCCGCCCCCCCCCCCCCCCCCAGGGTTGCCCCAGGCAGCCCAACCAGCCTCCGCACCGCTCGCTCACCCAGCAGCGGCTGTGGTGGCAACGTCTGTTGGGGATGCCGCTGCATCCACTGCTTCCTCTCCACCGGCCCAAAGCACACGCAAGGGCACGGAGATGGAGACGGAGGCAGTCGCAGCGACCCCCTCCCCGCCTCACTGCCTGTGCCACCTGTGGTGCTCCCCACGCCTTCGGCACTGGCAGCGCAGGAAAGAACACCCGAAAGGGTACCATGTCAAGGGGGCCCAGTCCGCTGGGCACCCCCTTGCCTTCAGATGACGACATGGACGTCGAGCCCTTCCGGCTTTCATCGCAACGGAAGGAACGGGCTGCGACGTCCAGGTCAGTAGAGAAGGCAAAAAAGCCCCTCCCAAGAGTGCAAGCCCCGAAAGACCCTACATAAATAATCACACTCCAGTAGCTCTAACACATCATAATGGGAAGAGAAACATAGTTCAATGGAACTGCAGAGGCCTTCTGAATAATCTTGACGACGTGCATGAGATTCTGCATGCCAACCAGCCAAGTTTAATGTGTGTCCAGGAAACACATCTTAATTCCAAACACACAAATTTCTTGAATAGTTACCTGGTATACAGGAAAGACAGGGATGGCTGCACACACTCTTCTGGCGGTGTGGCCATAATCGCCCGCAAATCCTTAGCATGCCACCCTGTCACCTTGAACACCGTCCTTGAGGCTGTAGCAATACGCTTAATAATATTTAATAGGTTGATAACGGTATGCTCCATATACATTCCTCCTGATGTTACACTTTTGAGCTCTGACTTCGAGGCACTGGTTGACCAGCTACCCGAACCATACATCCTGACAGGCGACCTTAATGCTCACAACACTCTTTGGGGCTCTTCTCGCACGGATGCCCGAGGTCGCCTCATAGAGAAATTCCTTACATCTTCAGGAGCATGCCTTTTCAACAGTAAACAGCCTACATACCAAAACATAGGACACAACACATACTCATGTCTTGACTTGGCGATTGGCTCCGCAGTTCTCTTTCCTCTTCTCGAGTGGGGTGTGGGAACTGACCCATATGGCAGTGACCATTTCCCCACCTCACTTACATATATAGGTAAAGGCCCAAGCAGTTCATCTTCCCATAAAGGTTCAATGAAGCACGAGCTAACTGGAATACATTTACAGAGACATCCAAACTACACCACACATCCATAGGACACCTACACGTTGAAGAAGCTACCCAACTCCTCACGGCGCACATCCTCGACGCCGCCAAAAAGTCCATTCCCCACGTCTCTGGTGCCCCGCGCAACCAGCGGAGGCCGTGGTGGAATGAGGACTGTAGGCGGGCGCGAGAGGCCCAGAACAAGGCGTGGGGTATCCTTCGTCGGTACCCACTCGGGAAACCTCCTCTTGTTCAAACGGGCCAAGGAAATTAGGAAAACGTGTGCGCCGTGAGGCAAAACGAGAGAGTTGGCGTACATTCATAACATCAATAAACTCCTACACAGACACACGGAAAGTATGGACACGTATACGCAAACTCAAAGGACAACAGACACACAGCCTGCCTCTGGTCAGTACAACCGGGGACACTCTGGAAGACCAGGCTGACACACTCGCACAACACTTCCAACACGTGTCCAGTTCAGCACACTACACGAACACTTTCCTGAAACATAAAGCCTCTTGTGAAAAGAAGTCCCTACACGACAACAACAAATCACAGACTTCTTACAACTCCCTGTTTTCACTACATGAGCTGAGGGCTGCTCTGAGCACGTGTAAACCCTCAGCTCCAGGCCCAGACAACATTACATATACAATGATACAGAACTTACACACAGACACTCTTGTAACACTTCTTCACCTTTTCAACAAGATATGGCTTTCGGGGCACATTCCAAAGTCTTGGAGGGATGCCATAGTTGTAGCATTCTTGAAAGAAGGGAAGGACCCTTCTTCTCCCGCTAGCTATCGACCCATTGCCCTGACCAGCTGCCTGTGCAAGCTTCTCGAGAAGATGATAAACCGGAGGCTCGTGTACTTTTTGGAGTATAACGGCCTTCTCGAGAGCTGCCAGGCAGGCTTCAGGGGGGGCGATCCACGAATGATCAACTTGTGGCACTAGAGTCGTATATTAAGGATGCCTTCGTGCATAAACAGTTCTGTTTAACTGTGTTTTTCGACCTAAAAAAGGCCTATGACACCGCTTGGCGTTATGGGATCCTTACTGACCTGAAGTCATTCGGTGTTTTGGTAATATGTTTAACACCCTTGCTAGCTATTTGTCGGAGAGAACCTTTCGCGTCAGAGTTGGTTCTGCACTGTCAAAGGTACACGTGCAAGAAAATGGCGTGCCGCAAGGGGAGTTCTAAGCTGCACTCTCTTCATAGTAAAAATGAACTCCCTTGGGAAGGCACTGCCGCCTACAATTTCTTACTCCATGTATGTAGATGACGTGCAGATATCTTTTAAATCATGTAATATGTCCATCTGCGAACGTCAAGTCCAGCTCGGCGTCAAGAAGCTTGCCGGCTGGGCAGACAAGAATGGTTTTAAAATTAATCCCGGAAAGAGCTCTTGTGTTGTATTCTCCAGGAAGCGTGGGGTCCACCCGGACCCAGACATCACTCTTGCGAATGTGCCAATTCCTGTGAACAAGGAGCACAAGTTTTTAGGCATTTTATTCGATGAAAAACTTACATTCTTTCCCTCATTCAAACAGCTCAAATGTAAATGCCAAAAAACAATGAATATTCTTAAGGTTCTCTCACATCAATCTTATGGGGCCGACAAACAACTCCTGCTGCGCCTGTACACAGCGTTGGTGGGGTCTCGGCTCGACTACGGCAGTGTCGTGTATGGGTCGGCGACAAAGACCGCACTGAGAATGCTCGACCCAGTGCTGCATCTTGGCCTTCGCCTCTCATGCGGCGCTTTCCGCACTAGCCCTGTCGAAAGCCTTTATGTCGAGTGCGACAAGTGGTGTCTAGGGCATCAGCGGGAGTATGTTGACCTGCTTATGCATCTAAGATTGTATCCCTTACCAACCATCCTTTTTAAACCCATCATGAACAATACATCAAACTTGCAACTCTTTTTAAACAGGCCATCTATTTCCTTACCTTTCTCTCTCAGAGTTAGGGAGGAGGCTTCTGCACTCACGGTCCCTCTTTCAGACACGCACAAGACACCCATCCATAATTTAAATTTCCCCCATGGCATCTACATCCTATATCATGCGACCTTCATTCACATTAGTAGAAAAAAATAGGGTACCAAGGAGTGCAATTCTGCAGCACTTCCTGTTCCTGCAGGACAAGTACAGGTGCGCAGAATTCTATAGCGACGCGTCGAAAACTGGTTCTACGGTATCTTGTGCAGCGCACGGACCAAATTTTAGAGTAAGCAAAACAATGAATTTTCATAACAGTATTTACACGGGAGAAGCATATGGCATTTTTCTCGTTACAAACCACATCATCAAACATAAAATTTCCCCAAATCCATTGTGTACACAGACTCTCAAAGCGTTGTACAGGCACTGTCATTAGGAAGGTCATCTAAAAACTATGTCATAAATGCTCTTTTCAAGGTACTAATGTCTGCATATGCCTCAAATCTTGAAATAACTATATGCTGGGTACCAGGGCATTGTGGAATCCCTGGCAATGAGGCCGCCGACCAAATGGCTGGTGATGCTGCTCTCATGACTACAGTTGACGTTACAACAGTACCTTACACCGACCTAAAGACACACATCAGACGACAGCTTCGTAACACATGGCAATTACACTGGAGTCAACAAACAGACAACAAACTACACATAATAAAACCACAACTTGGACGCTACATAACTGACTCACACAACAGATACACTGAAGTCGCCCTGGCTAGGCTGCGGATAGGCCACACACATGCGACGCACTCCCACCTGCTCACTGGAACTTCGGGACCCACGTGTAGCAGGTGTGGAAAGGGCCTATCCGTAGTCCACATACTAATCACATGCAAGGCACTTGACACAACACGACACAAACATTTTCCCCGAATTATACAGACAAAACCCTTCCTTTGCACCCATCATACTTTTTTGCCGACGAACCAATGTTTTCTAGTCAACGTGTTTTTAAGTTTTTAGCTGAGGTAAACTTTCTGCAGCTCTTGTCATATCATGTGTAATCACCCTGGCCCTATACACCAGCCATCTCCATTGTCTTTTGTTTTGCATCACCTTTACTTTTAGTCACATGTTTTAGTATGTACGGTCTCATCATAATTCAGTAACTTCTTCTTTGGCGCTCTTTGCCCATAGTCGGCCTTGCGCCAATTAAACCCAACTATCATCATCATCAAGATAAGCTTTCTCCCCGTTAGGAGAAGAAAGCTCGTTTATTCACCTGGTGTAACCAATGTTCTGCATTGCCTTGCTCTAATATTTGATGACTATTATCGTACGAGTTTTTCGTTTTGTCATAGAGGCAATTTTCTGATAGCAGCGTCGTAGATGCATGCTGCCCCACCCTGTAGGGTTTGGAAACTTTGTCAAGCTCTTTGATGCTTTTATTTCCGGAGCCCAATTCTCTTCGGAGTAAAAATAAGCAAATTGGAGTCGTAATTGAAAGGCAAGATCTCCTACGTATCTTACCGTGTATCCTAATTGCAAAGTAAAACTGAAACCCAAGGCGCATCGAGAACGTCTTGGCGGCTGTCAGTGTTATCTTTTCCTGGCAGAAAACACCTGGAGATCATGGGGAACTGTTCAGCGCAGCCAATTTTATTTGATGCTTATCGTATCGTGTTGGTTGTACTTCATGGGCTTCCTGAAAAAAAGTTAATGGACAGACAGACAGACAGACAGACAGACAGACAGACAGACAGACAGACAGACAGACAGACAACAGACAGACAGACAGACAGACAGACAGACAGACAGACAGGACAGATGGACGTGACCATTGCTATTGTGCGGGTAAAGTTACGAGAAAGATAACAAATAACAAGGATAACAAGACAAATGATCGACAACAAAAATAACAAGACGAAAATTTCTTTACCAACGTTGGGACCGTAAACGGGCACTTGACCCTGCACCTTATCTGCAACTTTTGCCCCGCAGACCTACCAGTAACGATCACCACCTTAAATTGGCTCCGATTTTGGCGCTCCCGAACAACTTTAATTATTCTTTCTTTCCCTGTATAATAAGCGATTGGAATGCCTTGCCGGCCGAAATCTTCTTAACAAATAACGTTCCTCAGTTGATTATTCAGCTTTCGGATAAAATGTAATGCTTCCAACATTCGGTGCAGGGCCTCTCTAGAGCCAGTTGCTCTGTTATTGTGTAAATTTCCGTTCTCGTGTTAGGGTCTGTGCTTCATTGAGTCGCTATTGTGCTTCCCTGCTTCCTACCGTATTAGCATTAAATTTCAAATATGGACCTGCATGCTTGTTTATATTTCTCTTTTGCTTCCTTAGATTGTATGTTGCTTAATTATTTTTGCTTTCATTTTTTTTCATTCTTTTGTTCTTTCTTGTTTACAGCGGGTTCACCTCTCTGATGTATTGATACACATATCCTGATTGGGCCACCCATCACTTGCAGTATTGTAAAATAAACAAATAAATAAATAAATAAATAAATAAATAAATAAATAAATAAATAAATAAATAAATAAATAAATAAATAAATAAATAATGAGCGAGCCAGGGAGCAAGCGAGCATGGCTGGAGTTCCGAATGTCCACAGTAAAGCTTCTTGTGCGGGGTAACCACGAAGGTAATACGAAGGTAACACGAACGTAATAGCATCCATTTGAGTGGTAAAGCACCCGCAAATATAGCGGAGGAGGACGACACAGGGAGATAGCGACAGAACTAGATGGGGAGAACAGATAGAGAGAGATAGAAACGTAGTGGGAAAACAGGGAGATAAGGAGAATGGGTGGTAGCAAAGAGACATATATACGGACAAACGCACACAGAGAAAGATACCTTGATACAGGTAGAGGAAGATATAGGCAAAAATAAGATGAAGAGATATGAGAGAGAGAGAGGGAGAGAGAGAGAAATGGAAGTACATTAACAGTCGTATGAACAGGGATCTAGAAAGATTGATTGATTGTAGGGTTTTAAACGCGCCGACGCAACGCAGGCGATGAGGTGCGCCGTAGTGGAGGGCTCAGGATTAATTTTGACCACCTGGGGATCTTTAACGTGCGCCGAAATCTCGTACACACGGGCGTTTTCGCTTTCCGCATCCACCAGAAAAGCGGCCGCCGCGGCCCGGAATCAAACCCGCGACCTCGTGCTCAGCAGCGCAACGCCTTAGCCACTGATCCACCGCGGTGGGTGGGGATCTAGAAAGAGGGACTGTGAATGTAGGGGAGGTAAGGAGGGAGAGAAAACATACTTTAAGGACCAAAATTTCGAGTTACGTCGGTAATTAAGGAGCCATCAGCTGGATAGCTGGGCTGGGAAGGAAAGAGTCCGAGGGTTCCATTACACATTGGATTTGGATGAGGAGGAATGTGAGAGGAATATTCGACCTGAGGCCGGATAAATGGCGCAAACATGGCGAAGGTGCATTAATCTTCCCCTCTACTCTCCTAAGCTACAGAATAACTCCCGACGGAGGAAGTACAGAAGGAGGCAGGCTGACGGAGAGCTGATGTTTGATATGCTACCAGGTATAAGAGTACGGACACCCCATAAATGTGGCGTAAATGTAACACTTTCCCTTTAATGCAAGCGCTGTTCTAATTTAAAAAAAAAAACAGGAACATTATGCTCCACAGCAAGGCGAAAGGCGAAGCACTTGCACCGAGCAGTACAACTTAGATCTCTATAGAAGAACACAAGAAAAACAAATCTGAAATACAAGACAAACTAAGCTTGCAAAACAACAGAAAAAAAAAAGGCACGGGAGTTTCGAACGGGCTTGCCTCGAACGATAAATTATTCGTCGGCCACTCCTTGCCGAACTACACAACAGTGTGACGCGTGAAAGCATAGCCGGAGACAGCTTAAAAATGAAGTATAGCCGCGTTGGCATGCGCTTCTGGCGGGTGATAGAGGTGCAGACAAGTCATTTGTCGTTTCATGATTAACAACCCAAATCATTCTTCCTGTCGCTTTCTGCCTCGCTCGCAACTTTCCCCCACTGCGCCCTCCTCTATTCAAAGCTCTTCTTTCTTCATATCTACCCTCGTTCTCAGACCCGCACACACTAAAAAAAAAACAGCCTGGCGAGTTGGATCAGCAAGTCCCCACGGTGTCGTAGCTCATGTGCCAAACGAAAAGAACAAACTTTCGCGAGAAGTCCCGGCGTGTTTGCATCTGCGGCACCAAGATTGAATGCACGGAGGGACGACAATGGCGCAAAATACATGAACGGCTATGCGGCACTTTTTCATAAGCATTTCCGTTACAAACAACAGCGTAGATGCATTAGCGCTAAGAACAGGCTTTTGCTGCGGTGTAGGGAGTGCGGCTGTACGACTCGAGACAACAACGACGCCGCGTGGGGACCGTATATGTAAAAATAAATGTCCTTGACTGAAAGAAACTGAAGGAGAAGAGAGGGGGGTAGATTCGTTTGCACACACGGAAAGGAATTACAGGACGCATTACGCGTTGAGAAATGGCGGAAGCAAAAACAATGCACCGCGCTGGAAGTGAAGCGAGGTATGAAAAATGACAAGCAGCCTGGATCTCTCTCCCTACGGGCTTTTCGCGCGTTCGCGAACAGCTCGCGACGCCGAAGCCCTTTTCCTGTTTCCGTATCCGGTTTATGAATACGACATGAGCGCATTTATTTCAATGAGCTGACTCGTTGGGAACGAATGTCGCTGCGCGAGTCCCTCCCCACCCCCAACAGCGCTTTTGTAAGCTCGATTGAGTTTTAATAAAGAGGAACAAAAGGCAGCGACGCAAACCAATAATTATTCCCTTATGCAAGAAGTAGTAAAACAGTGGCATTCTAGTCCTTAGTTCCTTCATTCCTTCCTCGGCAAAGCCCCCTTACAGGGCTTGACTGCGTAGCCGCACCTATGGCTCAGAAAAAAGCCCCGGCTCGTCGTTCCGTTTTGCACGAAGCCTTAAGTACCCCATTCTGCCAAAAAAAAAAAAAAAAAACATTTTTAGTCGTCGTAGGTGTTGTTGTCCGTGGCCGCAGCTGTACAGAGTAAGTAAAAACACATGTCTGATCAGATGTGATTCGAAGCCGGGTATGTACAGTGGCAGCCCAGTTCTCTACCAACTGTGCTATCACAACACTTTTTCCTACATTGTGTGTAAGATAAGCTCAAACATAAAGACAGCACGAAGGCATTACATAGTCAAGAAAGCAAGAGAATACACTAAAGTTGGGGCAAGCATGGATACATTGGAATTCACGTAAACACATACAAGTGTTCAAACGAGGGAACCAGTCATGTGGTTGGTCGAAATAATTATACTCAATATGTATAAACGCCACAGTTTCTCGAAAATACAACTTCATTGATCTAGGTGGCTTGGCATGTCTATCACATACGCGACACACTGTACAGGCCAATTAAAGCAAATATGTCACAGGGTGGCTCACCACGACAGCCGAATGGCAAAAACTTCTGGGCCATCTCTACGAACGTGAAACCTGGGGCGGGGCGAAGGCATGCCGTGTATAAGTGTTATATCTTGGTGCCTTGGCGTTTTTGACCAACGGAGATGAACCGTTGGGTGGGCACAAGGTATAGCGACTGTTCTGTAATAGCCTCTTGTCTTTGAAGGCACGAAGCTCTCTAGGCCGCGGGCGCAAAAAAAGTGCCCCGGTGGTCTTTTAGTATGCGTTACAAGCATTCCAGCGCGGAGGCGGGGAAGGGAAAACGAGTGTCCACGGTGTTTTTTTTTTTAGTACGCGTCACTGTCCAGCGCGATTGCGTCGAACCGAGTTTTCCGGTCTTTTAGGTACCGTTACTACATGCAAGACGACGATTACAACGACGACGACAGGAGGGACGCTAACAGGCCCCAGCCCCAAGGGGCGTCCGCCCCTAACATCGGACTGAGAAAGGCCGTGATATCCCTATCGTTTGTGAGCCGTTTCGCTGCAAAATGTCCCAGAAAATACAGCATCCCTTAATCTACAAAAGAGTGATCAATTGTCTTTGGTCGTGAATCGAGGCGGCAATCTGCCCCATGTTGCCAGCGGTAGAACAGAAGTTTGTTGTCGTTGTTGCTTTCTCCGTGGAGCATGCCATCTGAAGGAATTTGCCAGGATCGGGAGCTTTGAGGGGATAACGTGCCGCTTCATAGAATCCACAGCACTATGAGTTGGAACACAAAAGTTATAGAATAGGGTGTGGCTATGTGACGCATGAAATGTGGTGGCCCGTTAGCGGAACAGGTTCCACAAGCCGCGCAGAACCCTGACTCTAGTGAAGCTGTAGCGTGTGCCAGTCCGCTTGCTGTCGTAATCGCGCCACATAAACGGAAATAGAAGAAAAAATGCGCAAATCCGGTGTAGCAGTAAAGGTGTTAAAGTGACTCCAGGGTTTCGCCAACAAAGCCCGTAAGCAGATTTAATTGCCCAGAGGAACTTTTTTCAGTCCGGGTATGAGCTACTGCGGCAATGCGTTGGCGCTCACTCGGCAACATCGTCCTCATTGCAAACTATACTTATCTGTCGCTCTCTCACAATCATTTGTTTATACTCCCCTGCCTCCTGCCCGGCAAAGGTGGTTCCTCCTTAGTGTAGACACCACCTGTGGCGTGTCGCAGAACGACACGGCTGACCTGTATTCGTCATGGCACAATCTAAGCAATCAGAATTTTGCATACACAAACACGCCGAGGGCCGGCTTGTCACGACACAAGCTGTCAAACGTTTGGTGTTAATACGCCCGCGTATTGGCAACGACACTTTAAAAGGGACCTCAATGAAAACTTTGTTTACGTTGTAAGAACTACGCTCCAGTACTTCAATCAGCTCCATTCCGGCCACAAGAGCCGTTTTTGAACCGAAAAAACGTGATAAAATACTTAAAAATTTTCAAATTTCCCGCTACTGCGGCATGTTACGGGCTTGAGTGACGTCATATGGGCCAGTCCTGAAAGCATAATTTTCAGTGTGTTAACTGCACGTTATAACAAACAACAATCTGTGACATGATATAAAAGCCGCCGGAAAGTGGCTAGAGAGTAGCCGCTGCCTAATTTGTTTTCCTTAATATGTGCATTATTTGTTAGAAATGTGCGATAAAATTGGTATCATTGTTATTGGGAAAAAGCAGTTTTTCTAATGAACCAAAGTTCCATTTTGTCTTCCGGGCCACTTTGAATACCCCCAAAATGGTTTAACATTTTCGAACCTGGCGTCCTGTATTTAAGACATGAATCAAAAGTCTCTTAGCAATTTCAGAACAAAGCAAAAACAGCTAGTTTTCTAAGAAGTAGTTATTCAAGAATGCCTCTTTCGACAGGTATCACCATTGTTTGTTTTTGCTAAAGTGAACGCTAGAAAGAGGAAAGCACTGCAGGGAAGGCCAAAGTGACGTCAGGGTCACCTGAAGGACCGAAGCCCTAGTTTGATGAAATTGCTGTAAGTTTAAAAATACTTGTACTACCAGCCGCAATTCTTGTATGTGTGCTCAATGCTTTCTGAAATTTTAGAAAGCAGGAAAAAAAAAATTTTTTCTGTAATTTTACATTTCAATTGCCTGATAACCTAATGAGATGTCATGCTTGTAAATCGCTAATTACTTGCACCACAAGCTGTTTTTTTTTGTTTTTAAGCTTAGACGGTGCAAATGTTAAAGAAAACACATGGAACAAATTTTTCGCCGGAAAGAAAAATCAGGGCTGAAAGTGTTCAAGTAATCACTGAAGCTCGCCTCGTACCCCTCGTAATCCAAACGTGAATTCCTCGAGAGAAAGGATACAGGCAGTGTTTTCATATTCATTATTTGTTCCGCAAAAGTGGAAAAAGTCCCAACGTTTTTAGCGGATAACCTAAACGCCATTGAACGCCGAGTTACAATGCAGACTCATGAAATAAATGGCGTTAAGAATAACGATGGTTTCCTATCGCATAATGACACCGAGCTCCACCACACGTACCGTTTTCGGCCCTTTTATTTTCGGGGGTATTCGTCTTATTCTTCGAGAAAGCAGCCTTAGGGAAGCTTACCTCCTAGCCTGTCCCAAACTGAGCGGGAACTTCTACCGCAAGAGAAAACCGCCAGGAGGATAATGCGGCGAAGCGAAAAAACAAAAGAAGGCGCTGACGCAGATATCCCGCCCGCCTGAATAGCGTCTAATGCGGCGCAGCTTGTTCCTGGGCCGTGATAGCGTCCCGGGCGGCATTTTCTCTCCTAAGCCGTCGGCGATAAACGCACCGCCGACCGAGAGAATCCATCTTCCTTCGCCTCCAGCACCTTTGTACACATCGCATCATGGCAGCGTCTGCGCCATTGTTGTCCGACCCCCGGGCCTCTCTTCGCCGAGGCGTGGTGGAGCCCGCCCGCAGGGCTCACGTCCGAAGCCAGAGCCGAAGCCAAAGAAGAAGACCAAGCGAAAGACAAAACTAAGTGGAGCCAAAGCAGCCCGGCAGAATCTCAACTGCGGCGGCACGGAGGAAAAGAAATGCAAAGGGATATTGCCGAGGGAAGTAAGGAGATGAATGAAAGAGAGTGAAGCTAGCAGACGACAGAAAAATAAACAAAAATGGCCAGGAACGGACGGCAGCTGATATGCACAGAAGCCAAGGGAAAGCGGAATCCAACGCTGCGTTAGAAAGAAGTGGAAACACGCGAAAGAATTCTCACAACTGACTAGCAGACTGTCTGCAGTGAGGTGGAACGAAACAAAACAAAGGAAAAAGCTTTGCCAAGTCCAAACTAGGCTTAGCAGACCGTGGATGCGGGCAGACGAAAAATGGTGTCACGGGCGACAGAAGTGAACAGACGACGAAGAAATGGGCGTAGCCAAAAAACGCTGACGTATATAAAAGGGAAGGTAAGAGAGAAGGGCAATCGTATAAATAAGGGGAGCGGGGAAGAAAGTAAGCTCGGTTTCAGTCTGCTATCGGCTCGCTTCGTCCCATAAGCGCAGACATTCATCAATCTCCCATAACGAGCCCGGCGGCCGCCAGTGGACTCACGCCCACGCCAGGCTCGTCCGGCCGAGAAAAAAAGGCGCGCGATGAACGGGCCGTGATGCATGGCGGGTAAAGTTGGGTTAGGGTTAGCTCCGGGAATGAGAACGATATCGGGGCTGCCATTGCTTCATTGACTGGCTGTGTGAGCTCGCCCGGTGTTTGTGTCCGCAGGGAGAGAGCGTGAATGAATGGACCACGATATGATGAATGGATCGGCGAGTTGGAGGTCTTGCCGCACTGCAGGCGACGTGATTGCGGAAGAAGGCTGCGGATAATCATTTCGTTTCTATTTGGGATCACCACGCCCCGTTGTATACGCTCTTTCTAAGCGTATGAATTACCTGAAGCTGTGTGGGCCTAATGTCCTCTGCTGGGAAAGATACTGTAACCTTCCAGATGATTTAGGGGAAAAGAGCGGGTTGTTCTTGCGGCTGCAGTGATGTGGTGCACAGGGCAGCCGATATATCTGAAATATATTCCGTGGCTCCAAACAGTTTACCCTGCACCCAGTCATGACACGTAGAGGTTTTCATCTACATACAGAGTTTTCTAGGAAGCTAGACCTAATAACTTGCGTATTATTTTAATGCCAAAGCATTAGTTGCGTATATTGGTCGAAAACCCGACGTGTATGGCTCACAAAATGGCCGATAGAAGGCACAGAAAATGACCGACTGCTCAAATGATAAAGAGAAACGACCAACGATTGTTTCAAACGACGCCTCATTTATAAGGGAAGCGTCTGTATGTAAATTAACTAACTGAGCTGAAAATAAAACTGGAACAGTTGGCGTTGAGCGGGATACTAATTAATCTGGAGCCTGTGTATCGGCAGACAAGCACCTACGGAACCCTTGGACCACCGCAGCTCGCTGATTCTAGATGACCAAAGGTAAACCAGCAAACTTGGACTTAGACCAGCAGACTTAGACACGTGGTTTAGATACATGCACTCATAAACTAAAGGGCAAACTTCAGCATGTATTAGAACAGCGTGTGCCCGCTAATAGCATATATTTAGGGCAAGGAAGGGCGATTGGTCAAGCCTCTGAGTCATATTACTCGAAAGAGGAAGAGAGAGACAAACATTTTATTGACCTGTGAGCAGGATTGATGTGCTTGAGTGACTTAGCCCTAACTTTTTATTTATTCTTTCTTCTCACTTTCTCGGTATATCTCTTTAGCACACCCCTCTGTTCTTTTATTCTTCATTTATTCCCTATCCCCCGTACTGGGATGTATGCAGGTGAGCTCCCTGCCGAACTCAATAATATCCTCAGTGCACTCCCTTTCATTTTCGTTTCCCTCCAACCACAACTACTACTGTGAGTAGGGGGTATTGTCATGGACTGCACACCATAGGCATCCGTAGTCCAAGATGCCTTGGTGCGGCTGGCAGTCCGGACCCGCTCCACCAGCCGTCATTGGCTGGAGGCTCGGAGTTGGTCTGCTGCTCCACTAACTGCTCAGAGGTATTGGAATGGTGGGCTTCGAGGGAGGAAACGACGCAAAGAGAAAGGGGCAAAGATGATAATGTCAGAACACATGCGCACCACTGGATCAGTGTGCCACTCTAAGTACCTCGCCATTACCGTGCATAGAATGAACGCGTTTCGTTCCACGCGACACCCGTTCCACAAATTTCGTCGGTGCGATGTATTCCGCGATGGACTCTGAACCGGCCTCCACAGCAACTCTGAAACGTGGCGGCACAAACCGGGATATCCGTTACACGATTAAGCACTAATGCTTTCGAAGTCACTGCATCATGACGATTACATAGGTGTCCTTTAATTTTTGAGAACACCGTAAGGCCATGTGCAACTATGTCTTGTACGGCCTAGCGGAAACATTAAAAAAACAAACAAAAACAAAGTACAATGACCGTCCTGATAGTTTAGCTTACTAGAAAACGTAAGTAATCTGATAACCGTTGCTTTTATCGCTGCTTAAAGCAAGAAAAGTCCATCTACTCAGGATAAAGCCGTGTCCAGTTAGTCGCCCTGAAAGAAACAACTAAAACAACAAACAAAACAAATAATGCCTCCTTCTTTATAAAACCCAGTCATTGTGAGGGTAAACTTTTTGCAGATTTTTTGCAACATTGTTGCCGTTGCATCTGCTGACCACGCCGGCTACTGCCACTGAGTCCGTGCTCTGGGTAGGCGCATGCGCGCTCTAACTTTCCTTGTGCTGCCCGAAGTTCTTGAAACGGCGCATATATGCAGGACCAAAAAGGTGAAAAAAATGGCTCTTCGCCCACTACAGGTTAGTCTTGGTAATGTGCACTGCTACCGTGGCTTTCTTGCGAAAGGAAGCAGTGACGGGGCTGGGAGGGAATGGGGCGACGAGGATACTTTCATGCACAAGTTTTTTTGACAGCGTGGATCTTTCCTGCCCTGACTGCTTAGTTCGCCGTGGCGGCCGCTAGGAGGACCGGTACAGAAAAAAAAGGTCCATTAGATATCAAAACGACAATGTTTATGTTGACGGGGCAGCTCTTGCGGTAGATACACATATATAGCCGGAGTATAGCAAGTGTTCAGCACGGAAGAACGAGTTCTCGTAATACTTTTCTTGAATAGTTTTCGCTGTAACACAAGTTCGATCTGCTTACTATGCAAAGTACTCTGCAATAAAGCAGTTGCCTAGAAACAAGACTATCTTTAAACACCACAGGCCGCCAGTGACGTGTCGTTTTTTTTTTTTTTTTCTCGTGTCGAGCTTCCCTCGGGCAACTCTTCCCGTAATTTCGAATCAGGCGATTCCGCCCGGCTACACTCTCTAAATGGAGGCTAAATGGAAGCAGGCATAGTGTCCCAGGCGTGGAACGGAGACGCCACTACGGCTCTTCCCGTTCTCCGGGTGCCATCAGTCGCAGACGACGGCTTCTCGCTTGAGGACCGCTAGACCGAAAGAGAGGGCGGCGCGCGGGGCTGCCTAACGAGGCCTAACGGTCCGGGCGTGCGAGCCTCCTGGCTTAGTCAGAGGCCCGAGGCCTAGAGGTAGGCTTAGCGCTAGGCCTAATGTCGGGACTATCTTCCGAGAGCTGCGCGCGGCGAGAAGACCCCTTTTTCCTATAGGCTTAGCGCGCCAAGAAGGGGTGCCAAGTTCGGGGGCCTGACTGCGGCGGAGATCTCTCCCGCGTAGCGATATCCCGAGGTAAAGAAAGATTTCGGGGCGCTCCGGCGCGAGTACGGGAGACAGCGCGCGGCGAAGAGGGGGGCTTAGACGACGTCGGCACGGCTCACGGAGCAACAGTCGGCGGGCGCATCCATCAGGGAGCGGGACAGACGCGGCCGGGCTTGAAGGTGGACGTAAGAGTCCGGGCCAACGGGTTGCGCGCGCTGTTGTTGGCGAGACGAAGAGGGATCGGACTGCGGTCCCCTGAGAAATAAATAAGCGAGGGAGAGAAAAACAAGAAAAGAGCCTTGAGTTGAGGCTTGAAAATGTGCCGGAAGTAGCCTATGCTGTTAGGTGCAGCGAGTCAGTTACTCAGACTTCACGCTTCCACTTGGGACTCTATGCTGCGGGTGCGAGAGGCAAGCGCTCAAGACAGATGACGAAAGGAAGGCTGATATGAAAAGGATCGGTTGGAAGTAAAATTTGTTTAGATGGAAAGACGAGCTGAAGCTTAAAGGGACCATGAAAAATTGCCTCGTTAAAATCATGCTTACACCACTTTTAACGTAAACTTTGCTCAAATAAGCAGTACAATTAGGAAAAAAGGAAATGGCCATGCGACCCACTCAGCTAATTTTCCGCAACAGAACCCGTGATGCCATACCAGCCAGCTCGGCGATTGGCGGAGGGCGGCAAAAGCAAACGCAAACTAGGCAGAGCTTATAAGCTTACTGAACGAAATATTTGCGCTTAAATTTAGGGCACATTCTTTTCATAGCAGTAAGAATGGTGGGACAACAGTGGAAGTTCCGTAAGCACACGTAAACATAGAGCGTAAACACAAAGCGCACTGCTGTTGGTACTGCGCGCACTAAGCTTCGTTTGGATTCTCAGCACTGTGGGGCTTTGGAGTTGCCTCAGATGACACTGGCCGATTGATGCAAGCGACGGTGTCCTACGTGACCATATTTGTCGAGCGAGCACCATGTATCACGAAACGATTATTTTCTCCGTGAACAAAAACAAGCCAGGTTTAAATACAGTCAGAAACAAACCAAAGGCAGAAAACGGCTTGCCGCGTGTGGTGGCGCCATCTAGGTTGGCTAACAGTAAGCAAGTCTCCGCTCCACCCCAACTTTAGCGGAAACAACCTGTTTTTATGATGTCGTTGCAAACGTCGCTCAAACACACGTTTTGGCGCGAGAATCAAAATTTTAGCTTAAGTTGATTAATTTCGCAGTGAATAAAGCATCGTTTGCTTCCAAACGAGCGCTGGGGACACTATAGAACACGAAATCTTTCGCATAAAACAAACTTGTGTATTGATATTAGGCGGTGTTTCTCGGTAAACATTGATAGAGACACTTGTCTGAAACACCTAGCCTAATTTTGTTTACAAAAACTTCAGATAGTTTTCTACACAATGTACCTTTACTCCATAGGTTTAATTTCCTCCGTACTCGTAGGCTTATTTTAAGACTTTCGGTGAGTTTGTAAAGAGAACAACGACTGGCCAGAAAAAATCAAATTCTAATTAGAAAAAAGTAAGAAAAATCCGACTACATTCACCGCAAGTGTTTTTCAATTAATGCGAATTGTGTCGTATTGGCTTAACCACGGTAACAGTAGCCGCCATGAAAGACCGGTCGTTTAAATGGTTTCAAATACAGCTAGCCTGCGTTAGCCTGACAAACAATAGTACAGATCCGCAGCACTCACTCGGCAATCGCAGCACCATTCTTTATTAATCTGCGGCTACCGAAAACCTCACTCCTCTCTGACGGCGGTTTTTAAAGTAGCGCCACAGAACCCTTAACTCACCAACGGTGCTCGCTAAACCAGCCGAGAGTACTTCTTCACATTGTCACATAGTAGACAGTTACGGGCTTATGTACAGTCGTAAACAAATGAATCGCGAACAGAAAAATATGAACCAGAACACGCAAAATTGAAAAAAAAAAGACTGTTGGCGGAGGACGAATAATGGCGCGGTATTGGTAGAGAGAGCCACATTTCCGAACTTTGGTACTGCAACTAAGCCACGCGCCATTTTGATCTGCCTGGAAAGAAATCGCGCCATTTTTGTGTTTTGGTTCCTATTTTCATGCTCACATTTTCAGTTGCGCATGCGTGTGCATCAGGACAGTTAACTTAGCTGCCAGAAGCGTCGGATTCATGGGAATCGAACCAATGACCTCGTGCCCGACGGCCATAAAGTTGACCCCAGCCACTATACTACTGCTTCTGGCGTTTCCTAAAGGAGCCATGAAGACAAAACACAAGTTTGTATTATTTGAAAGATCTCGTGTTTTATAGCGCCCCCAGCGCTTGTCCGAATGCAAAAAATGCTTTATTTACTGAGAAATTAATTATTTAAATTACAATTTTGATTTTCCCACTAAATCGTGCGTTTTCGTAGTCTGCAATGACATCACAGGGCCTTGTTTACCCTTAGTGAACCTAGATGGCGCCACCACACCGCGGCAAGCCGTTTTCTGCCTTTGGTTTGTTTGTGAGCGTATTTGTACCTGACTTGTTTTGTTCATGGAGACAATTGTTTCGTGAAACATGGTGCTCGCCCGACAAATACGGTCACGTGAGACATCATCGCTTGCGTCAATCGGCCAGTGTCGTCTGAAACAACTTCAAAGCCCCGCAGTGCTGTGCAGCTAAACCAAGCATAGTGCGCACAGTGCCAATAGCAGCATACGCATCGGTACTTCTATGTTTACGTGTGCTTTCGTAACTTCCACTGTTTGTCCCACCATTGTAATTGCTTTAAAAAGAATGTGCCCTAAATTTAAGCGCAAATAGCTCGTTCGGCAAAGCTTATAAGCTCTGCCTAAGTTGCGTTTGCTTTTGCCGTCCTCCGCCAATCGCAGAGCTGTCTGGTATGACATCATAGGTTCTGTTACGGGAAATGAGCTAGTGGGTCGCATGGCCATTCCTTTTTTTTCCCTATTGATGTAGCTTATTTGAGCGAGGTTTACGTAAAAGTCGGTGTCAGTATGATTCTAACGAGGCCATCTTTTGAATGAACCAAACTTGTGTTTTCTCTTCATGGCTCCTTTAAGGGAGACTCACCTGTTGAAATTCCTATGGGACGTAGTCCTTCTTGACCCACGGGCTTAAAAGTCATCGTGCACCTATACGAAAAGTTTTGCCGATCCTTGAAGATGCTCCGAACGGCCTAGTTTACTTATATCGGAAATATGTCGCTTCTGCACTGAAATAGAGAAATAAAAGCTCTCGCTTGCTTGACAACTAGCGCCATCTAGCGAAAACCAAATGAACTAAAACTCATTTCCTGTTTATTTTTTATTTCAGTAAATAAATTACATATTTCTAAACGAAGCAAACTAGGCCGTTAGGGAGAATTTTTTTGTATCTGTAAAGTTTAATGCATCGGTACACGATGCTTTTTAAGCCAGTGCGTCATGAATTCGTAAGTTCCATAGAATGTGATCAGGTGAGTCGCAGGAGCAGGTTATTCTAGACACCGACCGACCCATGGTGAGCGGCCCCTTGAATAAGGGGGACGCGAAATGTCTTAAGCCCAGCTTGCTCACGCATCATTTGTCTTCCTCTAGAGAAGGGCTTCTAGCGCTGATGGCGACCTTTTTTCTTGTTACTGCCTTACTTTTTCGTTTAATACCAGTGACTGGGCTTCGATTGCACGGGGAGGAACTGTACCTGGGGGCAAACTGCTTCGTGGAAGCGTGAAAGCCTAACGCGACGCATTAATCGAAGATTTATCTGCCGTGCTTCAGAGCTCGGCGCTGCAGACCTGCAGTGGCTTTCTTGAAAACGTAATCTCTGGATGCAAGGGCTAGTCTAAAGACATTAGGCTTTATGCAAAAGTGCTGCCTTCGGTCGGAGTCAAAGCGAGCCCTCCTTTCGACGCCATATTAAAGAGTAGCGCCGGTCACGATACGCGTGCTACACGCGCGTTTTAGGGACGAAGCCCCTTATGGCTCGGGCTGTTGGCGTCTCCTGTCGTCGTCGTAATCGTCGTCTCACGTAGTCGTGGTACTAAAACACCGCGAAACTCGTTTACGCCTTGCGCTAGAACGTAACGCGTACTTAAAAAAAACCATCGGGACACTTGTTTACGCCTCGCGCTGCAACGATTCGTAGCGCGTACTAAAAAGCACCGGGGCACTCGTTTTCGCCTCGCACTAGAAGACTACGTGCTTCAAAGACACGAGACTTTTCAGTATTGTGCTGTTTGACCACACATAGTGACTGATGAATGGTGTGTGGACTTGTCTGCGGTGGCCCGGTTCCCGTATGGCTTCCCGGAGACATATTACGCGTCGGAAACGCAACCTCAGCGGCACCAAGGGCGGAGTTACAAGTTTGCCAGTTAATCGAAGAGATCATCTTCGGTGAAGTGCTGTGAAAAAACTCGGGCTATTTTTTTCACGTCAGGCATGACAGTCAGCCATGTTCATCGCCAGAAATGCAGTGGAATGACTCCTGCAAAAATGAGGTGACGTGACGATTGGTATGAGGGGCAAAAAAAAAGAAAAACTCGTCTCTTTACCCTGTTTTTCTCACTGAAGATTTGTGCTAGATTGATATGGCAAATACGATATGATAGGTTCATAGCCATACATTGACGTTTGTGAAGAGGAATTTCGTGTACAATGAAGCGAAGTATGACGGTCCTCACCGCACAGAACAACACGGTCAAAAAAACAGCCTCCCCCCCTCGAAAAACAATCACAGATGAAGCAATGGTTGGGGTTCAGCGCAAAGTTCATTCACGCGACCCCTCGAGCTCATTACGGATGCCATTTGGTGCAAACACAGAGTGCTTACATCACGTGCAAAACCTACTGCGAGGAATTATCTTCGTCGTGGACACGTTAGAAAACAGATTCTTGCAAAAAGTACATCAAGTACACCATGCCACGAATTGTAGCAGCTAAGTTTGCCTTGAGCTCACAAGGATTGTATGTCAACACAGAAGTCACAGCCTCTCCGATTAATTAAACGTCAGTTTACATTTTAGCCTTGCGAAGGATGAAATAATTTCAAACATGGAATGAGCTAGAACGAACGCTAACCTATCAGCATTAGACACATATATGTAGTCGTTCCATTTAGTGCTTGCTTTAAATCGTGTTACAGCCTCAATCTCGTTCGCGCCGATCACCGCAATAATAGCCCGCAATCGCCGCTGCGTTAGCGCGAAGTAACTGGCATATTTGAGGCAAGCAGACAGTTCTTTGGCAAAACATTTAGTATCACACGGATATAATTTATTCTTGTCATTGGTACATGAACGAAGGTAAAACAGACACGATTCGCAGGGCACGCGACACGCATACGACAGAAAAGAGCAACGTTTACGGTCACTGCGGCACCTGCGCTGAAACAATAAATATGATACTTTTACTTATAAAGTTCTCCTTTCTTCATTGAACACCGTTGTTCCCACTTCGAGTGCAGCGTGGCACACAACAGTATGTGGGCATCCTGGATCAACAGCACACGACAGATCACCCAACATTCTTTGCAGTTAGCTGCCCTGCTTTCCGGTTCAACCATTGAACACGGCGGCCGCGACAGGACAGCACATTTCGCATAAGGCCTATAGTTTTTCTTGGTCCGTCCGTCCGTCCGTCCGTCCGTCCGCCCGTCCGTCCGTCCGTCCGTCCGTCCGTCTGTCCGTCGTCCGTCTGTCTGTCTGTCTGTCTGTCTGTCTGTCCGTATGTACGTCTGTCCGTCTGTCTGTCTGCCACTCGAATAAGCCAGAAAGGTTGCTGGTGAGTCTGCTCTCTGCTATGTTTCTCTCTTGCGGCAGTTAGTTCAGTTCAGTTAGTTCAGTTACATAAGTGTGAATAATTGGTGAATAGAAGAGTGAAGGGGAAGTGGAGGAGAGAAAATAGGAGGAGAGAAATTAGGATATAGAGAGTGAGAAGAATAGAAGAGGAAGAAAGGATTGCGATAATGTGCATAGCAGGAGGATGCGGGGAGGAGACGATTCGGAAGTAGGGGAGGAGGGATGAGATTGGGGAGGGGGAATTGTGGAGGGTGATAGGTTTAGAGCAGGGAGAGGGGAAGAGGAATGTAGCGGAAGGCGGAATAAAAGGAAGGATGGTGGGATACAGACAGAAGAGAAATAACATTGGGGAGAGAAAAATGAAAAAAAGGAATCGCAGATGGATGCGGGGTCGGGTAGAGGAGAATGGGGAATGAATAGCTAGCTGTGGACGCTGTGAATGGGCAAGTGGAAAACATGAGGGCAGTGAAGAGGGAGGGAGAAGGTGAGAAAGGGAGGAAAATGAGAGGCAGTGAAGGGAATTTGGATAAGGAGCGGACAGGGATTGGGGCGGGACAGGAAGAGGATAGTACGGAGGGAGTGGAGGCAGCGAAAATGAAGGAGAATAAGAATAAAAGGGAGGGAGTGGAATAGGTGCCGGGTTGGGAAGAGGGGCGGAACCTGAGGGGGTAGGCAAACTGGAGGAGAAAGGCATTAGGAAAAGGAATAGAAATGGAGAGGGAATAGGTAGGGAGAGGAAGGAGTAAAGTGGGAGAGGGTAGAGGAAGGGGAAACGCCAGAGAGGAGTGCAATGCGAGGAGAGAGAAGAAAGAGGAGTGGAGATCGATGAGATGGGTAGTGAGTTAGAAGAGGATGGTGAGTGTAGGACGCAGGAGAGGAGAACGGGAGCGTTGTAGTTAGGTCACGAGGATAGAGGTGCACAGAGGAGAATATAGAGGGGAGTAAGAGAGGAGGGGATGGGATAAAGGACAATGTAGGGGGAGAGTGTGAGGGGTAGACTTGAAAGGGAGAAAGCGTTACGTGACAGAGGGGCTGGAAAGCGATCGTCTTTGGACGTCTATTTTGTGTGAAGGAAGCAAAAACGCGGGCAATATATCTTTCTTTTTTTTTTTTTTTTGCAGGGAAATAAGGGTAGGCTCTTCTCGAAACTTGTGTGTTGCCTCAAATGTGCATAATGTCCATCGCGCAACAATAAGCTCGTAATTAAAAGGTTTATTCTCTATCTCCTCTTGAGCGTTACAAAGTTCCGACAAGCACGAACCTTTTACATTTATTCTATTCTATTAGCAAGGCAATCTGCATGTCTATATACAATTGTTCATAGGCATTGTTACTACGGTGCTTTTTTTTTCTGATACTTTGTACCCCCCACGAGTTAAAATCAGCGTAGAAAAAGCAACACAAAATGTTCTGCTCTTCTGCAGAACACCCTTGTAGAATTCGATTGGCGGACGTTGATTCGTTATTAAAGCTTTTAATATAATACTCGAAACCCTACGAGTAGCCGTCCGGACCTCCACCACGCCAACGGCCAGGTAACCAACCCCGTTGTGAGAAGCTTCATTGTTCTTTTTGTGCATCACGCATCAACTCTCGCCAATCGTTCCCTGCTGTTTACGGAAACACATCGAGAGTAGCTTGCCTCTTCCGTCGAAACACATTCGTCTTCGAGTACACTTAACATAACGAACGCAGCGAACAAGGCGGTAAGTGCACGGCTCTAACTATACGGCTGCACGAAGCAAAAACCAACGGCAGACGCTCCTTCTTCCTTCCTGCAAACAGACTCGAAAGGGTGCCGCTTTCATCACGCCGAGTGCCGTCGTCCAAGAGGTGCTATCTCCTCCGGGTTGTCTCGCGAGACGGAGCCAGGGGCGGCAAAAGCGCAGCGCGCCCAAGCAAAGAGCGCCTCGTGAGTGCCGTACAAACATCCGTCCTGTATGTTGTTTATACACTCAATGTACTACATCAATCCAGGCACCGAGCGCGGTGAGCCATAGCGCTGAATCGAGCCTCGTTCCGATTGTGCGACGCAAAAAAGAGACGTGACCCAGTTCTGTTCCCTTCTTGCCACTGCCTTCTTCGATCGTTCGCGACACTATTGAATGGGACGGCGTGGACGTCCATGTGGAGGCGGCCAGACTTTTGTCTAAATCACTTTTCCTATCATCTTGTTTTTTTTTCTTTGAGGAGGAGACGAAGGCGATGTATGCTTGCCTACTGCTGAAATACCGCTTCCAGACAGTGCCATTAGCAGCAGTGCGGACACAAGTACCGTAATGTTTGGTGTTGGCCATATATATATATATATATATATCTATATATATATATATATATATATATATATATATATATATATATATATAGATATATATATATATATATACAGAAAGAAATGCCGGCAGTCTACAAGGCCAAGGAGGCCACTAGGGGGAAATGGTTAGACTAATTTTTATCGTTAGTGGCGTACATTACAATTTTTTTATTAATTACGTGAGAAAGAAAGAAAGAAAAACACGCGCCCAGAGTGGGGATTGAACCCACGCCTTTCGACTAGATCTCGAATGCCTTACCAATTCGGCTATCTGGGCGACTGTGTTCTCCTTCACTTTCGGGGTATTTATATTTACTACAACTGTATCTGAGGCTTGAGGGTGGTAGCCAGCGCCACTCAGACTACACGGGGAGAGGGGGACCTTCTTTTCAACCCCCGGGGCGTGACTCTAACGTCTACAGCCTGTCATAAGCGGGTAACTGGCGGGTAACTGGCGGGTAACTGGCGGGAAACCCTCTTTATGCTACATTGGCATCAAGGCTGCCAGAACCGAGGCCCTCGCTAAGCTTTCGCACGATAATATGGTTTGGAAAATGAGGGGCTCGTTAGGAAATAGAGAAAGAAATTCCGGCAGTCTACAATGCCAAAGAAGGCATAGGGGAATGGTTAGACTATTTTTTAAATGCAGAGCATTTCTTTAACTCATGATGTCACCCGTTCTAGGCGTCCGTAGTAGTCCGCATCGCTCGCCTCGACTTGCCCGGCTCAGACGTTTCGCTATCGGCGCGATCAACATTCGATAGCGCGCCAGGCACGTTTCAAGGACACTCTCTCCCCTCTCTCGGACTCAACGTGCGCCGACGCTGCCAATTGTACTGCTGACGAGCGCTCTCGTCGTCAGCAGTTGCCACAAGTGCAACAACATTAACGTACACAAAACTACGTAACGTCGTGCGCCCCGGAATGCTGTGCATTTGATCGTGCCCTTCGCGAGGGGGATGTTTCACTGCGTCGCCATGCGAACAGCTTGCCACGATTTAGCTTACACTTCCTTCACAGTGAGTTAGGCACCCTGAGTGGGCTGACTGCTGACAACAATGTAGCCGCCCCCGTACTGCACGTAGCTTTAGGAATGACCTATAGACAATTATGTATAAGTGTATACACTTGCCACTTTTACAACCGAGGGCCATAAAAAATCTAAAACTAGGCCTCACTTTTGCATATATTACGTTGGCTCAAAGATCAAACGCGTCAAACTTTGCTGTTTTTTTTACCGTTAGTGATGTTACATTATTATTTTTTTATTAATTACGTGAGAAAGAAAGAAAGAAAATCACGCGCCCAGAGTGGGATCCGAACCCACGACTTTCAGAATACCGGTCTGGTGCGATAACCACTACGCTACCGGCGGGGCTGTTTCCCCACCACTTTATCAGGTATTTATGTTAAGGTATTTTTGTTTCCTTCGAGAGTGGTCTCGAGAGTGGTCTCGAAAGTGGTTTTCTCTCGAGAGTGGTCGACCAGCGTTGAACCCTCTTAAGCTCCCTTTGGCACTACGACTGCCAGAACAGAGGCCCTCGCTATGCAAGTAGCGAATCAGAATAGGAAATGAGGGGCTCGTTGAAAATAAGACAGAAATAAGAATTGGCAGTCAAAAAGACCTCGGAAAGCAAAGGGGAGGATGTAGTAGCTCAAGATAAAGAATTTGGAAATAGAAAGTGGAGAAAAAATGCCCGCAGGTGGGATCCGAACCCACGACCTCCGAATACCGGTCTGGTGCGATAACCACTACGCTGCTGGCGGGGCTACTTTAGCCTCCACTTTCTGGGGTATTTATGTTCAGGTGTTTTTGTTTCCTGAGAAAAAATTAGTTCCGTTTAACAGGAGTTCCGTTTACTGAGATAGATGTGTGAAAGTGCAAATTCATGTGTGTACACGCCCTTAATACCATTTCATAGAACTTTAAGCACTAGAAGGTGAATGTAGCTGATAGTTTTTTTTGAAAGCAAGAAAACTACAAGAGGTTTAGTCGCAGCATTCACAAAGTTGATTTGACAACAATGAGTCCCTGTGCGCTACAAAATGCATCAATTATTTTGTCTGAGTCCTTGCAACTGCATCTTCACGGAGGCTAGAGGCCTCAACATTCGTGAGTGCTTACGAGTTGCTGAATTTAGAAGACGGCAACGCGGTAATGAAGCGCGAATAGCACCACGATGGCACGAACGAGGCGGCAGGAGCTGAGCCCTGAATCCTCGGCGTCTTGAATCGAGACCGAACGACTGGAACAAGAACTGCGATGTTGCATTCGTTGCGCTAACACGGCTCACAACTACCAAGACGGAGCTCACGAGACCAAAGAGGCTAAAAAAAAAAAAAAAAGCACGGAGGAAAAAAAAAAAAAAAAAAAAAAAAAAAAAAAAACGAAACAGCCGGTACCATAAAAAGCTGATTCTCATGCCACTGTGTTTCACTAGAAGTTCCGTTTCTGGTTCTATTTACACTGGTGACGCAGAAATTTTAGTTCCAGTTACCGAGAGTTTTTTTTTACGTTATCTGAATACAAAACCAACCAACTTACAGGCTACTCTTCTGTTTGAGCGGCAATTCGGTGAAGCGATTTCCGTTTATCGAGATTATACTGTACGCGAGACCAGACACGCATTTCATTGTACGACAAACTAATTCAGTCACACTGAAATCAAAGAGGTCTTTGTGTTAGGCAGCGGCTGCTGTTTGGCATGTCAGGTTCTCTGCCCTGATTTCGCTCAACGCCGCATTGTGTTCGATGGTAACGTTGTGATCGATGGTAGCATTGTGTTCGACGGTAATGTTGAAACAAATTTATTGTACCTGGATTTCTAAATCAGAAAAAAAAAATACTCGTGTAGCTCAAAGTTTGCCCCCACAGATGAGTTCAGTGTTATCCCGGATGCGTGCCTTTGAAATACGTATCTTGCCTGAAAAGGTTTTTTCGAACTTTCTGCGCCTGAACACAATTTTGATATGTTTGTATTTTAATTGAATGAATTTATTTTCCACTTTTTGCCATCCCACCCGACTCTTAACCCTGTCCACAACCATTCTCCTGATTAGTGGGAGTTCCTGCTGACCAGCTCGGACCGTAGGCTGACCATATCTTGTTGGTTATCACCTTCAGCGCTGCTGTCAAGGCCAAAAAGCACCTGGACTGAGGCTAACCCATCCCGTCGTGTGACGGCCCCAAGTTGCGGAATAAAACGTTCATTCTCGCTATGAAAGCTGCATATTTCACATAACTTCACTAATCTATATATCACCACCATTATCATGGTCGTCGTTGTCACAATCACCACCGTTTTATTTATGTCCGCTACAAGACGACAGCCACTCCCATCCAGGTTGCAAAAGGCGGTAAACGATCGCGTGGGTTATTTCCTAACCAAGCCGTATTTTGCTCGCAGACTCTGGTGGCGTGTCGCAACATGGTTGTGCAAACCTCGCAAGCATCACACAAATGTATTATTTTGTAATTGTCTTATCGCCAAATTTTCAATAGGTAAAAAGTGCGAAATGACGATTCTGTCAAGCTCGTTACGTTGCATTGCCGGACGGCTTTGTGGCGAAGGCACCCTTCAGCATTTCTCTGCCCGTTGCGGTAAGGTCACGCCATCTATTCAAGAGAGCTTGAACCTCCAACATTCGTTGCCAGCAGGTCCTGCTGGATCTGGCTGGCGCGACATACAGCGATATTCAAGGTGTAAAATGCGCGCACTCAATGTAGCAGTAGTCGCCAGTACTTCCAAAACTTAAAATAAGCTAATTATTACATAAACCATAGCGAGGGACCGACAAGCGTTAGTGGCAGTTAATGTCAAACGCTGAGGATAAGTGGAAGCAGTTAAGCATAATAAAGAAAGACAACGTAAGCGGTGCAAACGTCTTTGGTTGTTCCGTTCATTTGTGATTGTAATTTATTCCAAAACGAACATGCGTGATAAAAAAACACGGACACATCTTTTGGTCGCGCTTACATGTAGTTATACGTATATTCTGTGAACTGAGACAATTAGGAATGTTCGGTTCTTACGGTGAGAAAGGGAAGTAGTTAATAGTTGACATTTATAACAGCCTTTAACCTTCTGACAACCATGCCATAGCACTCATTTGAGGAGCATTGGAAGCTAGTTAATTTGTTCATTAGGCGTATTAGTCTTCGAGGTGGGGTCAGTTGCATCTAAAACAGCTTCAGAACCATTTAGAGAGGTCCGTTTGTGGAATGCTCACACAGTTGGAGACCGTATTTCTGAAAGAAAAAAATGGGAGAATGAGTTAGTAGAGTTAATAAATGTTACATGAAAAATGTTTAAGGCATGCTCAGACTGTTAAAAAAATAAGCATTTCAAGAGTAAGGTATCAGCAAACGCCTGACGGCGGGAGTTTTGAACGCGTTTTATATTTTTTACGCCTGCTAGCAGCATAGGAGAAATCCCGGACCGTCTCCCCTAACGTGAAACGTGGGGAGGTGCGATGCACGTTGTGTATAAGTTTATTCTTGGCGCCTTGGCATTTTTGCCAATAGAGATGAAACCGTTGGGGGTAGAGGTATACAGCTTGACTGTAAAAGTATCTTGTCTTTGAAGTACGAAGCTCTCTAGCGCGAGGCGTAAACGAGTGTCCCGGTGTTTTCTCAGCACGCGTTGCGTTCTAGCGCCAGCGTGTAACGAGTTTCCTGGTGTTTTAGTACCGTGACTACATGAGGCGACGATTACTACGACGGCGACTATGACGACGACAACAGGAGACGCCAACAGCCCCAGCCCCTAAGGCGCTTCGCCCCCTAAAAATCCCTAGCCATTACCGCCTGTGAATGCAGCAAAGCTTTTTAACATGCGACATTGATGTAAAACAGGGTCTAAACGAAAGGTATGAGTAAATTTTATTTTATCGAGAGTTAGTGGCGGCCATGCCTAAGAGAAGCACGTACATTGGCGCCGCACTTTTATTTGAACTCTATTGATATTGAATATTGTACCTACTGATAACTAATACACTAATTATGCATATCCTAGCGGCGAGACGCATAAGGTTTGGATCTAAAACATGTTTTGATCAACCAATCTCTCAAGATTCATATGACAATAATGGGACGTATAAGTTCGAGGTCCAAATTATGCCTTGAATGGTGTGGAAATTTGGTGGTCGCTCGCTCACAGCACACACACGCTGCGCTGTTCTTTACCAAACCCCTCGCGCTTAAAAAAACGCGGGACGCCTCCGGAGCTTTTCTTCGTAGACATGAACACTACACAGAACCTTCGCCATATAAGCTTTCCCTCGGAATCACCTCGTGAAGTCGAAAGCGATCCGGCTTCAACCACAACCCACAAGGACCTGCTGAAAACATTAATCCGCCTCTGTGTACAATACCCAAGTGGAATATGGAATAAACAAGCGCTTTTCGCCCCAGTAATTAAATGAGAAGGACAAGTTTAAACGCTTCTATCCTTATCCTGTTCACACCAACCTCCCTGGGCATTCTACGGAGATGCGAAAATTCTACCGGCACTCCTAATATGGGGTTTTCGCAGGACACAGTAAATGGCAGTGGCTCCTTGCAGCTAACGTTTAAGCCAACTTTGCGCTATAACTCATAAATCACGGGCCAACTGCAGAAATTTCGTTTCAACCTAAGGAGGTGCTGGTGACCATTGCTGTGGCACAACACCGACTGCAGGGGTATACGCGTGGAGACGGACGACCAGCCCTTGAGAATAGCGATGCATACGTCAGAACGAAAAGAGCGATTTTTTTAAAGCTAAATGTTTCTTAGTGGGTCCGATGGAGTCCTGTCAAAAAAACTAATGCGTTTCCCGGTAGACCGGTTCGTCGACCAAAAATCCCAGATAAGATATCTCGACCCACGGCGTGGGCATAAAACCGGGCCTCCATTTGTTCCAAAACGGCTATTTGCATATCGCGGAAAACAAACGGTTCAATATAAGAAAATACTCGCATCGACCACGACGGAAGAGCACAATAGTATACCTTTACCTCATAAAGCACGCATTGGTGTACATTTAGGTCGTTCGTAGATACGGTTACTTAACGCAGGAAAAATGGTCGCGTGGGTGCGTTCTTAGTTTGCGATTTGGATCTTCGAAGGCTTGACGATTTGTTGAACGCACTTTCAGCGATGTTTCGACGCTCTTTTAGTTTGAGCGGTTCTTTCAGGTTTCTTTAGGAAGGGATGCTAAATTTTTAGCAGCACAGACGTACATATTATCCTGTAGACAAAAAGGTAAGGACGACTAGTCCGTAAGATTTGCATTGCATACTTTAGGCCGTACGGAGAGAATGTTTTAACAGCAATGTTTTAACAGAATGTTTTAATGTTTTAACGTACATAATATCCTATACACAAAACTTGGTCGCAAATTGCGCTTTTGAAGGAATCGGTAGTGACGAGTATGGCTACATGCGACGGATGTATTCGTAGGTAAGTCTCTCGCCTTAATTTGTTCTTTACCCTTGTAGAGACGGGGAGGCACACATTGTTCCATCTAATATCCCTCCTTTCGGGGAGGGGGATTAAGATACCTCTCCCACAGAGGAACAAAAGTGCTCATACTGCGCACTCTGTTTTCTACTCACCCACTACTACCTGTCTCGTGACGCGCGGTCCACTCACTGCTCAGTAACAAACATCACTGCCGGTTCCGGAGGTTCATGATTCTGCACATTTCTGCTGCTCACTCTATCGGGTGTGGCTAATGATGAAGATTATGAGTGCGAAGGGGCGCCATGACGCACAGTCTCTGTCAAAATATTCTAGTCCATGCCAGGAGTTTCTGGGCCGAAATGTATTCACAGCAAAACCTTAACGCTCAAACGTGGTTGAGCCATTTGATGATATTAAGCAAGATAGGGGCTTTTGAGAGCTTCCCGGCCTTAAAACGTCTCAGATTAAACGAAGAGGTGAGCTGGCGTTTTAAAATTTTTGTGGAACAACCACTTTTGGCACGACCTAGAAAAATTTTCACGAAGACTGTACTTAGGCACATAATGGGACTAACCATAGTGCAAGAAGTAAAGGCTTTTGCCCCTTTTTTCGACAGCCTAAAGCGGCAAGATATCGCTTCCTATCGGGTGTACGTCTGCGTCAACGAACTGTATTAACATGACGGAGTAGCCATGCAAACCGAGGTGCCTAACTTGTGTACCGCACCAGAAGATATCGCAGCAGATAGGGCTTCGTCTCATTTCTACACTTCGATTGTAAGAAAACGACCAGAGGCGTTTGGTTGGACTCACCCTGAACCGACGGGGATAAAACGTTCTTTGGCAGGGACGTTATGGAGTCACTGTTGTCGCACAAGATTCTGGCGAATGTCGTCTTTCGAATTTCAGTCAGTTGGGCTGCGCACAAAAAGCACAAACAACGACAGAAATTAGGACATAAATTGGGTTATGTTCGATAATGCAAAACAAATACGCATGTCCTTTCTTTATGATGGGTTCTTTGTTAGGGGCATGGAAGGCGTATTCAAAGAGTACAAAAAGTGAGAAGAACACCTATACACACAAGCACCAAAACAAAAAAAAAAAATTAACTGCGTGCCGCACAGTTGAATTTTGGATTTTGTTCCTCTGTGGTCGTACAAATGCGCCTTCACACTTTCTGGGCCAATCTATTGATTTATTGCAATATTATTCCACGATAATAAAACGGATCACTTACTTTATGATTTTTCCCCCCGGACAACCCCGATAGAAGCCCGCCGCTGGCTGTTTTCAATCAACGACGTCAACATGTAAAATTTCGACCCTCTCAGCCATTCATTGTTTCAGTGTTCTGCGGCTCTTGCAGCCTTCCATTCTTGACCGTAACGCCTGTGTCTTTAGAATCAGCCGGTCAATCAGTAAATAAGTGAATCAAAATTGGCATGTTACAATGGCAACGTGATGCCAATTGTCAGGGTCAGCTCTGTGGGATAAGCCGTTGATACTGCGTTGTCATTTTACTTCGCAATGCGTTGATGTAGCGTCTTCATTTTACTTGCTAAATTGTTAAAATTACGCTCATGTTGTGTTTTAGCAGAAGGGGGGTTCACACGGTCTTCCCGTATTACCCCAATCGGGCCACTTTTATTGGTTAGCTAGGCCCTTTTCCCTTTCTTACAGCTATATATTTATACATAAACCATCTGCTGTCCTTGCTATAAATGCGCTGATACGCTTGTTTGTAAAACTATGCCCGTAACATGGGCTTTGTTTCTATATATCACGACCCCTACGCTGTAACATTGCAATCCGTGCATCTTATCGGATCAACCGCAGTTTTTTTATGATTATTTTGGATCGATCACAAATGGAGCTTCCACTACATCAACACCATGGGGGAGCTTCACCGCGTGACGTGCGAGCACGTAGTGAAGCATGCTTGGGGTTTTTTGCTTAACTTAACAAAAACTCGAAGAATCCCTCAGTTCAGCTATCCCCCCCGTTGTAAAACGTGTTTCCGGGTGCGCTAGTAAGAACCCAGGCTTGCCAAAATTACTCCGCACCCCTCTTCTCTAGCGCGCATCAAAGCACAGGTGTAACTCGGCCTCGTTTAAGGCTCGATTAGGCCTGTTTCAGCTTACCGGAGGTGAACGAGCCCGCCTGGTTTCCGTGCTCGTAGTAGAAGCGATCTCCAAACTTGGTCCTCCTGAACAGGTTGCCGAGAATGCAGGCGAAGGTGGGACCCACGATGCCACCGGGCACGTGGATCTCCGAGATGCCGGCTGAGAAGAGGTCGATGTCCTTCACGTTACTGCAGAAGCGGGAAGAAAACGCGAAACATTATTTTGAGATTAAGCTCTACCTTGTCATCTATTTCAACGCCACGAAAACTTGTTTAAGCCAACGGCAACGTTGAACCGACTTGGAAAGAAGAGGAATGGAGCGGGATACCGCAGGATAGGAGAGGTTTACGTTCGACAGGATAGGCCTTGGTTCTGCAGTGGGCTTAGATATCATGACGACGACGATGATAATTTGGGTGGAAGGAAACGTTAGTAGATAAAATACCACAAGTGGGGGCCACGAAATGCTGAGCAGGAGGCAAGGAGATTTATTTTAAAGGTAGTGGGAAATCTCAAAATGTATCAGCGCTTCAAAACATAAAAACATAACACTACACACAAAGAGGACTAAATTCTGCTCTGAATCATATGAATTTAAGGTATCCGCACAGCTACTGCGGGTTACCACAGAAAACGTGTACACAGCCTGTCGCAAAGTTAAAACGCCACATGTTTTGATTGTTGGGAATTCCGGGAGTATTATTTTAACGATAAGTGAGCATACATTAAAATTATTAAACCACAAGGCAGCTGGCTGCTGATGTGGGCTTTTTTTGTGTTGGAGCAATTCATTCCAGCTTTCAATTACGCTTGCTAGACAAAGTTATCGCACTTCGCTTTTTAAAGCGCCAAGAACCAAGCGTAATGTTATTAAGATTCCCTGGCCTACTTATATAAATTAGGCAAATGTAACCTTTTAAAATTGGGGATTTATACCTAAATATATTTTTTGTTTTCTGGCACCTTGTCACCCGTAAGTACACACACACACACAGAAGTATAAATATATCATATATACATCACATTATATAAGCTGTATATTTTCATATTTCGTAATATTTTAAATATATTCCATTACTCAGAATACTTAACGCTCATAATACGAGTTAAAGAGGACACAGACAGCGATGGACGTTTTCATGCTGACGGTCTCTTAACTTTACCATCGAAAGGTAGTGGCATCTTTTGGAGTAAAGTATGGCAAAATGAAATTGGCCAGAGAGGGAATTCTTACGCGTAGATTGTCTTGTAAAGATCCACGACGCTGCCGTCGATGTACTTCTTGAGGCCATCGAACGACGTGATGTCGTCATTGGTGCAGAACTTGAGGTAATCGACGTAAGGTCGTATGCCGTGCTCGCGTGCTCTTTGGATGTTGAGGGTGATCAAGTCGAGACCGAAGGACTCATTGCGAAGGCGGTACAGGTGATTCGACACGCCAGTCGTCACAAATCTGTCAAAGAGAGGGATAAGTTCAAGCTCGACATCGCGTCCGACAAAAAACTTCAGCCTTACGCTACACGGCCGTTTTGAAGGCCTCTTGAAATCTTTCGAGCGCATCGTTTATCGAGTAGCGTATTGTCTATGCATGTGGCGCCCTTCTAGGTATGTAGTCGAGTATCAATTGAAAGTTTTTGAGCAGCACAGGTAGCAGTCAGTACAATGGGGACATTTTTGAAATTTGATGGTTCGGAAAAGTTGTACAGAAAGTTTAAGAATCGTCTACTAGGACTTTTGCATTTTTATGGTGCATCGCCGTTCCAACAAGCCGTTCCTTTAATGGAAATAAATGAACACGTATTTTTTCTTTAAAATTTTTATATTTTTTCTTTAGTTGGTATGTTCCTTTTAATCATTTAAATTAGGGCGCTAGATTGGACGGACCTTTGTGAGACGCACGAGCCATTAATGATGCGCCCCTTCAACTGTCTTTTTCGACGCTTCGTAAGTGTCTACATGAAAATTTTCAACTGCACCGACTCGTTAAAAAGTTAACTACATCGTTTTAGATAATTTCTAAGTAATTAAATCTTAAAATATAGTGCGAGATTGGGGACGCCACCATAATTAATGATAATCTTAGGTTTCCGGAACATATTACGTTTCCAGGGCTTAATCTTTGGTCGATGGGAAAAGCTTTGCGGAATATTGGTGGTTTTTTTTTTTTCAAAGTTTATTCTTTAACATCCTTAGCCCGGTATACCGGGCTAACTTATAATAGTTCCGCTGTGCCCAGGGACAAACATTTGGTGTTCAAATCAAGTTTTCTTACTTGTCGAACGTCTGAGCGCGCTGCTTGATGAGTCCCAAGAGAACATCGTCCAAATCACCATTGTAGAAGTTAAACGGGAAGAAGTAGTTTTCCTTGAGCTCGAACGTGAATTGGCCGTTCACCGTGTCTCTGCAATCAAAACAACAAAAACTTTACCATCCCTTCCTCAAGGAAGCTGAGAGAGCGCGCAAGCTCTCTCACATCAAAAATGCATCGAAAGTGCGTCAAAACATTCTCTAGAAGCGCGCCCGACCTTTGCTGTAAGTGCGTCCAATCGATCATCAAAGATTCAAAGACCCAAAACACAAACGGCCGGCTGCGGTGATGAGGTGCAAGGACAACTTCCATCGTCGCTTCTAAGTTGTGCCTGAGTATTGCTTGTACTTACTGGCAAGGCGCGCAAGCAGGCAACCGTGTGAGTGCACCATCACTCGTTACGTCGGGCTCCGCGGGATGGCGGTACTTGTCCGTGCTAAGCACATGACTGTGTTGCACGTTAACAAAATCTACCGCACCGAACGCAAAGTATTGCTTCGAGTCAAATGTGAGTGCGATTAAGAACAGCCCTGTTGACACCACCGTTGAGAATCGGGTTGAAACAGAGCAGACGACGCACGCCGGCGTTTTTTTGTTTTCTTCGGCGTGCGGGCGCAGTGGCCCAAGCCACGCCATGTCCGTGGCGCATCGGCCATGTCTGTGGCCGTTTCCAGTGTTGCCAAGCGAAGACATTTACAGCTAAACTCTTCACCGAATACCACCTACAGCAATGGGGACTTAGCTTTAAGTTCAAGCACTGTAACAATGCAGTAATGCTAGCCTAAAAAGAGAAAAAAACTTAGGCCCCCTTCGCAATTGAGCTGACCACGACTGTGGAAACAGCGGAGCGAGTGGCCTTCACTGGCTTTAACTCGACTTTTCCTATGTCTGCCCCTTTCTTAAGAGCAAGGTGGGCAAAAAAGCGAAGCTTTCTCCATGCGAACTGAAGTAAGGTCAAAGTCCACAATCCAACCCCTAAATTCCAAAATTCAAACAGCCAAAGTTCACTTCAACTCAGCGAAATCCCAAAGCAAACGCCCGCGCTACGAACCCAAAGGCGGTGCGGTGCGCCCCGAATGCGATGATAGCACGCTCGGATAGACGTCACTTTCTTAGCGCGAGGGGCCAGGTTCGATTCCGACCGCGGGAAGCGTTTTTTTTTTTTTTCTTGAAGTACGCACTCCCAACACCTGCTGGTGGGCTCCTTGCCTCCTCGTCACTTTCTCTCACAATTCGTGGCCTAGCTATTCCCCCCTCTCCATCTCGCCGAACAGAGTTTTCTGTTAACGTTCGGCACGGCCAGAACGCAAGTTTAAAAAGTTTTACAAATGTTAATATCGATGGTCTCACAGCAGGAAGCTTCCGTTGATGAGCGTATGGCCCAGGCGAAAGGCGGCCGCCGCAAACTCGTTGAGCATGGTGGCATCCACGTTGGGGTCGTAGGTCGTGAACCCAGACGTCAAGGGGTTGAGCTGGTAGGTGGTCATCGCCGCAGGCCCGATGACCACGGGCAGCCACTCCTTGTAGACAATGTGCTGGAACTGCGATTCCACAATGCGCCTGCGCACAACGTAGGATGCACTCTTGAGACACTTAGCAAACCCGACTGTCCAACATAAATAACACCAAACATGTTTGTTTGGCCTCGATTTACATTCAAGAAACTTTGCAACACGTTTCTTAACTTTTTTTTCCTGCATTATAAATGCTTTCAGAACGTGGTCAACATACACATTCAGTACTTGAAATAGAAGGTCAGAAAGTACCTCAGCCAAAAATTAATGCTTTGTGCCCATCAGAAAACCAAGAAACTTGCTCAAGAAAAGTTTCTCTCTTTCCTGGTCTTGGCGTTCTCTGCGCGCTCTAATGACGTCATTACAGCCGTTTAGCGGCTATTGGCCGGCTTTCTTCAGGTTTTAGCGATACACTAATTCGACAGACACTTTTAAAAATGAAGCCACAAAAGCAAAGTTGAAATGGAAGGCGGATCTGTTGCCCCGAGCAAATCAAGCAGTGTCGCTGCGCGCTGGCGATAATTATAGTTTCGCAGTGCTTCCAGATGTGAAGGAAAGAGTGGAAGCCTTTATCGGAAGTGTTGCAGAGTGTCTTTAAGTGCATTTATGATAAAAAACTGCCTGCGATATTTATTTTTCGCGTTCATTTTATTGGATGACATCGAACTAGCACGACGCTGTATCTAAACCCAACGCAGCAGTACTATTGGCGACGTAGTTATTTTGGCGTTAGTCAGGGAGTTACGCCTGTAACTCCAGATAGAACATCAAGAAGTATACATAATATTGTTTCGCCATGCTGAAATTATTCCATGTATGACTTTCACAGGTTTTGTAGGGACTTTACGCGATAACGTAGAGAAAAAAAAAACGGTGGCTTTGTGCACTTTGTACAATATCACTTTGCGAAAACGTCTGGTGTGAGGACACACAGCGCGGGGTGACAAGCATGAACGGTCAAGTTCTTAGGCGATGTACAGTCTTCGCCAAAATTTCTAGGCCATGCCAAATGTGCATAGGCCACAAAAAATTCAAAGTACAAGATTACCTCCCCAGCGATGCCGAATCGATTTATTTCGTAAAGTTGGAGAGAACCAGTTCCTTTCAAACTTTAATAAAATAATTGATCAAACTTTAAAGCTTAAGCTTTCGTTAAACGTTAAGCTTTCGCTTTGAGTTATGTGCGACCCAAAAACCTTTGGTATGACCCTGAAAATTATGACAAAGAGTGCACAATATACGTTTGGTTCCCTGACCCTGCGTTCAGCTGTAACATTTTCCGGATGGTACGTATCAGCTTACACAGGCACCCCAACAATTCCTTTCAAGATAAAGGTATTGTTTTAAAACTAGCGGCATTTTCTCAGGACAAAAAAAAAAAAAAAACTTGTTTCCAGTACATTTTAGTTTTGCATTACTCGCCCCCCAAAGGACACTCTGCGTTAGCGGTATTTGTTTCAAAACCACCCGTCTGTTGCCGTGACATAGACAGCTGGATGGAGATCAGATGTGTCGTCGAAAACGACAAACTGCCAGGCGTCTCAATTCCAAAATGAGTCGTATAGTAACTATTTCCACTGCTTTCATTCGACCTAAAATGACATAGCTTCCTTGAGCGGACTCGAAACAGTCGTTTCTCGTGACGGACACCACTCAGTTATACCACCCCTAGCTGTTTAATACTATACTTTCGCCTTGAAAGCTACCGCTAACGCGTCCGACGTGTCCGCTCGACGCTGAACCAGCAATACGCTTTCAGAGTACTCACTTGACAACCTGGAACAGCGTCTCGTCGTTCAAGTTGAGGGTCTGTCCGAGGAAGTCGGCAAGCAAGTTGTGCTGCCTGAGCCACACTGTGTGCACCGAAGTGAGTCCGGGGTGCTCGTTTACGCGTTCGTCACCTGAGGGCAGGAGGCGGCACTTAATTGAGAAGGTAATGGATGGTATTAATATTAGACGGCTGTAAAAAGGTAATAGGCAGCACTTAATGAAGCAGAAAAAAATGTTTTGGGTAGGGCTACGGAAGGATTTGAACGCCACAGGGTGCTTCGCCACGATTTAAAGAGAGATACAGTAAAAGCTCGTAATTAGAAATCCAAAGGAGCCATAAAATTGTTCGAATTAGCGGGCGGGCGCTAGAATAAAGGTACATTGCGCCACGCTGCGCGGGCAGAACACAACGAAGGCGCCTCTGGACTCGTTATCGCCAATTAGGTGCTACTACACGTTTGTAGCGCCCTTAACTGCCTGGCGTGGGGTGTCGGCACCCACCGCCAGACAGTTTCGGCCCTTTTCTCCCCTCTTCCCCCCCCCCCCCACCCCCCCCTAAAAACCTCATCGCATCGCGTCCGCCTCGTGATCGCAGGCCCAGATCAGTGACCGGGGCACTAATGAAACCTTCAAAGGCATGCGCCGTTGGAGCGAAATAAGCTATCGCTGCAGCGTAGCGAGCGCGCTACTCTGTTGTTTTTCTGTTTCGTTGTGTTGTATCTCTAGCAAATCTGGTTTGTTTTGGAGTTGCAATACATTGTAACCCCTCTGGGCCGACGTCTTCTGCAAGGAGCGATGGAAATCAAGGGATCCCAGTTCGAATTAACCGTTCCGGATACCGCCGAGTTCGAATTATGTGGAGTTTTCCCCAATTGACATATACAGGGCAGTGCCGCGGCCACGACGTCAGTTCGAATTAACCGTAAGTTCGAATTAACCGAGTTCAAATTAACGAGCTTTTACTGTATTTGTTTGTTCATTCCGGTTGGAGAAGAAATAGGGCCGTCACTGCGAGAAATAATCCGAACACGCTGCGCTGAGCAACAGAGCGCAGCGACCCCGAGCCACCATCTCTGAATCGTTCCCTGTCTTCGTTACAACAGCCAAGTCACCCGTAAGGGCTAACTGTGCTCCTACTTCTAGTGACATTGGGATGACTGTGAATATGGTTTGGAGAGTTCGTCTTTAATAGGCTAGTGATTAGAAATAACCAGCTCTTGAACTGCCTCGAGTTTTTTTAAATTCGAAAGTACAATCTTTCGAATTAATAAACGAAAAAAAAAAAAATTCGCGGCATTTCAAAAATTGGTTAGTTACACGATAAAGAAAGAACGACATTAATGAAATTATGAAGTAGGCAGGCAGCCGACTAGCTCAACTGGTCTCGGTAAAAATAGACTATTACAGACTTCTTCAAAAGACTGAAATAGGGTGTCTCCGTGCTAGAGCCTTATAAGCCCGACGTCTCGTGTTCGACTTCCTGATAACTAAAGCGCTAAGTTGGGCGAGTTGGTTACAAACTAGGAAATACATCGTACTAGCGAACATTAAGACAGGGACCAAGTTAAAGAAGAGACGAAACACACGCTAGAACTTCAACTCGGTTTATGCCACAGAAACAGGGAAGCACGGCGCTGTCCGCAAAGGAAATCAATTTTTGGGAGAGGGGAGTTGGTTGCGCATGGGAGATGGGTGAATTCTGTACAGAGGTGTAGGTTCAACTTATGCCACGTGATACGGGCCGGCGCTGTAGCATAGCTGTGATAGGAGCAAGTGCGACGTTTGCGATATTGTTTTGTTTGTTTTCGTTGCGCTTTTATGGTTACCCTTTCCACGTATCATGTACATATATGTGTTTTATGTATTTCTTTGGCACAAACTGAGTTGCAATTCTAGCGCGTGTTTCGTCTCCTCTTTAGCTTTGTCCCTGTCTTAATGTGCGCTATTACGATTTCCTGAGAAGCCGGTTTTCTGACAGAAACCAGTAAAAAAAAAAAGTCTGGCTGTACGTAAGGCATTTTGCGGCACGTTAAATATACACAAGTTGTTGCGAGGGGGAGATCACGCAAGAGATCACGCCACGAACGCAGGCAGTCGTTCTCGGAGATCGAACGAGACGCAAGGACCTTTGCTCGTTTCCTCTCGTCTTGTTCGGGCACAAGTTCGCCCTAAATAAAAGTTCTTTCTTTACCGTTGTGTCCCATCCTACGTGACAAATTGTGGTGGAGGTGCGGGGTAGTCCTCGATGGCGCGGGGTCTTTCACCAGGTCTGGGCCTGGGAGCATTGACTCCGAAAATAAAAGTTGATTTGTACAATGTACGCACACAGTCTTACGTCTTTCTTAATGATGTAATGGGCGAACTTTCACGGGAGAGTTACGGTTACCGATGATCTCCCCCTCTCGAGCTTCGCCCCACTTATCATCATTCATTCCGTGGATATGGCGTGATTCTTTTTGTGGCTTTGCACCGTGACGCGCCTGATTGCCCAGGTGTAGTTTCCTGGCGTGAAAAAGAAATTTTAACATTTTATTTCCTCAATGACCGCGCCGCTCGGCACTCGCTGATTAGCAAGACAGTACTCAAGCTGTGTATCATTAAGGGACAATAAGGCAGCATTGTGGGCCCGGGAACAAACGCGTGTGAAGGACATATTAGTAGAAATTAAGAAGAAGAAATGGGTGTGGGCAGGACATGTAATGCGAAGGCAAGATAAGCGTTGGTCATTTAGGGTAGCACAGTGGATCCCTAGAGAAGGCAAGCCTGGCAGGAGGCGGCCGAAAGTTAGATGGGCAGATGATATCAAGAAGTTTGCGGAGATAAATTGGTCACGGTTGGCACAGGACCGGGAAAATTTGGAGATTTATGGGAGAGACCTTTGCCCTGCAGTAGGCGTAGATAGGCTGATGATGATGATGATGATGATGATGACTCAAGCTATGGTTAGTTGATACTTACCGGCCCTGAAGCAATACTGGTTCTTGCTTGGATTGCTGCACCTGTCCCTAGTAGGGTAAAAGCTTCTAGGGAGAAGTTCCCCGGCGGCACTTGTCTGCTGGTATTTCAGGAGGCCTGCAAAAAAAGGCGCGAAACTTGAGTTACATTCTTGGGAGACAAAACTCTTCGTGTCGGTCGGTGAACTGTTGGCAGAAATACGCTGATGTGTTTCACATGAACGCATGAAACAGTAGAATTGTCGTGTTGCAAAGATTTGACGATTACGACCGCGGCCATGTTTTTTTGTGTGTATAAATATTCTTCAGCGGGGAAGCCTACTAACCTCCTTGAAGAAGGCGAAGTCGACGAGTGTCGTTGAGGCTGCTGCCGTAAATCTGGGAGCCGTCGAGGAACGACGTCAAAACGTCCTGCTGCTCGCGGTATCCTAAAAAACAACAACAAAAAACAAAGAACAATTACGACACTTCAACTCAACCTGCTAGTCTTGATTGTACCCTCGTTCCCAGGTTGGCCTTAAAACTAAAACTACGAGGCTCGTTCAGCAGGCCAATGCATGATTTCGCGTACATTTGATAGAGGCACGAAATGTTAGTTAAACAGAGCGAAGCGTGGTGCACTCATATCTTCGTGCGGCTCTGTGATACCCCGGAAAAATGGCCAGAGTATGAAGTCACAAGTGTCTATGTGCAATCCAATTTAGTTTCCCTGAGCAACCACGGTGGTGCATTAAAGGAGTACTGACACGAAATTTCTCGCTTTCAGTTTTTATGCTGTAAAGAATACCTATTGGCCCAGTAATTACGAAAATCGAACCGAAAGCCGTCAGCCGCCAACACAGAATTAATTATAGCACGTTTATTGCAACCAATTTCAAATTTGGTCGCCGCGCGGGAAAATGGCCGTTCGAAGGCCAGCCTGCAAGCGGGCCAGCCTTACGTCACGGTCTCACCCGTGACGTCAGGGACGTTTTTCTTTCCTCCATGCGTTCGCCGCATCGTCTGCTACGATTGCACATGGTCCGCGACTCGCCCGCGCAGTCGACATGTCGTCTGAATCGTCAGACTCGGATGAGTCACTGCCACCCGACAGACAGAACAACTTTATTTGGCCAGGCGATTAGGCCGGCGATGTCTTCGCCGTCGTCCGTTTTTTAATATCACTGCGGCTCGAACCGGCGCAGACCGTGATAGCAACAGCTTGCCACCACTCTTCTAATCAATCTGATCACGAAAAAGAAGCTCCACATGCGAGAAAGTAGATGTTAGTGTGTTGAAAATTGTGCTAGGAGTTGTTATCAGCGCTGAATTTAAAAGTGGCGTTCAGATATTTGCCGCGATGGTAAGCCTACGCTGACCGGAAGCGGAGGTTCGGCGCTCCGACCCAGCACTGCCGGCACAGCGGTGCGGCGAGCGGCCGAAAGATGGCGCCACTTGCGCGTTAGAATCAAAACAGGCCGCGGCAGATGTCTTGGTCACCGATCGCCGAAACGGAGATTATTGCCAAAATAAAGCTCCATATGCGAAAAAGGGGATGATAGTGTGGTGAAAAGTTGTGTAAGGGATGTTCATTCGCAGTTGTACAGATACCAGCGATCAAATAGTCGCCACGATACTAAGTTCCCAACACCCAAGGTGACCCGTGCAACCCCGAGCCCGCTGGCTTGGGCGACAGTTCTTGCGGCCGCCGGCGCGCACGAACTCAGTCCACGTTTAGCGCTGCATGTCGTCGCGTGGAAAATAATGCATCTTGGCGTCGTCGTCGATTTGCTTGGACAGGCTTCTAGGAGCAGTACTTCGCATACCGCGAGCTTGCCATCGCACAACTTCGGCGAGCTCGGCGACGCGCACCGCCGCGTCGCCGCGGTGCCCGTCGACATCGCGCAGTTTTCGGCACCAGTGCCGAACACCATGCGCCGGCAACGAACTGAAGAGCAAAGACGTCGAACACGCAACGTTTACAAGCATTGCTCACACAGCTACGCCCACGTCTCCTGCCCAAACGAATACCACCGACAACAGCAGCGCAGGATATCGTTTCCGGTTCTGAAAACAACTATATGACGTCACCCTGAACCGGCCAGACACGCAGGCCAATGTTTCGTCACGCCGAAAGCGATTGCGCTAGTGCTGCCGATTTGTGGAAGCTCGCGGCCTGGACAATCAAAATCGATTTTAGATGTGATTCCGGCCTCGGATCGCTGCAAAAATTTCTGTGAGGCATCTGTACTACTACTGAAGCCAATTATATCATTTTTTAGGTATCAAAATTTGGTGTCAGTACTCCTTTAATATGTCGATATTTGCTAGTTACACGTGAATGCAGAAAACGAATGTGTATACAGAAAGGAAATAAGAGTAGGTTACAAAACAAGACCAGACTAGCACTACATTAAGTTTAAAAAGAAATAGAAAATATAAAAAAAACGTATTAATAACCCCATAAATAGTTGAAAGCAATTTTAAAACACGACCGCCTAGCTTTAAAAAAATATTCGTTTTTTTTCATGTCTACACATCAGCAACAAACCACAAAATAGACAGAAAAGAAGTTAAAGCGAATTTTAGCTCACGATGCTCAACGTGGGTGGCAGAGCATGCCGTAGAGTTAGGAATTGGATTGTTTGTAAATGGAACGCCCCACCACGTGGGCTAGCGCTCCCAAACGCGCAAAAATAAGTCCGTAACCATTTCTTTGCAGATACACAAACCTTCGATACGGGTAAAACGGATAATACGCCCTGATGTTTCCTTGAGAACGCATTTGGCAACGTTATTTGCAAAAAGTGCTTGCCATCACTTAAAAACGTTCCAAACGTTCGCGCCGGGGCGCGCGAGTCATCAAAGGTTGAATTCTCGCGGGAAAGTAGCGTCATCTCTGGGGCCATCTGGCATTTGTCACGGCGACCCAGACACGTTTCCTTTGCACTCGTGCGGATAGGTGACGCCAGCTGTTCCCTCGCACGCGAGCACCAACGGCTCACTCGCCTTTGGTGGACAGAACAGACTCAAAAAATCTGAAGCCATTCCAATCTACCGAGGTGTATAGCCAGTGAAGCTGTTTAGCAGAGGCCCCAAAGATGACACAGAATTTGGAACAAATGCGCAAACTCATACATTCTGAACTAACTAAACAGACAAGAGAAATGAAACTCCTCGTAATGGTGCAGTTGTTATAGCGCCCAATTTTGATACACTAGCTGGTGGTAAAGTTTGGGTAACACAGAAGTTGCAGCCGTTTTCTGTAACCACGCTCATCCCGTATATGCCCACGCATTGACAGCAGGTGGAAAAATTTTGTAACATTTACAACATCATCGGGAGCTAACTAATAATGACAAATAATTGAAACTTAGAGAAATGATAGGGCAGTCTTGGCGGCCAATTGTTACATAATCGTTTTCGGGAAAGTTCTAGCAAACCAAGAGTTACTTATGCTGAGCATTCGCGATAAAGTTGAATTTGCCGCACGGTCGGTCGCGCACATTTGAAATGCACGAAATCTAGCCATACAGAGCTTGGCTTAAAAAAAAAAAAAAGCCTAGCTGACCAAGCTGCAAAATACTGCGCGCAAATTGTGTTTGGCAAATTCAACAATTAAATCCAATTGCTTTCTAATACTTGCACCGAATGCCAAAATAATACTACTTTGCCTGTAAAGGATGCTCTGCCTTACATAGACTCTGTGTGCTGTGAAGCAACCCATCAAGGGCGAATAAGCAATGCTTTAAAATCCGCAGACGGGAGGGCTGCTGGAGGGACCGTAATTTCCCACATTTAGATAGACGCAACACCAGAGGCGGGTTGCTTGAGAAGTGTTAGCGCAAGGAAACCGACCTTATGAAACTTCCAGCCTTAATAACGGTTTCAAGGACAATTTACAGTGGTATTAAGTGACACTTACTAAGAGTAAACTGGTGTTGATATACTTGAAGTCACTTAACCGTTAGCTCGTTTAAGCCTTTCTTCTGTCTTCGAACATTCGCGTTCGAGTATGATTTCCCATTCATGTCAGGACACATCCGAGGAAGTTCTTTATTAGGGATTTAATAGTACTGTAGTCTCCGCGAAAGCGTCATATTGTCAGGGTTCGTTTTAGCTGAGGCGGTGCTTGAGTAGCTAATAACTGGCTGTATTCCGTGCTTACTTTCCTGATAAACCTAGATCAGCTTTAAAGAACCGCTAAAGTCCTAAACCTAACCTTATTTGCTTCTAGCAAGTATGTTCTAGCGGTGGCGTTACCTTGGAAACAGAGTTCAATTCAAGGTGATACCTTCGAGAAGGGGAAGCGGTATTTCTGCTGTGGATATCACGGAGCGTTGTGAGGGGGAGAAACTGGGATGATACGCACTGTAGGCTTTCCAATGCTGTTTTTTGAAATCCTTATGGGGGGTTCGTTCTCTCCCTGGAGCAGCTACTACATGCAGCAAAATATTTACCCGGCGATAGGCGTACATGTGTCATTGTCGTTGAAATTATTGTGATCAGGCGTCTAGTTTTGGCTTTGCAGGGGGGGGGGGGGGGAGGGGGTATCTAGATTTTGTTTATCCTTCCAGCTGTGCCGCTTTGATTCCGTAACCATGTGCAACATACCATGTTTATGCCACCTCACCCTGCACTGAGCATTCAAGCGTTGGTACCAAATACTAAAAGTATTTTATTTGTTGCTGTTGAAGGTAAAAGCCACAGCAAAAGAAAGAATAACTGGATTTACTATTAGTTTAGGCTGAATTCATTGCTCCTATGCAGATGGCGTCTGAGATATTCTTCTAGTTCTTCTGTGGCCTCATAGCTCCCCCCGATTATTTTTTCTTCATTTCCGTTACTTTGCTGTGTTCGATAGAATAAAATGCATCAGCTGCCGCCGCAAATAGGGGAAACTCAACCTTACATATAAATACAGCGAAAGTGAAAGGCAAGTGATGTCTGTGTAGGTTGCCGCGTTTTTCTCAGTATATTGGTGGATGACTTTGGTAGGTGCAGAAAAGTTTGGTACGGGATATGAAATAGCCGGTGGTTTATGGTTTATACACCCCTGGAACTAACCGGTATTAGTTGCTTCCCTTGAAACTCTAAACAGTCCGTCTTTGCACAAATGAAGCCCCAACTTCTTTATAAACTTGTTTATCTTCAGTGCGTTACAGGGAAGCCGCCGGGTATCCCCCCTTTCCACCCAACTATCATCATCAGCAGTCACATGATCCATGGAGGGGTGACAGTGACAATTTGTTGTAATTTGTCACAACTTTTGACGATGATGCAACGCGAACGTTTAATAACCTCATTAAATTCTAGAAATCATCGAGAAAACTATATTTATTACTTTAGACTGCTGCTAACTATCCATTAAAACGACACAGCTCGTAAACACGAACCCGACGCAGCGTACTATTCTTTAAGCCATTCAGATAGTTATACTCGCAGAACTAGAACCAATTATGGAAAACAAGTGTTATAATATCAAATCATTACACTCCTAAGTAAACTATCTGACCAGATGGACTTTAATGCCTCCATTAAAATACCAGTCAAATAAGAGATCTCCTGCTAAGAAAGAACATTCGGTGGTTAAGTCGAAACGCCCCATTTACATGTAATGCATTTTTCTTTTTTCCTTTTAAAGTCTTTCATTTGTTTTTTTTTTAGGAATCCCACAACTAGAATTCTGTAAATATAACAATTGAGCAATCACTTGTCCGCAAACGCTATTAAATCCATTCTTACCTGAGTCTTTCGTATGTTTGCAATAGTTTTTACAATACAATACCAGTTGGTTTTAATCCCTTTTGTAAACCCTGCGTCATATTTTTTTATTTCTCAAAATCACGTTCGCGCAGTTTGTTGCGCGCCAGTGCTATATTGTTTGTCTAACGGTAGTGTAGATGAGTGTATAAAATAGTATGAGAGTTGCTTGCACATGTTTTTAATGCGCTGTACACCTGCCAACGGGGAGACCTATGACTCCGTCAAGCTGATTTTCCTCCGCTTTTTCTGTAGGCCTCCAGCATCATGTCCCTTGCGATGCAAAATAAACACTTCTATTCTATCTGCTCTAGCTCTTCCTTTGCCGAGTTGTTCTCCCTGAGCTTGGACTGGGGAAATCTTGTCAGAAAAGCAACTGCCTAAAAATTGCACGCCCTGACTTGGCCGCACAAGACAAAAGGTAAAGGCGTCGTGTGGCTTACCCAGGTTGCAGCGGGTGCAGGGCGCCGAGCGGGGCATGTTCATGCACGTCTGTCCGAAGGCAGCGAAGAAGGGATCGCCGGAAGGAATGGTGATGGAGAAGCACTCGGACATGTTGCGTCTGGACGGCGAGCAGCAGTCGATCGGGTTGTTCGGATCTGTCACGGGAGGGCCGGGAAATGACTATAGACATCAACAAAGTGTTGCTCAAACCTAGCCGCGAAAACCCCTGGAATGCACAGTACTAACTGAATGGTCGATGAATGCAAAATATGACTTTGCTCAGTTTGGTAACTCATTAATCTCAATTCCAGTTACAAAAGACGTTTTCTCGACCGATAAAATCCAAAAAAGTATGAAACAAATTTCAAATTTAGCGCCACAGTGACGTAATATGAGCCAGCACTAAATACCTGCCTATAAGTGTGTTAACTGCACGTTAGCATTCAAGTTATACGATCAAACTGAACCAGAGGCTCCACTGCACTCGCCCAGCCATGTTTCGGGCTCTTGGCTTAAGTCGCCGGCCGCGAATTCTGTGACGTCAAAATTTTTTGACATCATAGAGAAGTCGCCGGACTGTGACTGGGGAGTCCCCACTGCTTCATACGTTTTCTTTATTGTCTCGATTATTTTTTGAAGTTTGCCATGGCATTGGTACCATTGCTATGGGAAAAGCAGCGTTTTTAATAACTCAAACTTGTATTTGGTTCCACAAGTTCGGCCCCTTTAAAAGGGCCATGGAGACAAAACACAAGTTTGGTCCATTCGAAAATTGCCTTGTTAGAACGCTAGTCACACCACTTTTAACGTAAACTTCGCTCAAATAAGCTACACAATTAGGAAAAAAAGAATGGCCGTCCGACCCACTAGCTCATTTCCCACAATGGTACCAAATGATGTCATATGTTCCAACTCCGCGATTGGCTGAGGCCGGCAAAGGCAAACGCAAATTAGGCAGGGTTTAGAAGCTTGCCGAATAAGCTATTTGCGCTTCCATTTAGGGTTTAATCTTTTTATAGCAGTAAGAATCGTGGGGTAAACAGTGAAAGATACGAAAGTACACGTAAACATAGAAGTACCCATGCGTACTGCTGTTGGTACTGAGCTTACTATGCTTGTTTTAGCTGCGCACGAACACCATGTTTCACGAAAAAGTTATTTTCTACCTTAATAAAAACAAGCCAGGTACAAATACGGTTAAAAACGGAGCAAAGGCAGAAAATGGTACGCCGCGGTATGGTGGTGCCGTCTAGGTTGACTTGCGGTAAACAAGGCTCCGCAGCACACTAGGTTTAGCTTGAAGAGCTACTCTTGTGATGTCATTGCAGACGTCAGGGAAACACACGATTTGGCGGGAGAATCAAAACTTTAACTGAAACTGATTATTTTCTGAGTGAATAAAGCATTGTTTGCTTCCAGACAAGCGCTGGGGGCACTAAAAAACAGCAAATCTTTAGAATAAAACAAACTACTTGTCTGTTTGGCCCCTTTAAGGTGAACAATAACGGCGGTGCCCACCTACGGTGACATCTGACCGTCTCTGTTTAGGTCCCTTTTCCATTATGGAGGAGCCACAATGCAAGCGGTGGTTGGCACCTGATCTTACTAAATAACGCACTTCGCTACCACTGCTACTTCTGTACCTATATTTTAAACAAACCCAGCCTTAAAAAAACAAAACAAAAAGAGAATGCAACGGTCTTCCAGTGATTGTTTATATTTGAGCCGCTGTCCTTACAACATAGCTTGGGCCAGCATTTTCTCTCACTGTTAAGATATACAGGGTGGTCCGATGATAATTGGAACACTTTAAATTTTTCCTGAGCGAATCGCAGCTTTTCGCGCCCAAAGTTCACGCGAAGGTTGAATTTTGTGGTCTATTTTATGCGACCACGGGAACAACGATGGTGCTTACCTGTTTATTCTGACAATAAATAAAAACGATTTTCGCCTATGGGAAAATGGCGGGCGATTTGAACGTGCGAGCCAGTGCAAGCTGATCTTGGAACGGCGGCGCCACCTCGAGTATGCAGAGCGAAACGGACGATAGGGATTCAAGGTAGGAAGAAGCGAAATGAGGTAGCAGACGATCAGAAAATCTCTCGTCCCTAGTTTACGTTGACCACGAATAGCTGCATAACAGCTGATACCAATCACAATAAAATACTCCCATGGTTCATCGTTGCCAACAATTTGTTTCCTCACCTGATTTCACATTTCCTGATCGTCTGCTACCCCATTTGGCTCCTACTGCCGTGGAAGAAGCATGAATCCCCATCGCCAGTTTTGCTCTGCATACCCCAGGTGGTACCGTTGTTCCAAGATCAGCTTGTACTGGCTCGCACCCCAAATCGGCCGCCATTTTCCCATAGGCGAAAATCGTTTTTATTTATTCTCCGAATAAACAGGTAATTACCGTCATTGTTCCCGGTGTCAAACAAAATAGACCACAAAATGCGACCTTCGTGCGAAGTTTGAGCGCGAACAGAGCGGCGGTTCGCCGAGGAAAAAAGTTTAAAGTGTTCCAATTACCGTCATACCACCCTGTAGCTCTTGGCTAGCACAACACCATCCATTAGTGTTTATTCGTGCCAAACAATCCTCTGGTACTGAGTGCGTGCATACAAAACGATCAGGAAAGGCGATACAGGCGCTGGTTAACTACAAAAGTTGGGATAAATGCCCGAAAAATTTGTTTCGAGAAACTGCAGCCGCACCCAATTGCGGAACTTACTTCCGAGGTTGACGATTTCCTGCGGGTCGGGTTCCAGGGGTGCCAGGGCGAAGTCGTGGTCGATGAACTGCCCAAGCTGCATGACCATGTGCGTGATGTTGGTTGCCGGGTTGTTGGCGTCGGGGTGCACAGTGTAGGATATGTACCGGGCGTTGGGCAGTGCCGCGCCGTTGGCTGCCACCCGTGGTTTGCTGATGCCTGCAGGCGACGGCGGTTTTTTAACAGCGCATCGGTTGTATGAGCCGTAAGTTCGGTGTTGCAGGAAGAAATGCCAAGAAATTGCAAAGTGCTCGTGAGCGTGTGCCTCGCGGTGACCGCCAAGCTTTAGTGGGAAAAAAAAATAAATAAAAGCTCCAGCGCTGTCGTCAAGCGCTAGCCCGCATGTAATGCTTGCATGAGGAACGCGGCGACATCGATGCACATGACGATCATTACTACTAGCACAATGCAAAGCAACGATGGGAACATGTAAATAAACAAGTTAAAAACTTGTACAAATGCGTGGTGATGTGTCATTCAGGTCTCACATAGAAAGATATCTCGCAGCTTCGCTATCTTTCAAGCCTAGCGCGACTTAGTTCAAGCTTGTGAAGTTGAGCTGGTGGAAGTCTACAGTGCTGAGGATGACTGTGCATCCACCACTCGCCGCGGAGAAGACGACAACCTCTTCGATGCATATGAAGACGATTACTAGCACCGCAACAATGCAAATAAGCAATGATACTAAAACGTCCGGAAAGGCTCACCTACCACAACTTCACCATTCAAGTCTTGCGCGTTAGTGCAATCTTCGCTGAATTTTTTTTCAGATAAGCGCCCCAATCAGGCTTTTGTCCAAGGCATGGAAAATGACGACGCGGTGCTGGGGAGCATGTCTCTGCTCCGAAGTCCACACGCATAAACGGTGGGACACAATGTGAAAGGAATTGGCACCGATTGCCGTGCAATGTGAGCTTCACCTGCCGCACCATTCCGTTTTCACAGCTTATACGTAAATTGAACGCAATTAACAGCAGCGGCTTCAAAAGGTGCTAAGAAAGACGGGCACTTCCAATTCTTTAAGAAGAGAAAGGCAGTGTTAAAACTGCTTTTGCTCCATGAATTTGGACATTTCGACAGAACTTAGGTGTTGCTCATGTAAAAAGTGAACTATGCTTAATTCAGTTCTTCTCGGAATAGGGCACAATACGTATTCATAGCCGCAAGAAAATTTCAAAAAACTGTTTTTTTACACTTGTTGTTTGGGGGGTACCCGAAAGAAAGGAGCGAAGACAATTTAATAAAACTCGCTCTCTCGCTCACGAACTTTTACTAACTATGAAAGGGCGTCACGTTACAACATTAATGCGGAGTAGCAGAGCTTGCAACAGTCGTGTTAAGCCACGCCCGCGCAATTAGGTGACAGTTCCCCAGAGAACCTTATCCGACGTGTTGTCTTTCGGTAGCGACAAGAAGACTCAACCGCTGTCTCTTGTTAGACACAGGCAGCCGCTGGGCGACATACGCTTGTTGTTATGAACTTCGTAGAAGATGCTGGCGTGCGGGGCACTATTTCATTGCCAGCCTGAATTTACGTGCGAGAATTGGAAATACGGCGTTCATTCTGCAGGCGTAAAACCTGGACCATAAAGCTGTGTTTGTGCGGGTGTTTTTATGTGTGTGTGCGGGGGGGGGGGGGGGGTGCAGGGCATACAACTTTCAAGCAAACAAAAACGTCCTATTTCCTAAGCCATTTATAAACCAATGATGCTTTGACAAACAGTCTCGCGTAGAAAAGACGCACTCGCAGGGTATACTTCTGTTGCTTAGTGTGTCGTCGGTAATATTGCTACTTTACTCGGGTACAACTAAACTTAAGAACGGCAACGGAAGTTGCCGCTGTGCCTCATTACCGCGATGGATGTTACTCCGCGCGGCACAAGTAGCGCGTTACTGGGAATATTTTGAGCGATGATACGAGCCGTTCGATTGATATTTCTGGACTTACTATGCTTATAAACTGCTGCAGCGACGACAAACAAACTACGTGAGAAAAGGCAGACGATATCACGCATTCATAGCAATCTCCTTTCAAAACGCGCGCGCCCGTTGACATCCGGGTGCGTCGCTTAGGTGGAGTGATGCCGTACATGAGCTATTGCCATTCTTAACTTGTTCCCGACTATAATGACCGACCTCACTTCAGTTGCTGCAGTTACAACTAAGGATAACTTCTTCAAAGCGCCCCGCCAGTGAAAACGAAGTGAGGATATTTAAAATCTTGAGGAAACCTCTGTAGCTGTGGCCCAATCACAGAGTGAGTATCGTTATCGCTTTCTCAGTGCTCCTGCACTGTACCTATATCAATATATACTAGAGCTAATATGCCTGTATAAGTAATAAGTTTGTGCCTATTGAATTTATAGTCATACGTTACGCTGTGCTCTGAATGCAATAAAATTTGACATTGCTTTTGCAAGGAGGAAAGAGACTAGGCTTCAAGTGAGCCTTGTTTCACCGCACGTTGAAGGCAGGAAGGGGCCAAATAAGAAACAGGCGAGTAAGGCGCTGACAACAACGCATAAAGAAATCTGCCTCAGCGAAGCCCTTCACCCACCATCACTGTAAGCCGGAGGCAAGAGTCGGTTCATGCAGGATCCAGCACGTCCCCAGCCTGGGTTCTGTAGGTTGTTGCAACTGCCGTCGGCCTCGCGGAAGGGCTTCGTCGGGCTGCAGACGATGTTCGGCTGCGGACACTGATTGGACAGGGTCGTGCCATCTAGGCTGACGGCACCGATGTCGTTCGTGTCCTGGCGGGACCCCTCAGCTGGTGCGCTGGAAATAAAACCAGAAAAAGTGCACTGCAACAGATACGCCTCTACTGGTTGTGACCAGGGCTACGGCAACCTGGACAGCGCATGGGCTTCTGGACTGCGGAACCACTCTCACATTATTGCGTAGTAAAGCTCTCTCTCTCTCTCTCTCTCTCTCTCTCTCTCTCCTCCTCTCCTCTCCTCGGGTCTCTCTCCCGTGGTGTCGTCTCTCTCTCTCTCTCTCTCTCTCTCATTTATAAGTTTGGTTCTATTTAATGTGTACAGTATAGACACTATGTACAATAATTGGGTTTTATTTGGTACGTTTTTTTTTCTCTCACGGTCCCCTAAAAATTTGTGACCGAAGTTTTGCTCTGTTAGTTTGGCATAAAAATGGCCTGCTCTAATTTACGCAAATACAGGTTCTCGTACAATCTGATTTAATTGAATGTGGGGTTTAACGAGCCGACGCTTCACAGGCACGCTGTATGAGGCACGCCGTAGTGGAGGACTCCGGGTTAATTTTTTACCACCTGGGGATCTTTAACGCGCGTTGCAATTTCCAATACACGGGCGTTTTTGCTTTTCGCCTCCCTCCGAGAAGCGGCCGCAGCGGCCGGGAATCGAATCCGCGTCCTTATGCTTGTCGCACGATTTGCTTCCAGAACAGGAGCTCTTTGTCGAGCAAGAATCGTTCGCGGAAAGAATAGAAACATGCAAAATAGAGTGACAAGAAGGGCCTCCGAGGATTGGACAAGGAATATATGAAGCATTCAATTAATTAGAGCGGACGTAAAGACCTTTGCAGTGAGGGATCGTCACTCTCGTTGTACAAAAACAGCTGTTTGTGTAATAATTAGTATGAGCTAATTTCTACGAAGCTGGTTTACCTTACATCAAACGTCCTTCGACAAAGAGAATTAGGACGCATGAAAAAATAGCATACACACACACACACACAAAAAAAGACCGCCGAACTGTGTGCCGAAATTACTAGCCGCAGTGGTGTGCATGACGTGACCCCTACCACGTCCGCAGCGCCGTTTATTCAAATAGCGGGGAGGGCAGCCCATGGCAGTTTGCTTTCTGTTTTTGCTAGTTCAGCTAAACGGCCGGGTGCCGAGCAGAGTTTATCGAACCAGTGTCGTTTAAACCAGCCGTATGCAGTGCCATTCAAGCCTAAATCGCCAGACGCAGTATTTTTTCTTGTTTTGCTTCTGTTGTGTTTGGCGAGGCTCTCTAAAGTGCGAGGAGGAGTGTTTTTCTTAATCCTTTTATTTTGCTTTTCTTCCTCCGGCGTCCTTTTTCAAGCTGGGTTTTAAAATTTATTTTCGTAAAAACCGACCAATGCGAATTTGGGATTAAAAGAACGTTGGAAACGTTCATTCATGTATTTTTCTTTTGTCTCAAATATGTCTCAGGTATGCTTTGCATTAAACAATGTTCACATCTACGAACCGTGCCTCCAGAGTGGGCAGTTTGGATATGTCTTGTCTATACGTTTCGTGTTCGCGCTGTTCGGCACGGCCAAATGCCTTTGCTTTCAACGAAAGCGGAAAAGCACTTGAAAGGTACAAAGCGATTCGACAAGATGAGCTTCGTATTTTTTTTAAAAAAGTAAGAAAGAGCAAAACGTCGGAGCAGAAAGAGCCGGCGCCAACAGTCGTGTCATAACTGTAAACGCGTAGAAAATATCGAAGACAAGTGTACGAGTCAAAGGCTATTCAACATCGGCCTACGTACCTCCTGAGCAATTCCCTGGTGGTCTCTTCAAAGAGCCTGGCAACCTCGGCGTGTTGCGCGGCTTCCGGGGTGGCGCGCCGGGTGTGGGCGTGGCGCTGAGACGCAAATGGACAACCGCTGGATCTCCCGGATACGGACGTTTCTGAAAAAAAAAAAAAAAAAAGGAAAAACTTCCTCGTAAGGCGTTTCCACTCGAATGGCTTGTGTTCAGAGTAAGGATTCTACTGCAACACTAACATAGACACAAGTTACCCTGGCCTTGTTACGTTTCTAATTTAGGTACAATTATCAACGGATTCACTCCAAATCTATGATTGGCAATACTATTGCCTCGATATCTCGTCACGATTAAAGGCGTAGCAAAATAGGATGCTATCTATACAGAATGCTGCCTAGCTGGAGAGATGTTTGAGGGGGAAGTTCAGGCAGCGGAAGATGACTTAAAATATGCCCGAGTAGTGACAGTGCAGTTGATAAGGCATATATGGCTGAGCGCGCAAAAACTAAAATTATAATGAAAACAAAAAATAAATAAGGCCAAGACTGCCATAGTGAGTAGCATTCCTTGTTCTATCGTCTGTCACGCTTTTTCTTCAGGCTGCGCTTTATTACGGTGCTGCAAGGTTCTATAAGGAACACGCGACAAAAAAAGAAATGCGCAGTGAATATTTTGAATTATCGACATGTGCTAATAAGTGCACTAGCAACAGCGGTTTCGGTCATGTGCCTAGTTTGGTTGGGTCATGTTCGAGTTTGGGTGATGTGAAATTACAGCGCACGACAGTTTTTTTCTTTCTTTTCTTTTTGCTCAGTTAAACGCCGAGCGGGTGGACTTGACCGGACCTCCGCGGATTAAACGAGCTGGACGAAACAGTTGCCACCAGTCTAGCCAACACAGCCAGGTGGCATCCTTTTATTCGTTTTGTTCTTGTGGTTGGCGCCCCTCGACACAGCGCGAGGCCCTGTTTTTCATCTTCTGATTTTGTTCTGGAGTTATATCGCGTCTCTTCGAAGCCGTGTTATTAAAATACTTTTTACTCGTGTTCGTGAAAATCAACCCGACGTGAATCTTAACGAAAGAACGCTGTAATTTTCGTTTATCAAATTGCGTTCTGCCCTATGTCTACCCATGGCTGACTGTGCGCCAAGAAATGTTAGCATGTCTGGTTAATTTATCGCACGGCTTGTCGCACTGGTTAATTTGTCGCACTGCCTTCTTTCTGCTGGGGCATCTCGTTCGCTCGCTCACTCTGTTACGCGGACACCACCGCCTTCGCCGCCGCCGCCACCGTCGAACGCCTAGGTAGAAGGAGCAACGGGCACGGGCGCTGGCCAAAAAAATTTCCCATCAAATCTGACATTATGTACGTGGATGCGGCAGAATATCGCCATCACGACGCGTTTGCCCTCGCTGTAATTAATATCTCCGAATGACCCCCTGTTAAGCCTCTAACCGTCCGCACTAAATCACGGGGTTCCATGGTCTCACCTCCTGCCTCGCGTCTGGACCGGATCCTGTGCAGGTCGGCATGTCGCTTCGCGCGCAGGTTCTCCCTGGCGCGCTCTGTAGCCGCGTCGATTTCGGCGCGGCTGAACTCCCGGCAGAGTGCGGCACACAGGACAGCGCTCAGCAGGACAGCCCCCGCCAGGAGCCTGCGAACAAAAAATCGACGAATGGGTTGCTCGAAATGAAACTGATTTTGTGGACAGGCACGTGTTCTGCCAACACGAAACTTGTGCCTTGTCCGACGTTGTCAGTGTCGAGCGAATAACGGAGTGAAGCTAAAGAACGCATGAATGGATGATTTCATTGTTATAGACCATGGAAAGGGAAGTCCACCAGCAGGCGTAGTTTGTCCCACCTAATGGTGGACTCCGAAACGTCTGCTGGTGTGGGTGGTGGGGAAAACAGGAAGGCAGGAAAAGGAGACGAAAGAGTGAGAGATGATACATACATACAGGACTATACACTAAAAAACAAAAGCAAAAACAAACAAAACAAACAAACAAAACACGGCCACGATCAACCTTGCTACCCGGATAGAAAACGCAAGCGCCGGGAGGAACGCCGAGGCGTCCAGGTAAAAACTGAGGGCCTGATGGACTCCGTCTAAAGAATTGGGAAAAGTGGGAATGTAGCCCAGTGTTCAATGTGCTCCCTGGGTTGTGCACGACGAATAAAGTTTTCGAGAAGTGTCAGGGAAAAGTAGGAAGTAGAAATGACACGTAATCTGCAAAATGACACGAACTATGCCGTCCCTACGCAACGTTTTTTTTTGTGTTAGAAGCCTTCCAACTTTAAGAATGAGTTGTTTTCAGAGAGATGCATTATTAGGAAACTTGTAACTTCTAACTCGTGACGTATATGATGCTTAAACATCCGCTGTCGGTACTGTTTGCTTGGTAATATTGGTTAGCGCAGTAAGAATACATCAAAATTAGTGCGTAGTTTCCTCCGTTGGTGTCTGGGGCATCTGAATTAACATGAAGACACCGACGGAGGAATAAACCAAGGGATAAAAAACATTTGCCCTGCAGCCTAGTTCAAGCTATGGAATACCAACTCGCCCAGACTGCTGCTTCTGTGAATCTTTAACTCGTTAATTAGGCGGACTGATGCTTTGCAACTAATTGACGCTGAAATAAATACGGCGGGCCAAAACGATAAGGTCACGTCGTGCCACTGAATGGTGTGCAGAGGTTTGCCACGTCTAGGAAAAAGGTCATACGCAAATACATTGAAAATAAAACGTTGGCTATCGCTGTTTATGTAGTTCGCAGCCTAGCGACGTAAATGCGTTTTAAAAAGCGGAGTTGTTATAGGCGTACTCCCACTTCTTTTCTGTCTTCAACAATTAACTGTCCACCCACCTTTCCCCCTCCCCCCTCACCAAGATCATACCAAGTTCATTTGATTGATTGATTGATTGATTGATTGATTGATTGATTGATTGATTGATTGATTGATTGATTGATTGATTGATTGATTGATTGATTGATTGATTGAAGTTAAGTTGAATGCAGGTGTGCCCTCATATGGGCACAATAATATTTTTGGTTGAACTTTCCAGTTTCTAATTTCTGTATAAATCACTTACTACTACTACTCCCTTGTTTTTTTTTTTTGTTTTTTTGCATGCGTAGATCGAGAAAAGCCGCTCCCCTACTCCCACTTTGGCGCCCCCTCTCCTGTCGGCCACCTGCTCACCCCCGGCGCTGCATATTTTGGTATAAGACGCGGTATTTTGCTCCTAAAAAGTGTCTTCCCAGCGATAAATTGGAGTTTAGAAACGAAACCAACTATAAGATTGGTGTAAGCTTGGTCTTTGTAAGCTGACTTTCCCACATTCTGAATTTCAGATTCGAAGCCGACTCGTAAAGAAAAAAAATAGGCAGCAGTGGGCGCGAAAATGACGGAAGGAGTCCACCGACGACGATCGGGCCGCGACCGGCAGGCGTAAGCGCGATGCCCGTCGGGACCGCGAATATCGCGACGCCGAAAACGCAAGACAACGGCGTGGTTAATTAATCCCCCTGAACGCTTCCCGGTACGATGGCGGGGTTTAAGAGGGAGTTTGGTACCAACCAACAAACTACAATAGCTCTGCTGGTCATCCACAAGTGTAATTGAACTGGTCTTTTTTTTTTCTTTCGAAGCGACACCAAGTTATGGTTCCGAATGAAAAAAAAAAAAAACGCTCAAAATCACGTCACCGTAGGAAGAGACGACGGTCGTATTCAACTACAAACTCCCGTATGAGAATTACAGCGGGAATTTCGGTGTCGGTTTGAAAACAAAATCTAGCGCCCTGAATAGTGACAGTTAGGCCTCTCATCAATAACTTCTATCGGACGCAGGGCTGATGCTATTTTGTGCATAGCCCGGAAGGTGCTGCCCACACAAGGCTGGGATTGAGGTCAGATGAAAAAGAATTCAAATGTTTTAGCTCATGGCAAAGATCGTGCGTCCTAACTTAATCAGCTCATTGATCGATCGATAGGTAGATGGAGTGATTGATTGATTGGAATATTTTTGTAATTTCATACAGTTCCCTATTTCTATAGCCAGAAAGCTTAATGGATCACGTAAATTAAAAGTTTGTACTTTATCAGTAATTTCTTTTATAATTCATAATTTCTACCTGCAAGTGATCTGTCAACTTAAAGCAACAAATTCTGACACTTTAAACGCGTTGTAATGGATCGCAAAGCAATTCCCCATTGATTGAACGACATACCTGGTGAACGAAGCAGCCGCCATAATTCAGCCGGTGCGTTACTCTGCCGTAGCGTAAAACGTGAGCCGGTATTTAAACCAGCGACACGTGAAGCCACGAGCCGATACTGGCTTGCGATAAAAAGTAAAAATAGAAGTCGTTTGCACAGTGACGCCGAAACAAATTTTACCTTAGTCAGAAGTCAGCTTACACACAAGTGTCTGGTGATTCCTGGTATCTCGCGCAGTCGTTCATTATAACAGGCAAAAAAAAAAAAAAAAACACGTGTGACGCTGAACGTAAGGTGAACCCAGTGACAAAACGGAAATATGGTTGTTGATTTTTTTCACGTGGAGATAAAAAAAGCTACACAGGCAATAAGGAAAGAGATAAAATTTTATGTCAACTTTAGGCGCAAGTGCATGGCACAAAAAAAAAAAAAAACACAGAACCAACCACACACACACTCATACATAGAAAAGGCAAACTGGATCAGACCGGCTGTTCTATTGTTAAACAGTGTGAAATGCAGTGCACGCCTCGTGATACAAGAAAAGAAAGCGTAATACTATTTAGGTTCAGGACTCTATGCGTAGAAGCTGAAAGTGACATTTGAGGACAATACCAACTGTAAGCTATTAATGAGTCTAGAATTCTTCCGGATCATTTTGATTGAAAGCAGCATAAATCAGTAAAGTGTTAGGCTGTACGATTTCAACTAAATACCAGTTTCCGGAAGGACTATTTCGTATATTCGATCACCAAAACAAGCTGGAGAGAACCAACTTATAGGCCTATCCCCAACGACTCTGCTGCCCAACATTATACAAATTAGTTCGATTATTAAATATGCTCATTACTGAACTGATTTAAGAACACTGAAATTTAATTTACACAGGACCACAAACGCTATCAGTGTTTTTCTTTTGAGTTTTGTTAATCGGACTCAAAAAAATGCTCTAATCACATGAAGCAGTTTCCTAGAAAAACAGAGTGCTTCGAAATTCAGTTTAATAAACTGCATTGCACTATTAGAAGATACTGTATTGTGCTGCAACGTACTTTATTAAGGCGAAAGTCTTAAATGCCCCTTAAAATGCCCAAAGATACCGTAGTCGTTATTCGTAGAGACAAATGGTACCCTAATGTCCACCTCTGCGAAGAGAAAATGAGCAAATAACTGAACACGCATGCTACTACCGCGATAAAGGGGGTGGAGGTTTGCTGAAGTCAATCCAATTTTCCCGCGTTATACTGCTCGTGCGCCACCTCTTAAAACCTTTACTTACTTTTGAACTTGCCATGTTGCCACGAAGTGTAGGCTACAGTGGGAGCTTTCTTAGCATTCTTGGATGAAAATATTGTTTTCGTCGCCTATTTTTTATGCGCTATCACAAATATCAAGCGCAGATCAATTTTACATTAAAAGAACATTGCGAGTACCAGGTGTGTATTGATGTTATTGCCTCAAATATATCGGATATTTTTTTTTGTTAAACAATGTTGACAAGTATTAGGTACGTTTCGGATTCAGTGGTTCAGGAAGGTTATTGCAACATAAACTTCTCGTTCGAGATTTCTTTTAAAATTTGGCCGGATGGCTGAACATACACAGAGACAGACAGGACAGACAGGACGGAGGACGGACGGAGGACAGAGACGACAGACAGACAGACAGACAGACAGGACGAGACAGACAGACAGACAGACAGACAGACAGACAGACAGACAGACAGACCAAAATTTTAGGTTCAAGTAGCACAAGAAAGATTATCGCCTTTAAAAATTCAAGAGAAATCATGTCCCAAAGAAGTAGATGTCTACCGATGTATGCTCGTTCTACACCTTCCGTCTTCCGTTTCCTCTTAGCGCTAAACCCGTTGCGTCTTGCCGGCCGGTGATGCCCCCGTCAACGGTAACTGGCTGTGCACGTGTTCGTGGCGCAGCTTTTAATCTTTCATGTTTCACATGTTCACGTAGTCTTCTCCAGCAGATCAATGCGGAGGCGCATTGTTTCCTCTGAAAAAGCTGTGTCGTATTCCTTGTTGTTCATGTCTTTGTTAACGGCGGAGCTGTTGTTGCTGGTTGTAATGTGTGCGGCGTCATCAGAAAGGCCCGAGTCACAATTACTTCCGTCGTTTACCGCTCACGTGAGCCCGCGCACGTGAGCCCGTGCCTCACGAGGAGCGCCCGGCGTCGTCCAGGCTTGCGCATTGCGCTCGCAAAAGATTACCAATAAAATTGTTCACCTGCGTCCGACTTCAAGGGGACAGCACAATACCGCTCGCGCGACAGACAATTAGTTCACGAAGCCGGTTGCCGCCAGTTCTAGCGCTCGCGGGCGTGTTCCACTTAGGGAGGAATGTGAAAGCCTGCGGACAAAATGATCCGGCCCGCCAGTCATGCACGAGGAAGACGACGATATAGATGGATATGACGGTGGCTATCACTACCACAGTGAAAAGCGACGACGGAACATGTAAATAAACAATTTCAAATCTAATGTAATGCATGGTAGTGTCTCAATCAGTGCTTACATAGAAAGAAATCCTCCGGATCCGCTATTTCAAGTTTTGCGCAACCTATAGGGAAAACTTTGCCAATTTTTTTTGCTTGCCGGGGGGATTATGTGACACTGCGCTGTAAAAAAAATTGTCCGTGAACACATTCGTGTGCGCGGCAAAGCACCGACATTGCCGTAACCCATTCCACAACCTAGGGAATCAAAGGAAATGAGCGTCTCCTCCACACCTCAGTTACACTTAAATATTTGGAACTCCAAAGCTGTGAGCAGGATTGACGTTTTGTGGAGAAGCCGGAAGAGCCTTCCCTAAGTCTTCAAGGTGTGTAATAGACCGAAAGTAAATTACAGTGTCACGGAGGTCAGTAAAAGGGGATTGGACTGTTGGGGAAGGAAAAAACAGGTAAAAGGACACAACGTAGAACAGCTACGACCAGTTTTGGATTGTACTGTTAAGATTGAAGAGCAATGCGTGGTTGGGATGTGGCCCTACTGCAGCACGTCGTTGCAAATTGTCTTAAGTGTCTGATTCCTAGCAGCAGGTTACCTGCCGGTCCTCAACTATAGCTTCCAAGAAATAAGGGTTCTAGACTTTAGCCGTTATAGCTCTGAAATCCGCGCTAAATCCTCAATCCTCGAAGTACCCCCTAAGTCTACTTTCTAACGAGGTTCATGCGAATACTTCGCCTGAGGTATTGTAGGGGCGAATTGTGTTGTAGTGGGTCAGGTAGTCAAAGTGCCGGTGGCACAACATCAATACATTAGTACAGCGGCAGTGTATACTTTCGCAATGTCGGTCTTTAGCCTGTGAAAGAGTAAGCTTGGATCAGTTGCTGTGCCGTAACTGGAAAATAATGCAACCGGACGACTACACAAAAAAAAAAGAAGTACACAAGCACGGAACTAAGCCACAACAAGGGTTTATTTTTTCACATGAAATGTAAATACGCTCAGTATAAACTATAGAAAAAAACAACCCCATAACGACACAAAAAAGAAACCCGTAATTACACCAAATATTGCAATAACAGCGGTCGGCAGCGTTACGTGTGCGTCTGTTTACCCTTTGTGACCGCGCATCCAGGAAATAGGGTTTGTTGATGGACAAGGAAGTGAACGGTAGGGTGGCGCTCATTTTACCCAGTTCCGCAATTTAAGACTGCGTGTAGAGCAATAAACTTTTAGTTGTGAGTCAATGCCGTATTTGTGTTCTTGTTGTGGGTTGGTGCGATTACTTTTTTCCAGTTTCGACTCCGCTGTCAGTGTAGGCAACATCCACTACCTGATATGGGCACACCCTGGCACCCAGAGCGTCACAACTGGTGCACTCTAAGCAGCCGGGCGGTTTCTAGCTCATCAGTCCACCTAGAGCAAGCGACTCCACGATATTATAGGCAGCCGCCAAACTTCGTCCGCGACGCCAGTTTAACAACATATACAGTAGCCGACCCCCCCCCCCCCCCCCCCCTTTGTTTTGGACTCCGAAAATTCGTACTTGTTGGATATTCCGGACCGTGCCGAGAAACCACCAGTTGTCTCATCCCAGTAATATATATGATCAACGGATATTTCGGCCAGAATAAAGCCAAAAGTTCCATTTTCGGGACAAAATTATCCGCGACAGAGCTCCGGCGCCACACCAGGACGACGCCATTTTGAGTCCTAAGCCACCTGGCTATCTTCGAATTGGATGGGGATTCTCTTGACTCCTGCCAGGGTAACAAACTTTGATCTTGGCTGTCATAATTTTGCATTTAGTCTGCGGCGTAAGCAGCACCAAAAGCCGGAAACGGGCTGTACATGGGCGGTTTTTTTTCCTCTGGACGCCACTTTTTTGGGGGGCACCAGATGATGCTGACTTATCAGCAATAACATCATCAGGTTTGCCCTGCACAATTTGTGACTTCTTCAGTCTTATTTAAATGAACGAAAGTTCGTTTTTGCGACTCGCAGATTTTTCGGACTGCTCTTTTATTCGGACTATTTTTCGTTCCCCTCCAGGTCCAAAAAATTGGTCGGCTAATGTATTCAATATTTCCTGGTATACCTGAGTGAGTACTCATCTTAATGCGTACGCAATAAATGGCCCGTTGGTAAAAAAAAAAAAGCCGGCATCGGAGTCGGCGTCTGGGACAACAAAACTGCTACCTAGTAAGCAGTTCATCGCACGGGGCATTCCGTAGCGCGAGGGATTCCATAGCAGAAGCTTAAAAAACTCGGAAGTTGCGAAAAGCGGCCTCCACGCCAGCAAACCGCAGGTGATGGGAGCGGAGAACGCCGTGAAATGACCGACCAGACAGCAGCGAAATTCACCGTCGTCGTCGACTATCCCATTGCAAGGAAGCAAGAATGAGCAGCGGCCGTAACGTGTAGGAGACAGATAGAAGCTACTTAAAAGTATTAAGGCGGGTTTCGAAACAAAGTGTCTCCAATGGCAAGATTACAAAGCCCTTCTAAAACGCGAGGCAACGGAAAGGCGTCACAAGCATTCACGTGGGCATTCATGCTTTGCCCTTGACAATCCCTAAGCAGTGCTTAGGTTCCCTCGGGATTTTTTCTATTAATACAAAAGAATTCTGCTATGTCTTTCTACCAGCAGAAAGTTATCTGTCAGAAGCCAGGTATATCTTAGGAGTGTTACCCACCAAGGATTCGAATAGCCGTCATATTTTAATGTTTTTGAACATTCTTCTGGAATTTATATTACCGCTCACCTTGATTAGTTGAACCTGCGCTCAACCTATACTTATCCTACACTTAACAGTTGAAGCTAAACTTAACCCCACACCGTCAGAAATTAACAAGCTTTTGACGGTGTGGGGTTGTAAGCCTCTGCTTTGGAAGGCAAAACAAAATTTAGTGGTGTGCATCTCCCATTTCTAGTACAGTTGCATGTAGCAATGAAAAACAGGCGAAAACTTTCGTTGAACTGTCACACACTTTCTTGGGGGATGGCATGTAGATGTTCTATGAGGTTGCGCAGGATGAGTAGGAGGGCACGTGTGACCCACATTAATTCCGACCCCAAAGGGCTGTCAGTGCCAGCATGACACTCGTTTCCTGTAACACCACTTTGCGCGGTTGTGTTTTGACGAATTATTTTTTTCCAGGAACGGTCCCTACTGTAGGTTGCATGGCGGTTTGTACGGAAAACCAGCTGGAGTCGTTTGTTTGATTTAATACTTGCGCAGAACCTGCCAACTATGCTTACGTCAGCTACGATTTTTTTTTTTCACAGGTGTACGAATCATGCAACCGCTGCACAAGGTGCTTAGTTCCTGTACTTATGTATCGTGAAATAGTGTTAAGTAAGAAAGCAATGAACAGATTTGAAGGAAGCAACCATTTTAGGATGTTGTGCAGCCGGTAAGGTTGTAGTAACTCCGAAGTGTATGCAGGCAGATTGTGGCTATTGCAGCCATGAGCGGATAGAAGCGGATGTAAAAACAGAAGCTTGTTCTTGAAATACTGCCCGAGTATCTGCTCAGTTTGGCGATAATTTTGTCCGAATATGGTCTCCTGCTGCCCCTTCCACGTAAATGCCTCACTTTTCTAACTCGCCCCCCTCTTCGCACCTCCACTCCAATCTCGCTTCTCCGAAGATAAACACGGTGGATGTTCGTTCAAGTCAATTCATTTTTCCCGCGTTTACTCCTCGCGCGACATCTATTGGGGCCTTTCTTTACTGTTGGACTTAAAATTCCGGCACATGGCCTACGCTTGGGTGCGAGCTCTTTTTGTACTATTTGGTGATTAGATTGTAGGGTTTAACGCGCCGACGCAACGCCGGCGATGAGGCGCGCCGTAGTGGAGGGCTCCGGATTAATTTTCGACCACCTAGGGATCTTTAACGTGCGCCGGAATCTCGTACGCACGGGCGTTTTTGCTTTTCGCCCCCATCAGTAAAGCGGCTGCCGCGGCCGGGAATCGAACCCGCGTCCTCGTGCTCAGCAGCGCAATTTTTGTACTTCTTGGTGATAGTGTTGTTTTCAACGCGTATTTCTTTATTGCTATCGCAAATATCAAGTGCACTTTAATTTTTAGTTAAGAGAAGACTGCGTAGCACCTGTTATGTTTTGATGTTCTGCCTAAAATATGGCTGTTGATTTTTTTTTGGCTCAACAATGTTGACAAGTTCGATTGACGGCACCAAATTAGGTTTTTCCTATATAAACTTCTCGTTCTAGAATTCTCATATTTTGGCCGGACTGCTGAATCGCGTGGTGGACGGACGGATGGACGGACGGACGGACGGACGGACGGACCGACCGACAGACCGAACGACACGGACCGGACGCAGACAGACAGACAGACAGACAGACAGACAGACAGACAGACAGACAGACAAACCGACCAATATTTTCGGGTTTAAGTAGCCCAAGACTACGTTCTTTAAAGCAATCTTTAGAACGGTCTGATTTGGATTGAGACACCAGGTGCCTACTTAGGTCATCCACTACGCGTTGCAGCAGGCTGCTTTTTAATGCGAAGCTCCGTATGGCTAGCTTCCAACTAGACCTCCGTTGGTCGACAGAGCCGTATAGAATACGAATTTGCCTCCAGAGCTAATGTAAAATGTTTTGTAGCTCTCATACCAACGTAGGTATGTTGAAAAGAAAAATGAGATTGGCCGCTAAAATGACTCAGTCACTAGGCCGAGTTTCATTTATACTTGTCATGATGAGTTAGTTCAAAGTAAAGTTGTAATCGTTAGAGAATGACCGTCTGATGTCAATGCATGACTGTCTAAACAGAGAGTATACGGTTACAGAAAACGGGTGTACCTCTTGTTTTATTGAAACTATACCACAGTAAATGGTATGACAATCACTCACTTAGACGCTTCAGTAGCGGGCACGTAGGCCGGGATTTCACCTCCGTATTTTTCTTAAGTAGTTCACAGTAAAGTAAATATTGCGAAATTCCCGCCTGCAACAGTACTTTTCCGTTGTCGAATTCCATCCGCACAGTAGTAGTGGAAGTGCTCTAAGTTTTTTTCAACGACGTCACGGGTTTATTTTCCACAAGGGGCTTTAAACTAGTCGCATCACTGCCTTTCCCTCCGAGCCCCAGGAATAGGTGACAGCAGACGCTCCGTAAACACGGCATCCACATCCGGTGGGGACGATAATAAAGGCGGGGAAGTGAAATTTACGGCTTCCAGGTAACAGCGACCCCTGTTTGTGAAGCCGTCGGTCTCGAAGCCGCGCTACAACGCCACGTGCGGGGGTCGTGGGTGAGCCACGTGCGTCTGGCTGCCATTAATCATGGCGGAAGCCCTGCCCGGACGGCATAGCGTGGGCACACGCCGGTACACAATGCCTTGCAGCGTACACCCCAACGGATACATCTTCATTGGCAATAAAAGAACAAGTAATGTTCGACTGATTGAAAGTTAAGCCTATTTACTTATTGCACAACCCCGGGAGAAAAAAATCATGCACCCCTCCATGTAACGACGACGATGGTTGAATGGGAAGGGAGGGAGGAGGGAGGGAAAACGTTTATTTATATTTTTTAGTGGTTGGGCGGCACTCCACCGAGGGCTCGTGCCACGTGCGACAGTTCCCAAATTGGAAGCTTTCTCGAGGTGGATTCTTTGTTTCGCCTATTCCCCACTGCGAGTATGTGCTACTCTGGGGGTACTCACCACTTTTCTAGAATACCCACTGCCACTCTCGGGTGTGCACTCCGTAGGCCTAACGTTTGCGTTTGGGTTGTACTGCGCGAATCGGTACCCGCTGCTTGACGTTCGCTTCGACCACAGCGAAATGAAGCAATCAGATACACGTCGGCTTCATACCGCGTGGGACCCAGGTTAAATTCCGGCTACAGGAAGCGTTTTTTTCTTTCACTTCACTCACAATCATTCATCATTATCGTCAGAGAAAGTTTTCTTTCACGCAGAGCTTATTGGCGTACGACAACATCAGTGAGGACACCAAAACTTCACTTTAAAATCTAAACCTCTTTCTTAAGACAAAGATGGTTAAAACGCGAAGCTTTCTTCCACGCAACCTGAGTGAAAGTCCGAAATCCAAACTGATTCAGTCGTGTCGGAATGGCGATGGCGGACAGACAATGTCGGCTTCGTAACGCGAGGGACACAGATTCGATTTCGGCCACGGGAGCAGTTTCTTTCTTGGGGCGCTTGATCCGCCTTCACTCCTCCTCCTCCTCCTCCTCAATCCTCCTACTCCTACTCCTCCTCCTCCTTCTCCTCCTCCTCATCATCATCATCATTCATCATCATCATCGCTTTGTGAAACCCATTGCGTAAAGTTGGCTTTTCTGCAGATAGAATGCCATATGAGGCATACAAACCATCGCTTTATAACAACGGCTCCGTGGTACCTACAAGATGTCGCTCTTGACAGAACTGTCAACTATGTGTGAACTATCTTTTTACCGATACATATAACCACTGTGCGTGCCCTTGCCCTGGGGAGGTATCGGGGGCACCTGTTCAACTAATGCGCGCTTACCAGAACCTTTGGCTCAGATCTAAAGCTCGAAATTTTCGTACTGCCTAGCCGCATGTTGAATATCTGTGGTTCAAAACATATCACGAATTTATAGAGCATAAATTGTCAGCCTAGTCCGGCCGGTTTACATCAAAGCCGTTTAATTTGGAGTCATTGCTTGTACCGAGGAGTGCTAGAATTATTCAAAAAATTTCATGCAAAGTGCAGTACAAGGAGGTTGGGCAGCTTTACCAAACTCAATTATCTAAAAAAAAAATTGGCTGCGTATCTGCTCCTTCCGTTGCAAATGCCGTCAAAAGACGATAGTCTTTATCGGCTTTTGCGAAGTAAATGCCTCCCTTCGCTTTTCCGCTCACCTCTCATGTTGTTCCTCTTGCGTCGCGCTCCTCCCAAGGTAAACACGCCAAAGGTTTGCTTAAATCATTTTAAATTTCCCGCGTTCCACTGCTCCAAACCGGGTGTCTCGATGCCAACGCTGCCGTACGGCGAAGACGCGCGTTAATCGAGGCGCCCTACTTCAACGTTTATAGAACCGCGTTTCCCTACTCCACGTGCGTTGCAAGCAGAACATGGAACCTATCTAGTGGAACCTTGCGTAACTATTGCTGGTTGATTTCGTAAAATGACGCCAGCAGCTATAGTGGCGCGGGTGACAGCAGGCGACGGCGGAGTGAATTCGTTTTCTGCAGTTGATGAAGTATTTAATTTCGCAAAGTCAAGCATGTTTGATTTTTTTATAAAGGAACACTGCAAATATCACTTCTGTATTGATTTGTTGTCTCATATTTGCGTGAATGTCTTGTTCTTCTTCAACAATGTTGACAAGTATGAACATTACACCGGACATAGACGGGTAGATTTAGCTGTGACTATATGAGACTATTGCGCAGGAATTGTTTTGCTTTGGGCGGGTGGCTGAATCGAGTCACAGACAGACGGACAGACAGACAGACATACAGACAGACCAAAATTTCTGGGTTTAAGTAGCCCAAGAAAGACTATCGTCTTTAAAAGTCCGCCATATCGAAGAGCAAGGCAAACCATTCTATAGGGGTGCTTTTTCCGAGCACGTGTGTTGGCGCTTTTCAATAGCCTGCCAGTGAAGCTTGATATCTTAGATGCATCGCCGCAGTCGTGTGGTGTTCAGTAATCGTGGACGTTGGGGTTCCGGCTACTTCGACGAACCCGAATTTGATGAAGGCTACTTTGATGAAGCCGGGTGCGTGTACGATCGAGCCCTGAGCCAGACCACGAGATTAACAACGTGATGAATAAAATTATCAGGCACTGAACCCAAGTAGAATTTAAGTTAATCTATGTTTTTGTGCATTCTCTCGTGTTTTTTTTTTTTCGCACCCCTCCCCCCGTTTTCCGGAAGCCTAGGCGTATTTAATAAAGATACTTGTTAGTTGCTCTTCCGTGTATAGGTATTGCGAGTTTGTCCGTCCTTTTCATGGCTTTGCTTATTCATCGTATGTTCACACTGGAAAATTAGCAATAAATACACTGTTTACAGCCCTCGTAAAAAAGCAACACGTTCTTTTCTTTTTGCAGCAAATGCTCGCAAACGTTGAAAAATTGCTTCATTTACCACTTGATTCTTTTATGGCAGGATTAGAAGCTGGGGCAGAACTTCAGTATACGCTCGTACAGAATGCCTGACCGTCCTGAACGCCCGTGTGTTCGATGTTTTGACACATGTTAAAGATCCCCAGGCGGTCAAAATCAACCCGGAGCCCTCGACTACGGCGCGCCTCATCACCTGTGTAGCGTCGGGGCGTTAAACCACAATAAATAAATAAATAAATAAATAAATAAATAAATAAATAAATAAATAAATAAATAAATAAATAAATAAATAAATAAATAAATAAATAAATAAATAAATAAATAATAAATAAATAAATAAATAAATAAATAAATAAATAAATAAATAAATAAATAAATAAATAAATAAATGTCTGACCAGCCCAGAATAAATAGGTCGCTGTTAGTAATTCACCTGGACTCCTGCTGGGAACCTAAAATCAAACGATTTCGTTAGCTGTTGATGGTCCTCGTCTTATCAGCGACTTATAACTGGGGTTGAAAATGTAAACGGTCTTCAGGTGCTCAGCGAATAGCTCAACGCGTTGATGCGTCCGTTGGGAGCCGCGCACAATTCTGCCGTACGATTCCGTAAGAATACGGGCGTTGTGTTTTGGTTTAACGCCACTCTGATCCGTTGCTTGACTCGACCTGAACTCGCAGAAATTTGAGAAGGGTACTCACTTTTCCGCGGAACGAAATTGGTGTCTGAAGACGTGTCCGGAGCCAGATTGTCGTATTTCGCAGCAAAACGGCGACATTTGACGGCAGAGTTCCTAGCAGACATCGAAGTAAACTTTGGAAAATTATGGCGAAGAACGAGCTTTAGGTGCAAAACGAAACGTTGGGCGCTTCAGCCTACGAATTGCTGCTTCGAGCACATTACGGGTGGAAATAAGAGCAGGCAGTCTGTAGGTCACTGAGGCGCCGACTGTGGTCGCGCGTCTTGACACCAGTGCGACATCGCTGTCAGTCCTTCACCCCCCATTTCGGCGAGTACTACGAGAGACAATTGCTGAACGTGAAATTGCCCGGGTCAGCGAGCCATGGGTTGTGATTGACAATTTCGGCAGGGTTGTTCCTGGAGGGATTACAGCTTTGAGGACGCTCTTCGCACTTGAGGAGTTAAAGTAGAGGAATACTTGACACCGGGGCTTGCAGTATTGCCGAGCAAGAGCCGGATTGGTGCGCATACAGCCACCCGGATTTCCTCAATAGATTACAAGTCCCGTACGTCGTGCTTTGAATACGACGTTGCAGTCTTGTTTGTGTTTTGGAGGTCTGGACGCATTCTTGCTGTAAGTTGGGTTTTATTAATGAGCTGGATTTCACGGACAACTTCCCTGACCTCGTGAGATGACGCTTCAAGACGGTTCGCTAGGATTCGAGCACAGGTGCCGTCATTTCTTCTGTTACCATGCAGCTCCATGAAGATCGAGCGCTGAGGCTTTTGATTGTGCTTGAGAGGTTTGGTGGTAACCTGGGCTAAGGCAGGTTTCCCTCCTTAACTCTCGCTTGAGATCGATTGATTGATTGTAGGGTTTAGCGCGCCGACGCAACGCAGGCAATGAGGCGCGCCGTAATGGAGGGCTCCGGATTAATTTTGACCACCTGGCGATCTTTAACGTGCGCCGTCTCACTTGAGATCGTCGTGAGACCACGGTTCACCTTACGGTTAGTTATCGTCGTCGTTGTATCCTCCTCCCGGCGTCTCGGTTGAATTTGAAGAACGGAGAACACTTCAACACGGCCGAGGACGATTCTGATGATTACCCACAAATGAAGGGCGCGTACTTATTCAAGGGAATTGGCCTAGCCTTGCCGCCGGCACGCGTAAAGTGGCTACAAAGGGCGCCGTTTCCTACTGTTGTCCACAACAACCATTTCACACCTTGTTAAATTATATGTCTTGCTATTGTCGTTAATCAGCGTTCGACGACAGATTGAAAGATGGTCATTTATTTTGTATTCCTTGTGGTCGTCCGGAAAACGGGCAAAGTTTCATGCGCCACGGAGCGGATGAAAGCCCACCAAGCATATATTTTCGCATTTTATTCATCTTCTTCATCTCATGCCTGAATATAGTTAAAATAACTGGCACGGTGATGGTAATTATGCTCACGTGGAGCTCACTACTAATAAAACCATTTTCAACTCATTTATTTCCCTTCCACAGCATGGCTGCTGATGAGTATTTACATAATCAGTTGCCTTCATATGCAGCATGAGGGGGTATTTTGAAGCGGAAGGGAACGTATGCTGAAGGAAGATTAACTAAAATGAATGGTATTCTTATTAGCGTCATGTGCAGCACTAGAACCATTTTAAGGTGGAAGGGAAGGTATCTAAAAAGGTATACAAACAAAAAGTATGGTATTTGATTAGGCTACAGGTAAAGAATAACTCTTACCATCTTCCCATGTGTCCCATCATTATCGCCATCAGTTAGCCGCAAAGCGCCGTGCAGCAGCCTCGCGGAGGGTGACCGCTGAGCCTCCTTCGCAGCCGCTCCTGCCAAGATCCGGCGAGAGTCGATATTCTCCATGCGACCGTGATGCAAGCGTCGAACGCAGCGCCTTGCGAGAGCGGCTCTCCGAGCGGCCGGATCTCGGAAAAGCTGGAATCCGACGGCGGGGAGGAGCCTGGCTCAGCCACCGACAGGGTTAGGCCTAACGCTGCACAGCTGTCCCGGTTCCTCGGCGGAAGTTCCAGGAATCTACGGTTGGCCCGATCACCCGTCAGAGAGCAAGGCTCAATCGAAAAGAAGTCGCCGAAGACGTGATGACGAAGGAAGAGGCGGTGACAGCGGGTTCTGGTCGGCAAGCATCCAAGCGCGCTCCTTCCCGAGAAGACAGGCAAGGCCAAACCCGAACTCGAGAAGAAGGCCACCGAGAAGGCAGCGCGTGGACGTAAAGCCAAGCGATCGTCGTCGACTCAAAGTTCCAGCGACACCGAACCACCAAAGAAAGCTCGAAGAACTAGGCGTAGTGAGGAGCCTATTGAAGGACGCAAGACCCGATCCTCCGACACGCCTCCGAGCAAGGCTACGACGCTGAGGCGGAGCACGACATCAAAAAACACGACCACAAAGACTAGCTTGAAATCGGTTAGATCTGGGAGTCCAGCCGGGAAGGCGAAGGCAGCGCGTACGCCCAAAACAGCCGTCGTCAAATCGCAAGAGCGTGACTAGTGGGGTTAGCAAGATACCTGGCTCGGGCAGCGGCAGCGATGAAAAAAAGAGGCTGACTAGGAAGCCCGTGGGCGGTTCATCAAGCAAAAAAGGAAGTCCAGTACAAGCAAGGAAGGTGGTGTCGGTGAAGCCGAAACGTCGGTCTTCGAGTGGCTCGAACAACAGCGAAACTCCCAAAACGACTGGTAAACGAAAAGTTCTTGCCACATCAACTGGTATTCCAAGTCCATGCAAGGAAGAGGACGAAACCCGATTCCGCAATACCAAAAGGCCTGAAGAAAGCTCGAATGGTAGTCATTCATCTAGTTCAAAAGGACAAAATAAGCCAACCAGAACTCTTAAGAGGCAGATCGTTGACAGTTCTTCAGCAAGTCGCACGCCAGTACAGAAGAGGCGGAAGACGAGTTCCAAGAGCGAGAAAGCCCAATCCGAGCGCAAATCCAGCAAAACCGCAGCTACTCCTAAGGCACAGAAAAAGCAACCGAAGACGGCGCAACCAAAAGTCGGCAAATCATCAAATCGGTCATCAAATCCACCCAAAGAAGAAAACAAATCCAAGCTCACCGATTCCAAAAAACGCGGTAATGTTACCAAATCCATGAAATCGACAAGTACCGCAAGAGCTAAGAAGACTTTGGACGCTGACATACCAAAACGACCCCGGAAGATTACAAGAACATCAAACCAATTGTCAGTTCGATCGAAAGAATCTGGCAAGAAGAGATCCGGAACCAAGGCATCGAAGAGCATTAAATCCAGCCGTGCATCGAAAAGCAACAACAAAAGCAGTAGTACCCGCCGGTCGGCTCCAACAAGAAGCATAGCAGAAAGCAAGACGTCGAAGAGCGCAGTACCGAAGGTGCGGCTCAAGGTAACAACGACATCGAGAAAGTCGGCAACGCTGTCAAAAGAATCAGGGAAGAAACAATCTGGAGGCAAATCCTCCAAGAGCAAGAAATCAGGCAATACAGGATCTCCACGTGATACATCAAAGTTGACTTCAACCCGCACGCGGGAATCGACGACGAAGAGCAAAGCCAGTGCGACCAAGTCGCGACCTTCTGTAGGCCGCAAAAAGGCTGTCGTCACGCGAAGCAGCTCCTCGTCCAGCAACTCCGACAAGTCACAGAGCGAGCTCTCCGAAAAAGCGGAAGTCGACTGTGAAAACAAGTTCAGCAAAGGCCACTCGCAAAGGCTCCTCAATGGTGGAAAATAAGGAAAACGTCAAGGGTCCAAGCGAGATCGAGAGGACAAACTCGAACCCGCCATTACAGCAGGCTGACGTAGCGACCTCGGCGGAAGCACAGGCCCAAAATGACAGAACAGGCATTTTGAATTTCATTGAAGAAAATACCACCGAATATTTCAGCTGTTTTTCCCGGCATGCTGAAGAGGAGAATGAGGCTTCCAGAGCGTCAAGAGAAAAATGCCCGCGAAAACTCGTCTCATCAAAATGATGAACGTAGCCAGGGAAGTGAACACGGAAAGGACGATCATCGCAAAGGCGCCTCAGAAGATTTTAAAGATGGCGGCGCTGCCTGGAGGCAGCCAGAAGAAAAGAGCGATAACGCGTCCCCCCAGGATGACATCCGAGGCTTGAAGAGCCAGGAAAATCAGAACGAGCATTCTGATGGTTATCAGCAACACCCTAAGGATCACAGAAACGACACAACTAAACAAGAGCAAGAGGTCAGCAACGACTCATCGCCTCAATATGACGAGTACGGCCAGGGAAGCGACGAAAAGAAAGAGAAACAGCGCGACGGTGGTTCGCGGGATACCAAGGAGGATGGCGCTGTTCTTGAGCAGGCGGAGGAAAAAGTTCGAACAAACACGCCACCTCGCGATGACAAGCCTTTCCAGGGACAGGAGGGAGGAAGTGGTGAAGACCGTGAAGATTCGTCACATCCCAAGCACGAGAGCACCCTTCCGGAAGAGCCAGAGCGGAATGCCAGCGAAGAGATGTCACCTCAAGACGACGAGCGCGGCCAAGGAAGCGACAGAGAAAATGGGGCGAATCACGAAGGTGATTTGCAAGATCCCGAGAAGGATGACACTGTACCGGAGCTGCAGGAGCCAAAGACAAGCGCCACATCTCCACCCTGCGATGACAAGCCTGGTCAGTCAAAAAGTGATTGCCAAGATACCAGAAAGGACGGCACTGTGCCGGAGCAGCAAGATGAGGAGGTAAGCGAGAACGCGTCACCACGCGATGATAAGCGTGACAAAGAAAGCAAAGGGAAAGGCGATCAGCGGGAAGGCGGTTCGCAAGATGCCAAGAAAGAGGGCGCTGCATCAAAGCGGCAAGAGGAAGGAGGTAGAAAAAAAGCGCCATCGCAACAAGGTGGCGACCGTGGGCATGGGGGTTCCGACGACAAAGAACCTCCCCCAGATGACACGAAGGACGCGAAAGGCGACGAGAGTTCGAAACACCGTGACGATTGCTTATTGGCCGTCGAAGAAGCGGACGAGTTCGAGGACTTTCCCGCTGATGAGGTGGAGCCTAGTGATGACTTGTGGGAAGAAAACTGGGAGGACTATGACGACGATTGGGAAGAGGACTTCAGTAAGCGCCTGAGCGCAGAGCATGACAAGCTTCGCAAGAAACGGGATCCTTCGAAGTGACCCAGGTTTACAAGCCGTTCAAAGCGCTCGCAAAATTCCCGTGACTAAAGTTTAACCTTCTAGAAGCTTACGCAATAAACAGTCGACCACCGGCAAGCCTGGTAGAGGAGCAAGTTTCAAGCTGATTCGTTATTCTCACAAAATAAAACTTGACCCTTCTTCAGGATGACGTTGTTGCTGTTACTTCGCAGTTCTTAACCAATGAAGCATGCCGTTGCCACGTCGGTTATTTTATGACGCGCAAGTTGAGTTCCCTAGTGGTACCGCCCGAGACGACTTTGTGCCATAAGTATAGGTACTAAGCTTGCACGCACTAAAGACATGATTTCGTACACTAGATCTACGCTATGAGCTTTGCAGGGAGCCGCAAGGTCAATATTTTAGCCAACGCTTTCTTCGTACCGTAACAGTATTAATAACTTAATGCATCTTGCGGAGCAAAACCAGATTCACCCTCCTCAATTGATAATGAATACAGAAAAGTGCTATGGGTGTACCCCAGGGTACACCCCTAGTAAATGATGGTGGGGGAGGCCGATGCCAACGGTTGGTTCCTACACTATTTGTCTCGTTTTAGATAGTATTCAGTGCGGATTGAGGGCCAGCTGAACGGACTGAAAAGCCACTGCATGTACAATGAATTTTCCAGAGCAATTCGGGCACACCAGGATGTGCTCGGCAGCCGCTGTGCTGGCCTGATTGTCGGAAGCATGCTCACCGCAAGCTCAATTGTGCGTTACATGATTTAAGTTAGGAGGAAAGGGAAAATTGTTGGCCTAGTCTATTCGCAGATGTGACATTCCTGTCGCCTGATGTCGCCCCACACATGACGAGAAAATTGATCAGTTGTTGTTGTAGTAGCCGGTAGTTGCAGTTGTTGTTTGTTGATGATGATTTCTAATTCGCACGTGCTTTTACAGTAGGGTCGAGCAACGATAATTTTGACAGGAAAGCTGTTTAGGCCGACACAAATCCGTCCGGCGTGTACAGAAAACCCCGAGAGGATTTGAGCGCATGCCTCGCGGCGACTGCCTGGAGTCCCCATCGCGAGGCGCCGGGTACGACCTTCGTTCACTGGCTATAGCAAAAAAAAAAAAAGAATACCGAGCGCACGTGAGCGCTTGCCTCGCGGCGACCGCCCGGCATAGAGTTTCATACTAATATACACTAGAGGGAAATGTGGCGCCACTGTCTAGGGGAGCCGCGCTTCAGCGAGCGTTCCGTCATGTACCGGGCAGGCACGTTCCACTTGTCCATGACATGACTCATGAACAGGCTTTAAAGTTGCCTCTGGCTGCAAAAATGCAGCAATATTACTGCAGAAGATTAGTCGAATTTGTTTCATTATTAGAAAATAAAAGCTCCAGAAAGATGTATTTGTCAGGGATTATTTAGAAGCTTCATGCAAGATGAACAAAGAAAAAAACAATGTTATCCGTTTTTATTGATTTTGGCTTCAAGACAAAAAAGAAGCCATGTGGCTAACCAAGCCAAGGAGGCGAGGAACGTCGCTAGCTGCAATGGCGCCGCCCATTGCGGCCCGCGAATGCAGCGCCAGATTTCCCTCTAGTGTATATTAGTATGAAACTCTATGCCGCCCGGCGTAGTCCAGGCTTGCCTGCGGCCCGCGGGCTTACGCCACACGAGAGCCCCCGCTTTAGTCGTCGTCGTCGTGTAGCTACCGGCGCGACACAGGTTTGCCGCGCCGAAGGGAATGGCGGCGAATCTGTCAAGCCATGCCTTCACAATCCACACGTGGAGACGGCCGTCAGACTGCAGCTGACGAAGAAGTGGAGGTCTACCGAGTCGAGGACGCGCTACGAGAGGATTTGCCCAACGCGGCAGCGCCGTCGGAAGACGAAGACGAAATGGATGACGACGATTGCTACTGAACAAAACACTGTGCATACTTTAATAGTATTTGCTTTGCAATGCCGTCTAAAAGGCTTTGCACTGCTGGGGTCCTATCGTTGTCAGTGGAAGGAGAGGGTGGGTCGGCCCCCAGCTCCACTGTTTCTCCAGCCTTGCGCCGCTAGTGCAAGCTGCACCAATTTTCAGATGCAACTGCATCTCATTCACTCGCCTTGTCCATGCAGCGTCGTCGGCGTTGTTGTCGTCCGCCCCTCCCCCATTCTCCTCGCCGCGCGAGCTGCGCTCTCCGCCGCTCACCCCCTCTCCTCTCCGATGCCCCTCTCTCGCGAGGGGAATTGGATTGGATTCGAATGGATTGGCTTGGCTTGGCTTGGATTGGATTGAATAAAGTGGATTGTGTTGGATGTGTGCGTCATAGCCGCGGCAGACACACTGGCGCCGGCGCATGTGCAGTACTCTCTCTTCCGCGGTCTCCTCTCCTTCGGGCGCGCTGCGCATAAACCGGTGTGCCGCTCTCCGGCAGCCTTTCGGTCGACGGTTGCTCACCGCTTGTGCTTGAACCCCCCCCCCCCCCCCCCCAGCGTCGCATCACACCAGGGTTCCCGCGAGGGGAGGTGGGCGTAATTTTTATTGATTCTTCTGTTTTTGCTTTATTTTGGTTAAGGTGCTTTCTGGGTTTGAGTTAGATGGCATATTCAGGCTTTCATAGTTGTAAAAGCATCGAACGTGATGTGTAACTGATTACGTACCTGCTTGAACATTTTGCACCCTTCGTCAAGATCGTGATCACGACTCACTCCTAGATCTCCCACTTGTCCTCGTGACATTAGAAAGACTTAAGAGATTATTGAGATCTGATGAGGGAATAAAGACATCTGCATATCCCCCTTTTGTACCCCATTGCTTTCCTAACGAAACCCCGCGAACGCTGCCATCATCGAGTGCTACCACGTCGTTCATGCAAATGCAAAGGCCAGTGTTTCTGCAGCATCAAGGCGCTAATAGCTCGTGGGAACTCTGCACTGCAAAAATGCAGCATCACCAGAAGAGTTCTCTGTTAGCAAAAAAAAAAAAAAAATGGTGATGCCTATCTTAGAGTAACATTGGTTGTGACGCTGGCATCACGTGCCTGGGACAGGCACACTGGCGCTGCTGGATTCTTGGTGCGAACGTGGCGTCTTTTGCTTTCGGTTCAGCACTGAGTATTCTCATTCCACGGACCAGCACGCTTGCTTGCATCTCACGGCCGAAGCAGCAGCCCCTGTGATGTAGGTCGTTCGTGCGCGCAGATGGAATACCTTAAACTTCGTGCGCCCGACTGAAAACAACGTACGCTGCCGGTGTTTTAAATTAAGCACGAAATGAGGCTTAAAAATGAAGGATATATTTTTTTAGCTTGAATTACGGATAATATGCACTGATTGGTCCACTGGAAACTTCAGGCACATTCTTCGATATTGTCAAATAGATGCACCTACGCCGCTGCGTGGTTGGTTGGGCCGCATCAGTATGTCATTGCTAGCCAAATATCTTTAAAGGGACTCCCCCACACTTTCGATAAACGCTTTCACTCTTTCCTTTGCGTCCAGAAGCACTGCAGAAGCTAAGCTATAGTTAACGCCAGCACGGAGAAGCACTGCGTGATTTGCTCGTCGCATCAGATACGCCTTCCGTTTCTACTTCGCTTCTGTGGCTTTATTTTTAAAGTGGCTATCGAATGCGTCCATTGCTGCAACTGAAGGAAAGCCGGCCAATAGCGGCTGCACTACTGTAATGACGTAATTGCAGCGGTCGAAGAACCCTAAGACCGCGAAAGAAAAAAAATACTCTTTTGAGCAAGTTTCTAAGCTATCTGATGGGCATGGAGAAGCAATTTTTCGGTGTGGTTCTTTGCGACCCTCTCATCTAAGTACTTTATGTGTTGGTTGACCAGGCTCTGCAAACACTTAAGATTTCAAAAAAAATTTAAAAAGTGTTGCAGGGTCCCTTTAACCAAAAGTCCTTAGATTATTTCTTTTTCTGTCCCGACACATTTGCACGGAAATCATCGCCTATGGCCACAGGAGAAGAGCCATTGCAACTAACTCGCATCCCGAGCACAGTCCAAGGACTACTATGCTATTCTTAAGGGTTACTAATGAAAAAGCGTTATTGTGCAATTGAACGTGTTTCGTATTCGCACCGCGTTCTCCAAGGACGTGGTCCTCTTGCCGCGTGACACGATTTGTTTCACGATCCGCTTCCGCCTATACGCTTTCGAATGGCTTCCATCGGTCTCCTATGCGTTGCACCGCTTCTTGTTCCCTTTCACTACAGCCGAGTTAAAGCTCGTGTTATGGAATGCTTCGTTCTCTGAAACGCAGTGCGCTTCCAAGATACGTGGAGCCTAGGGCGCTGTATGAAAACATATCATAATACAGCTCTTCTGTAAGATCCTTCGGAGTTCTAGTCATCATCATCATCATCACCAGCCTATCTACGCCCACTGCCGGGCAAAGGCCTCTCCAATTAATCTCCAAATACCCCGGTCCTGTGCCAACTGCGACCAATTTATCCCCGCAAACTTCCTGATCTCATTTGCCCATCTAACTTTCTGCCGCCCCCTGCCACGCTTGCCTTCTCTAGGGATCCAGTCTGTTACCCTTAATGACCAACGGTTATCTTGCCTTCGCATTACGTGCCCTTCCCACGCCCATTTCTTTTTTAAATTTCTACTAATATGTCCTTAACACGCGTTTATTCCCTGACCCACTCCGCTCTCTTAATGTTACACCTATCATCTTCCGTTCCATTGCTCGCTGAGTCGTCCTCAATTTAAGTTGAACCCTCTTAGTGAGCCTCCAAGTTTCTGCCCCGTAGGTGAGTACCAGTATGATGCAGCTGTCATACGGAGTTCTAGTACAGATGCAAAAATCTGCACCATTTAGCTCCCGCAACTGTTTACGTGTCTCAGATTTGTTATTCCGTCCCTCATGTGGCTCACGAGAGTAGAGGTATACAGACGGTAGTTGCAGTGTAGGGTATGCCAGGATAAAAGCCATCCCGCACATGTCGTGCTAGGTGTGGGCGAGAAGTTTGAGGACAAAGGAGGCGTGAAATTTCGAGAGGAAATGCAACCGTTTTCCAAGAAGAGGCAAACAAATCCAGGCTTATATGTGTGCCACCTGATTAATAACCCTGTCGCGCGAGCGACAAGCGGTGACACTCCCATTTCCTCTTAGCTAGGCTTTGGCGGATGCAGTGTGGTGGTTGCGCGTAACTATAACTAGAACGAAACATTTGAGCTCGAGTATTGTGAATTACAGTCCATCGGTCTTTGTACGAGACCATCGTAAGCACCTGTAGAGGAAAAAAAAAAAACCTTGATGGGACTTTTTTCCTCATCCGTCGTTTGCAGACACAACTGTTCATACTTCCCCTTGCACCGCACTGCCAAAGCATAGCAAAGATGACGCTCTTTGCGTGAATAATAAGACCGCTTCACACTTGCGGTGGACGAGCAAGGTTTTCAAGAAACAAATCCAACGGAAGTTTGTTTGAAGTGTTAATGGGGGGCGTAAAGACAAAACACAAGTTTGGTTGAATTAAGAAAACTGCCTCGTCCTGATAACAATGCTACAAATTTTCTCGATATCTCCAAACATAAAGATAACATGCTAGAGGTTCGCTCAAGTCAATTTAAATTTACCGCGTTCTACTACTCCAAGTGATGTCTCGGAGCCAGCTCTGCTGTACAGCGGAGACGCGCGTGATTCGAGGCACCCTAGAACCACGTTTTCCTACTACATGTACATTCCAAGCGGAACGTGGAATCTATCTAGTGGAACCTTTCGTTACTGTTGCCGTTTGATTTGTTAAAATTCCGCCAGGAGTTTTAGTGGCGTGGGCAACAGCAGGCAACGATTTTCTGCAGTTGATGTAGTATTTCATTTGGTACCGCAAAAACCAAGCATCCATGAGCGTTTTAATAAAGGAACACTGCAAATATCCCTCATGTATTGATGTTATGCCTCACATTTGCGGAATGTTTTGTTCTTGTTCAACAATGTTGACAGGTGTGAAGATTGCCACGGGACTGAGGCATTTACATTGGCTGTGGGTATATAAGACTATTGGGCAGCATCTGTTTCACTTTGGCCGGCTGTCTGCATCGAGTGACAGACAGACGGACATACAAAGAGACAAAAATTTCTGCCTTTAAGTAGCCCAAGAAAGACTATCGTGTTTAATAACCTGAATATGAAGGGAAACATACCAAGCAGTGGAGACTGTCAGTGACCCACCGTCTGGCTGTGTCTCTGTGATGTCACAGAATCTTGTTTATGAAATAGGCATCACCGCCACGAAACATGACTTTTAGAATGTAGTAGGGCCTTTACTTCCCTTTAATTAGATCACTTTAATGCTAACTTGCAGTTAAATTAAAACCCTGATAACCATTTTGTTGGTGTTCCCCATATTGCGTCGCCACTGACATCCGGTGGCGCGAAATTTGAAGGTTTCTCAATATTCAATGCGTTCTATCGGTCAAAAAACGTCTTCCGCGGCAATTTGACTGAGTGGGGCAATAATACTGTTCACCAGAATCACCATTGTGGTCATCGCCGTTAACAGCCACAACGCTGCTGACATGGCTAGGTTGCCCTGAATGTTAGACGCGTTTGCCGTAAACAGAATAAACAGAAAGCGTACAAGGCGTTGCGAATGAATCGGTCATTAAACAAGAAGAAAATTCCAGGACATGGTGCGTATATGATGTGATCGATTTATAATACCCTACCGGCAGGGAAAACGAAACATACTACTCAAACCATCCCATACAAACCGAGGCGCAGTTAATATACGTACTCTTAGTTACAGTTTTCATATATAGACGATTATGAACGCCTCGTTATAAATTCATGCGCGTGCGCAGATTTACATAACGCTCTTTTTCACAATGCTCATAATTAGAAATCGGAAATATTTATAAACATTGGAATTAATGAAAGTGCAATAACTTGCGTATGATTTGAGTGTTAAAAGTGAGCGGAGGTTTCTGGGTGTCCGTCTTGTCTTGCCATTGTTTCTTGATACACTTCGGGGAGGTCCTCTTCCGATTCGTAGTAATGATGTTTTGTTATAAGTCTCCTGAGCTAATACTATGTGGCTGATTTGAATTTCTTGTTGTCGAAGAGGGAAGGGGCAAATGTCTTATACGTACGGTGACAAGGTGACCTTGGACAAGGTTACCTAGTGTAGAACTGTAACCAGTTCTGCTGGCCAAGCTGGTTATCTTATGTGACAGCTTCTTGCGTTATTTGGGCGATCTTATCTGGAGATTACGACTGGAATCCAGGTTTGTCCTACTACGTTAGCTGAGCCCTGCTTTCCCTCCTAAAGTGCGGGAGGTGGGTGGCCATTTTTGCGCAGTCTTGGGTCAACGCGAGCTCCTTTGTGGGTTTTACAGCGGCTCCCAGAATTACGTTGTCTACTAGATCATTTGGACCGGGTTCGTGGGTGATGTTTTCCAGAACTTCCGCCACTTTTCAAGATGGGCACTTCCTGAATTTTACATACCGACAGCGTTGCACATGCCAGCAGGGGGGTATTGGTCAACAGAAACGTATGCTGCTGTAGCACACAGAGGCTGGCGGGGCGTCCATTAAGCAATCAATGGATAAATTCATCAATTAGTCACAGGGTAACACTAGGAGGTCCGATACCATAAAATCTGTGCGGGTACTCCGTACCCTGTATGCATACTGGAAGGCCTAGAAAATGGTTACGTATACTCCCATAAGCGCACACTCCCCCTTCGTATAGCTGGAGTGTGTGCTGCTTTCACAGTATACTGCGTAATTGGCGCGGCAGAACCGTCAGTGAAGCCTTTTTTTTTTTCAAGTCAAACAAAATTTTTCTGCGTATTTAACACTGGCGCCAGTTACGCGATGAAGAAGCAAAAAGATTCTGAACAGCGCGAGCACCATTCACCATCCCTGTGGCAGCCACGGTCTGTGGCCGGCGGGCCCGCTTCATTCGATGCCGGGCCTTCTCACGCAACGACCAATTCCCCTCAAAATTCCTCCATAAAGGCGCCATACCACTGAAGGACCTCGAAATGCTCTCGCTGGAAGATCTGCCGATCAACCTCGGCTCAATCCGGACTCCGTCCTCCGAGGTCAAGACCACAAGTGACCGACCCATGGCGGCAGGCAACAGAGGGTCCGTCGACGCTGGCTCCGGCGAGGTGTCGACCAAGACCGTCATCACCGTGTCCGTGGTTCTCGGCATTTTCCTCGTGGCGAGTGTCGTCGGCGCCGTGGTGACGTTCGTCGAGACGGAAGCCAAGGACGCTTCGAGGAGCCACAACCAGTCGGGGCCCGTAGTGGAGTACATCCACTTCGCTCCCAACGACACTTTGGCGCAGCACCCGCATGGGACATCAAATGTCACCCATGAGCCAATCGTCGCTGACCGACCGTCGACTAATTCTAGTTCTGCCAGCGGCAACGCCACCTTCTCTGCCGGTAGCCTGCTGGAGGTCCTGGTAGGAGGCAGAATGGCCAGGACGCCTGTGAAAACCGTGTAATGCTCTTGAACCCTTGTTTCATGGTGCTCGAACATCATCCTGGAGACGCCATCTACAACCTGGGACAATTCTGCGAGCATGCACGCTTTTATTCCGTGGCACCGTTCTTAGGTCACGGCCAACACATCTTCAGGCTCTGGCGAGCGTTGCCTTCGCCAGGCACCTACCGGGATCTGTGCCCTAAACCGTTCTGCTGAAGTGGAATGGCTACATTATAAAGCAAATATAACCAAATTACTCTTTAAAAATATGGAATAAGCTATGGCTCTTTATTCTTTTTTAGGGAGGCTTCACGCAGGAGGATTTATTCACGCAGGATTCCCGCAGGACCTCGGATTTATTCCGCAGTCACCTGCCCGATTGGTTGCAGTTTACAAGTACGAATGACTACCGATCGCCGACAACGAACATTTTATGCGGTATCCCTCAAGGGGCCATTTTCGGCTCAATGCTGTTTATTTTATGCATTAAGGACGTAGTACAGTGACGTTTAACTCCGGTTATCATAGTCTATTCCGAAGACCCTACAGGGTTTTTTTTTCATTCATTTTTTTAATTTCCAAATCATAATTCGGTAAATTGGGCACTAGAGACTCCCAAGCCTGTTTCCAGGCGCTTAGCTGCACCGCGCCTCCACGTGACCTGTGTGATGTCACTTCACGCGCCATTCTAGCAAATAACTGCCAAGAAAGGCCCGCTGGTCGAGCTATACATGGCCGTGAGGTAAAATTTAGGGTGCTGGTTTTCCTATGTTGAGTCCCAGCGGTTCTAATTATTTCTTTTTTTTTATTAAAACACATCTGTTAAGATCAATTCTACACGTTGTTTCCCCTAGAAATGGCTATTTGGTACGCTTTAGGCCGCTTTAGGTTCGTGACGCAGTCTACGGCCACGTTTAATTAACATCCCGCATCGCGCGAAGTGGCATCTCACATACCACGTGGGGTTGCCCTGTGAAGTGAGGCATTTGCATATACGCGCACGGTCCCCCAATTGGGTATGTGTCAAAACAAAAGGAACAATAATAACAACAGCAACAACAGCGGAATACCGCACCCATTCTAATTCCACTGCCAATAGCCTTCTGCCAGAGGTCGCTTGAATTGCTGAAGAATACGTAATTAATGGGTAAATGGGGTTTTAATCGCAACGAACTTTCATTTCATTCACTTTCATTTCTTTTTTCAGAAAATAAATTAGTATTTCAAGGTCCTATCGAATTGCAAGAAGTGAAATAGCTCTGGCCAGTCTATCCTTGTAGGCAGTGCCACAAAATAATAATAATAATAATAATAATAACAATAATAATAATAATCAGAATCATCACCATCATCCTCTTCTTTTTCTTCTTCTTCTTCTTCCTTGGCACAGCTGTCATCATCATCACCAAAAGGCCACAGGGAAGAGAACGCCGTGGGCTGGCGGAGGCCACCCCGGGCTGCCTTCGTCGCAGCTCCCCCCCAGATCCGGTGAGATCCTGGAAACCTCAAGCGCCTGAGCCACGGGGTGACTAGGGAGGCCCATCCTCGAAGTTCCCGGACCCTCACGAAGGGTGGGACGTCACGGCTGCACGCTGATGCCGCAGCCAGACGATCACTTCAGCCGCCCAGAAGACAGTGCTCCAGGTTCATCTGGCGAGCGGAAAAGGACAATGGCTGGACCGACAACCCGCACCCGCAAGAAAGTGAGTGGTGAGCAAAGGAAGTCATAGAAGAAGTGATCAGAAAGGACGTGGCGCATTTCACTGGACATGCTAGCCGGCGTAAATCAAAACGCGAGCCTCCCCAGAAGTCAGGCAAGTCGAAGATGGAGTCGTCGAAACGAAAACGCATGACAAGCTCCGCTGAAAAGGCCACCCGCGGACGTACAACTAAACGAGCCCCATCGGGAAGGTCTTCTAGCCGAGGTGTAACCCCGCAGAAAAATCGCCGAATTGCTAAATATAAAGAACTGGGAAAAGGGCGCAAAAGAAGCCGGTCTTCCGAAAAGCCGACGAAACAACGTACCCCGAAAGCCCAGAAAGGGGACCGAAGCAGGATTTCAAGAAAAGACAACTGCAGAGGGCCGAACTAGATCGGGTAGCTCGGAAAGACCAGTCGGAAGAAAACGGAAGAAAACTGTAACTAATTCGACTGTTCGACGTTCCGAATCATCGGAAAGTAATATTAGCGTGAAAACTAAATCGACAGCGACACCCAGATCTGGAAAAAAGACCGAGCCGAGCCGCAAAAGCCGATACCCGTTCTCGACTAGGGACACAAGGCGGGTAAGCACGAACAAAATTACCGCCGTCACGCGGAAGCCGAGAAGCCCGTCTCAAAGTCTCTCAAACACATCTGCGCCACCGAAAGGGAAAGTTAAACGGAAAAGGGATGCCACGTCGAGTAGGTCGTCAAGTCACTCACGAAAGAAGACGGGACGTAACAGCGCAAAATCAAGGACGCCGCAGAAAGAGCCGCAGGTCAAGCAAGTCATCAAGCGCAGCAAGAGGCAGGAAGGTCCACAAGCCGCTTAAAAGGAGGATCGCTGACAGTAGCTCTCCGACAAGACAGAAGAGGCGGAGTAATGTTTCCGCCGGCAATAACGCCGCTGCTCAACGCATATCCGGCACCGCCAGGACAAGTCGAAAGGCCCAGACAAAAGAATTCAAGGCTACAAAACCAAGAGGCACGAAGAAAGTCGGCAGGTCGTCGGCTGGGCCATCAAATCTATTGACAACCAAAGGCAGATCAAGGGCAGCTAAATCGAATGACCGTTACAATCTCGGCAGAACAGCTCGTCCAGCAAGAGCATCAACACAAAAGACGACTTTGAAAACTGCACCACAGAAAGGGCGACGTACAATTACGAAAACACCAGGCAAGTCGTCAACGCAATCGGTATCCTCCCGCGAGAAGGTGTCGGGAAACAGAGCGTCGAAAACAATGAAATCTTGCAGCGTATCAACCGTCACGAGCAAATCGAACTCCACTAATCCGAGAAACCGAAGTAAAATCAGCATGCGGAATCGATCTGCAAGAGGAAAGAAAACGTCTAATATTGCGTTAATAAAAGGGCGACGAAAGATTACAAAGGCCTCAAGCAAATCATCAATGTCATCAAGAGAGCCTCGCAAAAAAGGATTGGGGAATAGAGCTTCGAGGAGGAAGTCTGGCAAAACGGATACCAGCTTCTCGGCTCGGTCGCCGAGTAGAAAAAAGAAGGCAAGGAGTCCCGGAGAACCCAAAGGGAGACGTAGAATAACGCGTTCATCAAGCCTATCGTCAACCCGATCAAATGGATTCCGCAAAAAGACAACCGGAAACAAAACGTCGAAAACCAGAAAGTTTCGTAGCAAAATGCCCCTCACTGATGCATCAAGATCCACTTTGTCCACTGACAGCGAACCAAAGGAGCGCAACAAAGGAAGCACTAGAAAGCCCCGATCTCCTGGAATAATGAACAGGGCCGTTCTCCCCCGAAGCAACGTTTCTTCGACCAACGCGAACAAGCCACGAACTAAGAACAGACACCCAGGAAAGCTGAAGCCTACCGAGAGCACCAGTTCACGGAGAACTAACAAAAGAGGCTGTTCAAATGAAGGCAATGCCAAGGCCCCGAATGAAAGCGAGGAGAAAGGTACGAGCACGAAGACACAGTTAGCCACCCTTACGACCTCAATGGAAACGCAAGCCAAAGCTGGCCAAGCGGAGACAAGCCGAGACATAAACGCAAATGCTGCCAACCGTACTGAAGGTTGTCCGGAAGATCCTGACGTCGGTATCGGCGGTGCGGGGCACCATGGGAGAAGAATAAACGAATCCGCATCGCACCAAGACATCGAGCACGGCCAGGGTAACGACAATAAAAAGGATGAACATCGTGAATTTTGTTCACAAGATCCGGAGAAGGAAGAGTCTGCCTCGCAGAAGCGAGCGCAAGAAGTCAGAGAAGACTCGCCACCGCAGCAAGGTGACAACAAAGACAACAGGAGGTCCAATCTAAAAGAACCACCACCGGAGGGTACAGAAGAACCAAAAGGGGATGAATGTGGCAAGGACGATCAGGATTGTTCGGGAGACGTTGAAGTATTCGACGCCTACATAGACGTTCAAGCTGATACTTTGGAGGTGGCTGTCGATGGTTGGCAAGAAAACTTGGAGGGTGAAGTTGGTGGAGGCAGCAAAGGTTGTATGGAGTAACTCAGCAACGGCACTTGAAGCTGCGCACAAAGCAACATGCGATTTACCAAGTAGGTTCGACTGCAGCGCTTCGAAATTGCTTCGCCCGTAGACGAATTGGCAGTAAATTACAAGGTGCAAACTGCCTGTGAGCATGCGGCGCAAGAACAGCCCCAGGGCAATGTTGATACGATTCGTTATAAGATAAAAATTAACTTCCTGCTTTACTTTAGCAGTCGAGGCTGTCGCATCCTGATGTATCTGAATAATATTCTCTTAATTAAAGCATGCCACAAGCACGTCCGTTAAACCACATGACTCGCCGATTTTATGAACGCGGATATTCATGCAGAAATAATAGATGCAGGGTCGTCCACAGACTCAGCTGGTGCAGTAGATTCGAATTTAGCGTGGCATATCCCGAAAATTCCGAAGAAAGGCTCTTCAAACGAATGTGTAGGACTTAAGGTAGCCCTTAAACTTGAGGGCTAATTTCCTTTACATCAAGGCAGGAGAAGATAAGTACGTAATGCGTTGCTCCAGCTAAGACAGTGGACGACTGAAGCAACATGTGCTAAGTGAAATCGGCATGCCCGTGCCTGAAGCCACCCGTAATTTCCAGTTTATAGCTCACTTGCGCGAAGGTTGAGGCGCAGTAGAGGGACTGGACGCCGCGCGTAAGCGTCAGCCCGATATCAAGCCTACCGTCGCGCTTTAGTTTGACGTCGTTATTCGGTACCCGCAGCTATGCGCACGATGAGTATGACCACGCTTGGCTGATCGTAAGGCGGAACGTGTTGGGATCAGCGCTGACAAATTTTTCCGAGATAGTTATATTCATGCACCTGTTCAAGCATACTCAATTGCGCATGCTTAAGGTGGTGCTTTCTACGTGTCTGTTAAACGTTATTCTCCTATTGACGAGGCTTTCTGAGTGCAGCTAATTTTGATAATCACATATCAGGCTTACTAGATTGTTCTGGTTTCGATTAAAGTGTAGAATTGACACACAATTCTATATAATAAGGATAAGTACCACCGCGAATATACGCGGTATTGTTCCCAATTATTCGTTTTCACTGCCCAAGAAACTGTTCAAACTGTCTAAAGCTAGATATCTCCTTCCAATACAATCGCTGCGAACTAGACTTGTCCTCTGAGTTTACCAAAAGCATATACTTACATGTGTGTTACCCCTTTAGGTCTTACGGTAAATTTTCGTAGCAAGCTAACACTATCTTTTTAGTTCTCCCCACCCGTTTTGCTTGTCGGCAAAAGGGCATGAAGTACTTCCCGCAAGATCCCGGGAGACCAGCCAGGGAGACCAGGGCATCCCGTAATAAGAACGCTTCCAACAGGGATAATGTCCCTGCACTTTGCACTAAATGCTCACTTAAAAAAAAATGTTTATTCCTCGTCTCCGCAGGTGGCATTTACAGAACAATGATAGCGCACTTGTATTAGCTGCTTACGGTCATACTACCCAGATTATACCAGGCTGAATGGGAACGAAGACAGACGCGGCAGACATGCTCCTTATAGCGAACCGATTGCTTTATACCTGCTTTGAAAGAAAGGCTATCTATAGGGCGACAGTATAGAGTAGCGCATTATCCAGGCAAGCACAAAGGAAGTGCGTATGCAATAAACAAAGCTGCGCAGGAAAGATGAGCTGGAATGAATAACATTAACAAAATGCTCTTCGTGCTAAAGCACACTCAACCTTGGGCGGGAGCCTATGCTGATGTCTGCAAACAAATCGAGGCGCACGGTAGCCGCCCAAGTGCGGCATCTGCTTGGAGGCATACGGCCCCAATAAGCCATACCGCGAAGGAAAGAAGTCGAACTATCGTAATTAGTCTTTTCTTCTTGATGAAGGAGGAGTTAGCCTTATTTAATAGCAAGGCATTGCCTTATCCTATAGGTGATTTCATCATTCTGGCAAACCATGATTCCGCACTGCACGTCTCGCCCGCGTTCCCACGATAAGCTGGTCGTTGGAGTCTTTACTTGTAAGCAGAGCCTCCAGTTGGACCACTGTCCATGTTTGGTCTTGGGGAGTCTTGGGCTGTTTCTTGCATTTTAATACCACATGGTATGAGTGTTAGAACGTCCGGGTAGTACTTGCAGTTTCCTGGGTATGCGCTCGGATACATCGCGTGCACAAATGTGCCATTGGGGAACTTTCCCGTTTGCAATCTTCTCCAGGTAACTTGCTCTCTTCCTCGGTGAGGTTCTTATGGTGACCTGGGTAGTGTTTTAGTCTCTATCGCTAATTCTCTAATATATCTGTACATTATTGTTGGTGTTCTCGTCGTCCTGGGAGGGCGGGGGTCGCAATCCTGCGGGAATGCCCAGCGTACAAGTCCTCGACCCTGCGAGGTACCCTTGCAGGGTTGTGTGACGGAAAAAAAAGATTGCGACATTACCCTCTGGCGTGCGCCCGCATTGCCAGCTGACAACTGACAGGTGCGTTGAATCCGTTTTTTCTTTACGAGCCACTGCCGGGCATTGTTTTGACAGCGACCCCTTGGTAGGCCACACGGTAAAAAGAATTTTGTCGAATATGTTTCATTTTGTTTTGTTTGTTTTTTGCTCTGCCTTTAGCACCGATATATGTTCCCGCATATTCAACCCTACTTCGTGGAGGAGTGAGACCGGCGCACTGTAAGTCACGTGAAAAGGCTTGCGTTTTGTTACATGCACAAGACAGTGCCAGTACACCAGCCTAATCGTTCTGCAGCAAAAAGGATAGGATTCCCCGCACATGATCCGCACTTTGAACAAGGTATAAGATGTGTATCGACAGGTGAGATGTATAAGGTCAGGTAAAGAAACCAACTTCTTTTCCATTGTGCTTAATTCACACCCTGTATTTTTCTTATCGTATTTATTATTTTTTAGAAAATGAGAGGTAAAATCTGCGATGTACGCTTACCACAAAAAGAAAAAAAATACGGGCCATCTCTACTGACGTGAAACTTGGGGTGGAGTGAAGCATGCAATGTATAAGTGTATAATGCGGTTTCGATGTATGATGCGGTTTCGAAGTTATGATGAAGTGTATAATGCGGTTTCGATGCTGAGCGCTCGGCGTCTAAGTCCTTGGGGCCTTGGTGTTTTTGCCCGCGGGGATGAAACCGTTGGGGGTAGAGGTATACAGCCTTGCCGTAACAGTCTCGTGTCTTTGAAGCACAAAGCGTTTTAACGCGAGGCGCTGGAAAACTGTCCCAGTGTTTGAGTGCCGTGACTACGTGAGACGCCGACAGCCCGAGCCCCTGAGGCGTTTCGCCCCTAAAAGGCTTGAGGCAACATCCATCTTGGGGGGATGATTGCCAACGCGATTAGCCTTGTAGTGGCATGGTGAATATGAAAACGCGGTCGTTACCCACAGTTGCGTACTTTACTGCTGGATGTAGCTTGCGTTCTACCTTGATGATGATGGTTGGATTTTTGTGGCGCAAGCTAGGCCAGCTTGGGCAACGAGCGCCAAACAACCGCTCTAACGTCTGTGGTCAAGCGTGCGATTGCTAACGTCCGAGAGTGTTTGCGCATGCGCATTTAGCCATTTAATACATGATCATTTCCCGAAACATGGCGATCGTGGGGCGATCGTGCCGTTTGATGCTGTTGAGTCTGCGATAGCGGCGCGATTGTGATTGTGCGAGGTATTTATGCTAGCGAACTGAATTCGCATGGCGCTCTCCCCTCTTTCGACCCTTCCCCTCAACTCTCTTTCCCTCGTTCCCACTCTGTCCCTTCGCACACTTTCGCTAAGGCTTCCCATCCAGATGGCTCGGAGCAAGTGGCGAGGCAGGGCTGTACCGCAAAGTAGGGGGAACTGGCAAGGAAGGCTAATCGGATTAAAAGACAAATTCACTTGTCGGGAAATCGCCGCCTTGGAAAACGCCGCGATTGATTAGCTCTATGTAAATCTAATCAATCTAAACCTTGTTACGCCGTAACTAGCTGAGAGGCAGTACTAAGCACAAAGCGTTAAAGCAGATTAACCGCATCGAAAAAGAGCGAAAATTCCGGTTTAGGGGGATCATCATGACCACTTTATAGTCACAAGCTCCGGGTTTACTGGGTATGTACAGACGAATATTCACTGCCATGTTACAATAGGTTGCTGTTCTTCGATAAATAGACAGGCTTCGGTGAAAGCTGGGAATTTTCGTTCGAAGCCTATCACTCGACCGCAGCCGACACAGACGCCCCCCAGAAGCAGCGGGTAACGACATTGCTTCACAGAACATTCCCGCCAAACAACTGTATGTCAACAGCCCTGGCCCTGAATACGTATTTTTAGAAATTCTTCTACACCTGCTCGCCACGTCCAGAGATTGTACGATTTAAATGTGTACAGGACACCCAAACAGTCGCGCAACCTCACGCACCTACTACACCAAGCCCTCCACACATCCCGTGGACACCCGCTGGCCGTTTTGGGCGACTCCAATGCTCCAAACCCCGCATGGGGCTACACAAGGCCAACTAAAAAAGGCAGAAAGTGTGGGAGGCAATACAACAACTCAATTTGACACTTGTGACGGATCCGGCACACCCAACGAGGTGAGACACCACCCCTGATCTCACACTCGTATATAATGCTCCAAGCGCTGCGTGGACAAACACCTTTAAAGACTTGGGCAGTGACCACTTCATCTTGGAGACTACGTTTACTGCAGGACCATCTAAACCCACTGGACGGAAGCACAAGATAGTAAACCGGGACACGTTCTGTAAAGTAAGGCGGGTGCAAGACACAGAAGAAGAGGACCCCATCGTCGAGGACTTAAGAACCACGACGACGGTGCCTCCAGATCATAATGGTTTCTTGCTTGCACTGAAGTGGCTCAATATAGCGAATAATTTTACACCTTTGATGCCTAAGGTTGCTCACGAGCGACCACTCAAACAATATACTTTTTATCTTGCACTTCGTGCTTTTTTCGACATTATACACCATCTGTTCACAGACAAATATTCCCAGACATTCAAAAATTAAAAAAAGAGAGGGCAGCCCGTACTTCTGCGGGATAAGAAAAAAAGTCTTATTTAGGCGTGCCAACCCGCATCGGGCTCACTGGGCTAGTGACAGGTAAGCAAAATTGTGCAATTTCTTTATTATTACAAATGATAGCAATAAAAACTTTTAAAAAACAATAAAAACTTTCTGCGGGACTATTGCTGCACAGCGGTACGAGTGTGCGCAGTCCTTTCTGTCTTTTTTTTCAATAGCGAGTAACACTTGGAGCGGTAGCGTTTAGTGTTTAAACAGTGTGTCGTTGTAGCAGGCACTACTTGATATCTATAAACGACAGCATGCATTACTCTGAGTTTTTCATTGGGGCACTGCAATTCCCCTCAACAATATTTTGCACATATTTCTCTGTTGAAAGGTAGTGTGTGTGTGGGTTTTGGGCTTGGGTCAGTGAATTTGTTTCAGAAGCAGTAACTACCAGCCATGGTTTCTTCCCTCGGACTGAACCGCATTATTCCTTTGGTGACGTGTTGGTTGGAGATGTGGCGCGAGACCCATCTCACGACTTGAAACTTGCAGTCCTCAAGGAGGTTTATTGACGGCGACCACTATGAGGAGTGCTGCCTGCACGGACCGTGAGAGCCCAGCGGTCACAGGCGCTGGGATAAGCGTTTAAAGGGGCTCTGTAACATTTCCAAAAAAACACTTTCCCGCTTTCCATCGCGCCTGGAAGCACTGCGAAAGCTGTAGTAATCGCCAGCACGGAGCAGCACTGCGTAATTTGCTCGTCGCGGCAGATGCGCCTTCCGTTTCTGCTTAGCTTTTGTGGCTTTCTTTTTAAAGTGGCTATTGAATGCGATCATTGCTGCAAGTGAAAAAAATGCCGGCAATAGCCTGTATACCATTATAATGACGTAATTGCCGCGGTCGAAGAACGCCAAGACGGGGAAAGAAAGAAAAATATTTTGAGCAAGTTTCTAAGTTATCGGATGGGCATACAGCAGTCATTTCTGGCTGAGGTACTTTGTGACCCCTAGTCTAAGTAGTGGATGTGTTGCTTGACTACGTCCTGCAAGCATTTAAGATTTCGAAAAAAGTTGAAAAAAGTGTTTCAGGGTCCCTTTAAGGGGATGCAGGCTACACCATGTTCGGGATCGCCATGCGCTGATTTGTACCGAGGACCGACAAAGTCAAACCGGAAACCGTGGCTTACTGCCGATAGGGGCAAGCGGTGGAGTTTCTATTCCGGGCTGCCGACGGCAACCCGGCGGGGTTCTGTGGTGGGAACAAGTGAGCGACACCGCACTGGAACGCCACCCACACCAGACGACGGTCAGAACCTTATGAAACTAAGCTCAGAAACCGAGAAACTCGGGTATCTCCGTCAGCGCACCTTGAATAAGGTGGTATACTTACTGCACGCCTCTTGGTAAGAGCTATTTTGCGGAACTTAGAGGTTTGGGATTTTCCTTTTTTACTTCAAACTTTTCTTTATACTGCCAGTACTCTGGTTTTGGGTGTTCATGATTAGAATATATCAGTTATTTATATAAAATGTTCAAACTTGGTAATCATACACTGAGCATTTAAGTATGTTATCCTACCAGTTATCCCGCCACGGCGGGATAACTGGCCACGGCGGAGTGGGTTAAGGATGTGTAGCGTTACATGGCAAAGAATGAATAGCGGATCGATTGATCCCAATATAGTTTGTTTGGTTTCAAGTTTGTCTTGCTAACTTTCTTTTACTCAGTTTATTTCCACAGATCACACCCCGTGAGCTGTTAGCGATCGGTGAGCTTCGACGATAACGTTAGGACTTCAAAATTTTACAATGATTATGATGATGTTGCTCCGGAGTGACCGCGATGGATAGAAATCGTTCTCTTCCCTCTAAAAAATAACATCTTCGTGTATTCATTAATATTCAAGTATCCCATATCCCGGCTTGCCAAACAGCCACATGGCCGCAGAAAATGACTAATATCACATGTTAATATAATTATAACAATTATATCTAATTCGAATCTCGGACACGGGAGACTTGGAGCACGCGTTTAATGAGGACGCAACCTCGGCGAAAAGCCTTTTTCAAGGGAAAAATATGATGACGAATGCGCGAGACTCGGTGATAACATAATGGTGCATGCATCTCAGACGGTGATGATGAGGTGCAAGGCGGTATTGACCAGTTGAGCAGCCTGCAGGAAGCTGTGACGATTCCGGTGCTCGCACTTTACAGACATTCCTGATCGTAATATCGAAGCGCAACATGATATATGAGCAGGGTGAAAGCAGTATTTTTCCAAGGCTGTCTGACTTAACTGTCTCGATTTTTGACGGCACGGCACAGCTGCCATCATCACCACCAAGAAGCCACAAGGTGCGAGAGCGCGTCGGACTAGGAGGGGCGACCCCGGAGGCGCCTTCGCCGCAGCCCCCGCCTAGATCCGGTGAGAACCGGGAGACTCCTAGCGCCCGATCCCCGGGGCGACTTGGGATACCACTTTTGAAGCTCCCGGATCTCATCAGGGGTGGCAACCCACGGCGGGGCGCTGCTGCCGGAGCCAGCGATCCCGTAGGCCATTCACCAAACCGTGTTCCAAGTTCATCAGGCGAACGGGTAACGTCAATGGCCGGACCGACGACCCGCAAAAAGACGAGTGATAAACGAAAAGTTCTACAAGACGTGATTACAACTGACGAGGCGCATTCAGCTGAAAATGCTGACCCGCGCGCTCCTATTAAGAAGTTAGCCAAGGCGAAGCCCGAGTCGTCGAAAGGGAAGAACATGGTGGGACCCACTGAGAGGGCAACCCCCGGATGCAAGAGCAAGCGAGCCGCGTCGACGCGTACTTCCAGCCACGATGAAACACCGAAGAAAAATCGAGGAGGCGGCAAAAGTGAGGACGCAAGAACAAGCCACAAGAAGAGCCGATCCTCTGAAGCGTCGGCGAAAAAACGTACGCCCAAGCTGCAGAAGGGTGGCCATAGCGGTGCTTCAAGGAAGACAACCACCGCCCCGGGGGAAGCTAAATTGGAGAGTTCGGAAAGACGCGTTAGAACAACGGTGAAGACAAAGTCTGTTGGTGATTCTGGGACCCTTGAGCATTCCACATCATCAGGAAAGTACTAAGAGTGTGGAAACTAAGCGTAGCGCAAAACCTAAATCGGGCAAACCTAAAGATGGAAAAAAGACCAGGCTGAACACAAAAACGGCAAACCCATCCTCAGCTAGGAAGACAAGCCGAGAAAGCCCAAAGAAGCTTCCTACAGCCAGGAGGAAGGCGAGAACTCCGTCGGCAAGTCATTCAGACACATATGAGGTACCCAAAGTTAAAGGTAGGCGGAAAAGGGCTGCCACGTCGAGCACGTCGTCAAATCACTCACAAAAGAAGACGAGACGCAACACCACGAAACCAAAGGCAGAGCATGAAAGCTCTAAGTATAGCAAGTCACCAAGCCCTGCAAAAGGAAGGAAGCAAGACAAGACGCAGAAAAGGCAGCGACTTGAGAGTAGGTCTTCAGCAAGTCCCGGACCTAGCGACAAGAAAAAGAGGGTTTCCACCAGCAAAGACGTCGAAGGTCAAAGCAGATCTTGCACATCCGCGACAAGACGAAAAGTACAAACAACAGAATCAAAAACCACGAGATCAAAAGGCCGAGGGAAAGTCAGCAGGTCTTCAAGTCGGTCAAGTCCACCGAATGACAAGAAAAAATCTAGGGTCTCTAAGTCTAACGGCCATTCCAACATCAGCCATACAGCTCGTCCAGCAAGCGCATCAACAAAAATGAAGGCAGTGAAAACCGCGCAACAGAAAGAGCGGCGCACGGCAATAAAGGCATCAAATGAAACATCAACGCGACCAAAGGAATCCCCCAAGAAGAGCTCCAGGAAGAAAGCTTTTACTTTGGAAGACCGGGGAAGTGTTACCAGATCGGTTCGGTCGCCGAGCACAGTAAGAGGAAAGAAAACATCGAATCCTGCGCTGCTTAAGGGGAGACGCAAGATTACAAAGGCATCAAGTCATTCGAAGCGACGAACGGAACACCGGCTTAAGATATGCGGAAGGAAAGCCCCAAAGTGCGCAACGTCTAATAGCGCACAATCACTTAGTGATGCTTCAAGGTCCATTTCCAGCAGAAAGAGTGAACCAACAGACATTAGAAAAGCAAGCACAATGAGGTCCCCTGAAATAAAGAGAAACCCTCTTCGCCCCCGAAGCAGCTCCGCTCCCACCATATCAGGCAAGCATCAAACTAATATAAGGCCCTCGGGAAAACGGAAGCCCGCGGAGAAAACCAGTGCCGTGAAAACTATCAGGAAAGGCACTCCCGAGGAATACAATGAAGTTAATGCCAAGGGTTTGAATGAAGGCAAAGAGAAAGGTACGAGCATAAAATCACAGAAGGCTGAGCTGAATACCTCGGTGGAAACGCTGGCCAAAGCTGGCGAAGCTGGTACCGGTAATTTCATCGATGCCAATGCCGCTGAACGTTTGGAAGGTCGGTCTCGGGATCCTAACGGGGACATCGACGGTGCGGATCACCGTATGCGAACAATCGGCGAACATTCGCCGCATTACGACTGTGAGCCTGGCCAGGGAAGCAACGGCGGAAAGGGTGCACACCGCGAACGGATTTGGCGAGATACCGAAAAAGCAGACAATGCCCCGGAGAAACAGGGGGATACGGTCAAAGAAAGCTCGCCAGTACAGCAAGGTGTCAAGGAAGACCATTGGATGTCCGGCCAGAAAGAAACACCACCGCAGGACACGGAGGCACCAAACGGTGACGAATGTCCGAAGGACGATGACGATTGTCCCAGCACGGCATCTGGATGGAGGTTTATCAAATGGCCATGGTCGTTTTGGAACCGTTGAACGATTCGACGACTGCGAAGCTGACACTTGGCGGGGGTTGTCCATTTGTCGCGACGAAAGCCGAAGGTTGTAAAGAGGAAAAAGTCTTTTGTAAGTGGCTCAGCGAAGGTCACGAGAAGCTACGCGCTATACAAGATCCTGGAGGCGGAATATGTTCGCGTGCAGTGGTCACGAAATTTCTTCGCGGCAATTCTCTTTCCAGTTGACTATGAGCTGCAGATTGATGTGAATTTCCAGAGCAGTAACTCTTGCTGCAATGTTCTGGACGATTCGTTATGGCAATCGAAAATAAATTACTCTTCCCTTTAAAGGCGACGCTGTTTACTCGTAATTTGTCCGAATGATGTGTCGCGGTGTAGGCCGCATACGCACCGGTTTAGCCTAATGGCGCTCCTGTTTTATGAACGCGGACGTTCCTGTGTATGCCTTTTGGTGGATTTAGGTATGTTAATAAATAATAAATAAAATAATTCATTCATCTAGCAGCCCGAGGTATCCTTGGGCTTTAGTTCCCGAGGCCTTACTAATTACGATTCGGTGTGGTGCATGGTATATCTGGAGTGATGTTCATACGAAAGGGTGGACGGGCGGAAGGAGCGCATTAAAGTAGGAGGTGGTGGCTCGGAGTATGATCGCAAGGATGCGTCCTTGGCACGCACTCTAACCTTGGTTATATAGAGTGCGCGCTAATGGGCTACTAGTTATTAGTTCGCTGCTGGTTATTATGCGCGTTTACATAAATGCGATAGCAGCTAGCGAATGCCATTGGTTTTTAACGCATGGCATACATTTGAGAGAGAGAGAGAGAGAGAGAGAGAGAGAGAGAGAGAGAGAGAGAGAGAGAGAGAGAGAGAGAGAGAGAGAGAGAGAGAGAGAGAGAGAGAGAGAGGGAGAGAGAGAGAGAGAGGAGGAGAGAGGGAGAGAGCTTTATTCCTGCCTTGGCCTAGGCATGGCTAAGCAGCGAAGGCAGCTCTGTGGGCCCGAGCCCTGGCGACCAGGGCGCTCCGGGACTGGGCGTCCGAGCGCGCGAGGGCAGACGGCCAGGTAGGACAGCCAGACATCCAGGAGGAGGAGGCGGGGGGGCGTTGGGTAGGTACTTGACCAATGCCTTAGGAAGACGCATCCCGCAAATACGGTCTCAGACGGTGGTAGGTAAAGATGGCCGGTGTATCACATTAGATGCGCTTGGAAATGCGATGCGATACTATCGCAGCCGGGTAAGCGGCCTTGTGGCTAGCTTTTTTTCTGCTGTTAGCTTCAAAGTGTAGATGCAAGTATGCCCTTTATCTTGACGAAAACGGCGAGATAGAGGCAGAACTTGAGGAGATCGGTCTATAGCCATTAGTCAGCGCATGCAGAATGTGCTTTGAATAGAGGCTTTTTAACCTGCACTCTATAAGCCCCCCCCCCCCCCCCTCCCCCCCCCAAGGCGTCTTCCCCACAATGCTCTAGAACGACAAATTGAAATGACAGTGCGCGAATGAGGCGAATGGCGTGGCCGAGAGCTCAGTTTGAGGGAAAAGGGCATCTGTGCTGGGACATTGCGTAATGCAGAACGCCCTTCACGCCTTACGTGTTGTCCCTGCGCACATGCTCTCTTCTGGTCAAAAGATATGTTTGGCTTCGTCATTCACCGAATTCCCACACAAGGCCACTTCGATTGGGCATTGGGAGCATTGCGGTGAAGACACCCTACGGGGACTTTGAATGTGCGGTGCAGGCTTCACTGGAAATACGGACGAATATTTTGATTGAAAAGAAGCATATTGTAATCGTTGCGCGATGACCTAGGTTGGCGAAACCACAAAATTCCGTTGGAAAGTAGTGCAGACCAGGCCGTTCCTGTTTCGTTCAGAATTTCGATGGACTGCTGTCCTCACCATGGCCAACCCAAAAAGAACCGAACTACCCTTATTCACGACAACTGTAGGGGGCTGAGGTAAGATACTTCGTTTTAAAAATATATAAAATCACGGGAATTGGAACACAATTATACCAGTTTGTGGGGTTTGACATCAGTCTGTCATCGCAAGGTCCAGCGACCGTACCTTTAGACAAAGGAGGGTGAGCAGCAGGTTACCTTTAGAAAATGCTCGAAAGAAAGGCGGGAATGTTCAAAGCTAGCCAGAACATGGCACTAGGCGCTTTGCTAAGTGCGACGACGATATAAGATGAAATTGTTAAAGTAGAGAGTCCTGCAAAAATGCAATTTAGTTGCAAAAAAAAAAAAAAACGCGCGAACGTATAAAAAGAATGGCTATAGGCCAAGCAGGGAAAAGTAGTTGCGGCTTGGAATGGAATGGAGAGGAATGGAAAGGAATGGAGAGGATTTTTTTTTTCTCCAGTGTGTTCAGTTCATTTATAATGCCACGTACATGCACTGTACTGATGTGCAACCGTGAAGCTGCGCTGAACCAAATAAATCAGGGGCTGTGGGCTGGTCAAGCTGCCTGTGAGCAGCTTTTTTCTCGCCGCCCTCCCATCTACTATGTATGATGGCAAATAAATGATTTGATTTGATTTGGCTTAGCTCATCTAGCCCTGGATATGCAAAGCGAAAGCTTGGTTTAGCCTGGTTAAGTCTCGATTTAACTTGGTTAAGCTTTGATGTAGCTGGAATTATTACACTTAGGTATACATTCATCGTTAAGCCAGGAATGACGGCTGTGCCACGGCCGCTCGATGGAAAGGAGGTCCTTTTCACCGAGCCGTCGTGGCTGTGCGTTTTGTTGTGGTCCCACTCCCGACGTTTTGCGAGCCAAACGGCTCGTAATTTCTTAATCTCCTAGCTTCACGTTCTTGGCATTCCGGACCCTGTCCAGTGAAGCAGCTCGCCTGGCGATACCCGTGGGGTGGTCAGACGGCCGCTTGCCGACAACGGCTCAAAGCCTCCTGCTCCCGCGCAGCGCTCAGAGAAGACGGCCCGGCCTCGCTCTCATTAATGGCCCAGCGCATTCGCCAAGCCGTTGGCGGCGACGTCTGAGCTCGGCGCGGCGAGTGCACGTGATGCGCTACAAATGCTAGGGCGCAGCTGCGGTCAAATGAAAGGTCAAGACTGCTGGCGACGACGAAATTCGGCTCGACCAGCAAACTTGGTCTCGTATTTTCTCACTTTGCTCGAACATGTCGTAAGATGATAGTGTCCTGCTGCCCCTGCCACGTCGATTTCTGCCTTCTCTCCCCGTCCATCAGTCACGCTTTCCCCCTCCGGTTTCTCTCCTCCCACGACAAGCTTTAGAGGAGATTTAGTTGCTAAAGACAACTCAATTTTCGTGCGTTCGACTGCTAGCGCGCATCTATTGGAACCTTTAGTTACTCTTGAACTTGGAGCACGCCTTGTGGTCAGACATTGTATTCAAAATATTGTTTTCAACACGTGTTTTTATTTTATATCGCAAAAAAGAGCAGCCATGGATTTTTAATTAAAAGAACGCAGCAGATACTACTTATGTATTGATTTCTCTCCTCATTTATGCCGAATATTTTCTTTTTGCTCCAAAATCTTGACAAGTGGAAGCTTTGGCACCAGACTTAGTAGTTGGGAAACGTTTTTCCCTATATAAACGTCCATTCAAGAATTCAGTTAACTTTTGGCCTGGCGGCTAAATCGACTGACTTGAATACATACATATAGACAAACCAAAATATCCGTGTTTAAGTAGCCCGAGAAATAGTATCGTCTTTAAAGGACGGTGAAGCCCATGGACACTTAGGAGATGCTTGGTCTGCATTAGCGTCGTGTATGCTTTCTAACAATGAAGGCACTCTGCGCCACGTTGGCAACCGTGTGTGAGTTTTGGGTGTGGCACAAAACAAGAAATCTCGAGGGTAAGCGTTGGCCAATACACCTATGTGGGTATGTGCTGAAGCCCCGGTTAGGCTTAGCGCAATTTAGTCCTAACGTTAAGCCTAGCGATGCGCCACGCGACGTCAGACTAATGTATGTCGAGCATTGGGTACATGGTTAGCGCCCTTAGAGCTCAAAGCTTTACGTTAGGCCCAACCTATAGCGGTTCGCAAGCTTGCTTCCCCTCTTTCTGCTACCCCTCCACTCACGCCCCTTTTCCGCCATCTCTCTGGCCGCTCTCCCCAGGAGGAGAAAGGTTTTACCACACCCACCATTTGCCCTCCCACCCCACTTTGCTACCAAAAAATCTTCCATCATTACGGCCAGTTTTGGCTACACTGTGGATGTCCCCACCCTTCACTCAATCTACAAGACGCGTGCATATGGCGACGACTCCAAACGCATACCTTCTACAATGCTCGCATCCGTCCCAACATATCCCCCGCAACGGGCACCTTCAAATACCCAACCTGCGACGACCAGGGCTGAACAGTCATGAACAAATGAAATGAGAACAGGAAAATATGAACCAGCACACGCAGAATCAAAGAATATGGACAGTGGAGTCAAATAATGCCTCGCTAGTGGTATATTTGGAAAGACACATTTTCAATCTCTGTCACTGTAATAAAGCCGCGCTACAATTGCCGTAGCGCGGAAAAAACCGCGCTATTTGTGTGTTCTCGTTCATATTTTCATGTTCGCGTTTCATTTGTCCATGTCTGTACGCATCAGATCCTATGGGAACCTTCCCCTCCACCCACACCCTCTCCTCTCCCCTTCGCCAAAGCAGTGGGTAGTGGGCTGGCCAGCTCGCGCCTTCAAGACTAGGAACGCGCCATATCAGCAGCGGCTAGCCCGCGGGGTACTACAATGAGAAAAGCCCCATCCTTCGGCCCTTTCCCTACCAGAAAGGCATGGGAGGCAGCCCTGCTCAATTGCTCGGGGCTGGAGTCTCCTAGGGCTCCAGCTCAACGGTGAGAGCGGCGGCCTTGACCAATGGGGTCCCGAAATAGGGACGGCACCTGTGCGGCCGGCCACATGCCCCTGACTCTCTTTTATTCTTATTATAAAACAAAGTTTCACTCCTCCTCCTCCTCCTTCACCCCAACCCCCGCCATGTTCATTCTATTTGTCTTGGATCAAACTTTTTTACCACCACCACTCGTACAGCTGTAGGGTCTCACGTATATATCTCGTCGCTGCGGAGGTGTACCGCAAGGCGCTGTTTTGGTGCCATGGTCATCACAGTGAAATGCATCTGCTATATTTGTTTGGAGAGTGAGCTCATCTGTTCGGCTTCCGCTCGTCAATGCTGCATCCGGCAGCTGGACGTCGTCGTGATTTCGCCAACTATTGAGGGACGAGGTTTGACCTGTAGGTGTTATTTTTACAAAGCCCGCATCCACTCGAAAAAGCCACGGAACGCTTTTTTCGTCACTCAGTTGCCATTTTTCTTGTAGGCTCGGACGTCTAAATTGGGGTATTAAAAATACGGCTGGAAGGGGGGGGGGGGGGGGGGGTGTTCAGGACATTTGGGCATCCCCCGTGTATCGGCATGTGATAGTAATTGTTGACGATTTAGGTAAAAAGACTGAAACCTTGATTGGAAGAGCCCAAATTGGCTTTGATTTAGGCAATGAACAGCAGATAATGTGCTACTTGAGTGCTGCACTTACACCGACCCAAGGAGCCGCTTACAGCAGAACGTGGAATGCATAAAACCTGGACCAATTAGGCTAAGCCTTATACTTGGACCATGGCAATCTTTCTCCTTTGAGAGCAAAGTCCTGGACGCATTATTTGACTGGCTTGAAGATATTTGCGTCGCTACACCACTATGGCCCCCCACAGAGCGGACAGTTTAAGTTGTATTCAATGCCCCCTAAAACAGGACTTCACCTCTTATTTTTTACTTCTTTCTTCGGGCTTCTCTTCATTATTATTTCTACACTATTCTCTGCATTTCCCCTTCTTGCAAAGTAGCACGTCGGTGAACGCATGTCGGAAAACCTCTCCGAACTTTCTTCTTTAATAAAGAGCTGAGCTTCTCTCTCTCCCTCGCTATCTCTCTCTTTCGCTCTCTCTCTCTGTCTCTATGGGACAACGAATACCGAGTCTGATGTACGCAGACATGGTGTTACTAGCCCATATTGCTGAAGACTGAGAAACTGGACAACATCTGTGCGGAAGAACGAAGCTATCTGGAGACAAATGTTTGCACACGGAAATCACGATTCGTTATCCTTAACTGTAAGGCTAATATCGCGACAGTAAGGATTCAACAGAATGCCATAGCGTCAGCAAGGTATAACAACTTGTCGATCTGGCTAAAGGAAGGAAACTGCTACCTAAGTATCCACTAAAAACACCTTGAAATAGTTGAGAGCCACCGTGGAGAATCGGGTTGAAACGGAGAAGACGACGCACGCCGGTGTTTTTTGATTCTTCGGCGTACAGGCGCAGTGACACAAGCCGCGCCATGTCCGTGGCGCATCGGCCTTGTCTGTGGCCGTTTCCAGTGTTGCCAAGCGAAGAAATTGGCAGCTAAACTTTTCAATGAATACCACCTATAGTTTCTCGCTAAAAAACAAAAACAAAAAACCACCGTGGCACAAACAGCATGGATGACCGGACCCACCAAAAATTACACCATCTTCCCGTGGGGTAACCCAGAGTAGTATGCGAAGTAGCCATAGGGTCGACTCAAGTTCCCATCAGTTTTCAGTTCGTCGTTTCCGCTGACGTTCAACTTCGCGTGCCTTCGTTGTATCAGTAGCTTCTTGACGTATAGTTTGAATGAGTGAAGGACATAAGGCGCGTTCGTAGCACATGCTCCCGTCTCGGTTTGTAGCGCAGTGTAACGCACGCACGTGTAACGCACGTACCTCCCGTTGCGGCCAGAGAGTCGTGGTATCGAAACTATTTCTTTTTATAGTGGACTGCGCTGACGTCAGCCCAAACGCTGACGGTGCTGAAGAGACGCGCATGCGCAGTAGAGTGAGGACGGCGGACGACGACAACGACTAACGAGGGAGGGAGGAACACAGCCCCGAGCATGAGATGCTTCGCATCTAAAACACCAGGTAGTGGCTAGACGAAGAATGTATGAAAAAAAATAAAGCAGCTTCAGTAAACATGAAAACTGTCGCATGCGGAGCAGTGATTAGCTAGTGGGGATGTGGCGCCCTCTCCTGACTAGTTTAAGAACCAGCCTGGTATTCATACCGCAAGTAGTCACGAGAGGACGCCTCAGACCCTGGAAAAAGTCTGTAAAAAGACACTAGATTGAGTTCTCATTACTTTGGGATAATTAATGCGTTAATTCGTAATTTTCTGCGTATTCGATATTATCGTGTGCTTGTTTGCAGCCCCGCAACGGCCCCCTCTGTGGCAACGGCGCAGCACAAAGGCCACCTGTGCACCTGAGAAACGTGTTCTTGTGTGGCGCAACGGATTGACATCGGCTTCGTAATGCGAGGGACCCGGGCTAGATCCCGACCAGGGGAAGCAGCGGTGTTTTCGAATACCCCACATGGGAGCGTGACGCCGTGTTACGCGTTAGCTACGACGACAATCCGGGCCCCTGAAGTGCTTGGCAGTTAAAAAGTTGAAAGCTGCCAAGGGCGGACCTGTTGATTCGCCAGAGGTGCTGTGGCGCCCTTCTCCGCTCTTTGCTACTGTGACGGTCGTGCATGTGTCCCGACTTCTCCGAGCCAGATGGAAAAACTTTGGCCGCAGGAAGTTTTCCCGTGGGAACGCGCGGCAGCATCGCAAAGTAGTTCAATAAAATTGACAGTTGGGCTAGTTGGTTTTGATTCATCGTAAGTAGCGCAGGAGACGGGACACAGAAGAGAAGCGCTGTGTGTAGCGCCGTCGTATGTGTCTTCTCTTCTGTGTCCCGTCTCTAGCGCTACTTACGATGAAGCATCGCAAAGGACACACGTTTCCTTTTTGCCTCGGGGCGAGCCAAGCTTCCCTTCGCTTGACGCGTCCTTGGCGGGTGCGCGGACAGCCGCGTCGTCCACCGCCGCTTGTAGCCGGCCCTTCTCCCTTCTCCCCGCCGCTGCTCGGACGTAGGAGGAGGAGGAGATAAAGAGGAGCGAACGGAGAGGATCGGGGTTGGACTTGGGGCGACCGTCTTGCTATTCGGACGCAGCTGTATACGAGCAATCCGAAAGCGCGTCCCTCCCAGGAGCCCGCACGCTGCCAGCGTTTCTGGTCTACACCTCGAGCCCGCCGAGCTACCGGTCCTGCCCGGCCTCCCCTTCCTGACCGCGGCCCATAGCTCGCGGCTCTCCGAACGACCGGTCCGGTACGCCTCCCGTTTCTGCCCTCGGATTCACCGCGCAGACCTTTCGAGCCACCGGTCCCGCACGCATGCCTCCATCTCCTGGCCCCGAGACCCACTTGGCCCGTCGGCGTCCCGCCGACGTTTGACCACCCCTGCAACCCGAGCGATTCCGCCCAACCTGGTGAGGAAGTCGGCACTACTGAGGGACCCCATTAAACGAATTGTTAATGTTTTAGATGCGACGGCATCTCATTCACTCGCCTTGTCCCTCCATACGGCGTTGTCGTTGTCCGTCCACACCCCTCCCCCATTCTCCTCGCCGCGCGAGCTGCGCTCTCCGCCGCTCACCCCTTCTCCTCTCCGATAGCGAACACTCTCTCGCGAGGGGCATTGGATTGGATTCGATTGGCTTGGCTTGGCTTGGCTTAGCTTGGTTTGGCTTGGATTGGATTGGATTGGATTAAAGTGGATTGTGTTGGATTGTGTTGCGTCATAGCCGCGGCAGGGGGTTCACGGCACGTTTCGCGCGATGGGAGAATCAACCTAACGGAAACAACAACGGAACCCCCTATGCGTCGCATCTACACAGGGGTTCCCGCGAGGGGAGGTGGGAGTAATTTTTCGCCCGCCTCAGTGTGTCTCATTTCCTCCTAGCTCTGCGTGGACCTACCTTAATATAAGTTTGTGACTAACCAAATAACGAGCGTCGCACTACCACCTCTCACTCTCTCCCCTCCATAACTGACTAATCTCTTGATTAATTGAACAATGCTTTGTTCAATGCAATTTAATTTTTCTCGCCTTCGCAATGCTCGCGCGCTTTCTCCGGGGATGGCTCGCGTTGTTTTATCTTCTGTTTCTCGTTCTGCCTGAAACAGCACGAGCGGGAGTTCTGTTCTTTTTGTGCTTGCTTTGATCTCGCACGTGCTAGAGAATTTCTGCGCCCATTTCGAACGCGTCCTGCTTTTTTTTTTTCTTCCGCGGCCACTTTTCTTTCTCGCTTACTATCGTAAAAGCCAACTCAACGAGCATTCGTAACTTAATTAACGCGGGGACTGCCGGTTCAGTAGATATATTTTGCCTAAAATGTACCGACAGTTTTCTTTGCGCTAAATAATGGGATGGCCAGTGCCAGCGGTCTCCATGAGTTTCGAACGATTCTGCCGATATAAACCTGTTGTTCCAGGATCTCCTTAACTTTTGCGGAAAGGCTTGATCGAGGGACAAAGGGTGCCTTCTCGAAGCCTCCTTTTGGGTGCGTGAAGCCGCGTGACACCATGAACGCGGACCAGCTACGACGACAAGCCGGGCCGCTTGTTTGCAAACGCTTCGCTGCACAGAGCACCCATGTGGCATGTATGTTCGCGCGATGGAGAACGGTAATTTAAAGTGGTCATTGGCTGCGCCCCAAACCTAAAGCGACCTAAAACATACCAAATCCCCATTATTAAGAAAAACAATGCGTAGAGCTCAGTTTAGAAAAGAAAATTAAATGTAGAAAAAAAAATTAAGCAACACAAAAAACCTAACAAATACAGCTCCTGGGGCTCGAACCCAAGCCGTCAGCGCCAGTACTCATGGTGGGCTGTTTTAACAGGCGCTCAAAAGAATAGCGCGCGCAGTGACATCACACGCGTCACGTGGGTGCTCTGTGCAGCGAAGCGTTTAGAAACACGCCGCCGGGCCGCTAAAGTGCTCCGCACTTATAGAAAGAGTGGTCGCGCATCTGCTCGCGTCGCTGCAAATGTCGTCAAATGTCGCCCCTCTTTGCCGCCCCTGCACGTAGCTGCCTCTCCTCTTTTCGCCCACCTCTTTCCCTGTTCACCTTCTTTCTATGTCCACTCATATGTGGATTACTCAATTCAATTTTCCCGCTTCGTACTACTAAGGTTCACCGTGTTGGGGCTGTTGGGTGTTGGCACTCGAGCCACAAGCACGAGGCGTGGCCGCGAGCTTCTTTTGTATTTTGTTCTTGAAACATTGTTTCCAACTCGTTTTTAAAGAGAAGCTTGAGCCTCCTCACTGAAGCCGTCGTACGCCAAAACGCACTGCAGGAACGCCAACTTTCTCTGACGGTGATGATGAATGATCGTGGGTGAAGTGAAAGAAGAAAAAAAAAACACTTCCCGTGGCCAGAATCAAACCTGGGGCCCTCGCGTTATAAATCCGGCGCCGATTCGATTGCTTCATTTTGACATGGTCGAAGTGGAATGGAAAACTTAGACGACAACCAAAGTATTCGTCACGAGAAGAATGGCGTTGCTCTGCGTGCCGTAATGCTGTTAGCCACAAGACGTTAGGCCTAACTTCCCAGTTTCAAGTTTAGGACGTTATGACTAACGTCACATATTGGGGTTGAACACCTCAAACCGGCAACCTCTCGAAAATTTCTCTCGGAACGCCAAGCAGCAGGTACCGACTCGCGCCGTACGTACCAAACCCAAACGTCAGGTCTATAGCGCAGCGCACAGCGGAGAGTTGCTCTGAGTATTCTTGAAAAGACGTGCGTACCTCCAGCGGAGCACATACTCGCAGTGCGGGATTGGCCAACCAAAGAATCGATCACGGGAAAGATTCGCATTCATCCATCATCGTCGTTAGACGGAGGGGTGCATGATTTTTTAGTTAGGTTTGAGCAAAAATCGAGCACTCATTTTTTTTTTTACCAATGAAAGAACACGGCAGGCACCAGTTAAGTATTAATGTTTTTTCTCAAAGATGCCTGATATTTTCTTTTTGCTGAACAATATGGAGACAAGTGGAGTTTGTTTCTAGATTTACTAGATTGAAAATGTTTTACCTAGATATACTTCTTATTCGGGAATTATTTTAATTATGGTGGGGTGCGGCTTAAACGAAAGACAAAGACACACAGACCGACAGACCGACCAAAATTTTCGCGTTTGAGCGGCTCAAGAAAGACTATTGTCTTTATAAAAATGAGGTCGTTTTGAATGAAGACATCAACGACGCCAGGTCCCCTGAATTATTAAACACCGCCGAGCGAGCAGCGCGTCGAGACACGCCCATTTCCTCTTCGCCAAACTCTGGCGGATGTTGCCAGTGCGACCTAGTTGTCGGGGTTACAAATAAAAAAAGGAAATGTTCAATCGTGCATTATAATTATACCTTCTGTCGCCGTGAAAAATGTCATCCGAAGTTTGAGTGAGGAAGAAAAATGATCGAATACATTTCATTTTTTCAACATCCGGTTAAAGATACACACCAACCGTACAAATGCAGATCGATGTGGTAGTACGAAGGTCAACCCCGCCTGCATGAATTGCAGCCCCTATTCTTGTCTTATTATTGAGCATAGAAACAGTTGATTTATTTCTGTGCTTCAATGTTATTCCAACTTTTGCTGTCTTTTTAATGTTTGTGTTCCTGCCTTTGCCCTTTTTAATCGCCATTATTGCCATTATTTCTTCTTCTTTAGCTCTCTTTAGCGAATCTGGAGAAGCCGAAGAGGAAGGAAGGAAGGGTGTAGAAGGAAGGCAGGAAAGGTAACCTGGCTATAGAGCCTAGTTTGCTATCCTGCACGTGGGAAAGGGAAAATAGGCAAAAAAGTGAAAAGCAAGAATGAAGAAAAGTTGGAGCAGACACGTATGCCCAGCGCTGAAGCACTGACACTGATTGACACTGGAGGCGTTCAGTCTATAGTCTGGTATCCCCCATAGTGCTGCTAGTGGTGCTAACTTCTCCTGTCTTTAGAAAGCCTTCTCTCTTCCGTATTTTCCGGGGGCCATTTTCCATCTACCAGACCAGCGCAGTTCTCACGCACACAAACCGCGGGCTTCATTTCAGTGCGTAGGCATTTTTTGGTGACGCCCACGCCAGAAATCGATACGTCCTTCTGCCCGCCTGTAATGCGGGACACAGTGGTTCACACAGGATTTCATAAAAGGCCTTCTTATAAAGAACCCTTAGCCCAAGGGCATCGGGCCTACAAGGCGAGCTTACGCAGAGGCAGGGGACTATCCAGAAGGGGGGGGGGGGGGGAGTTTTGGTGTCAGATCCCCCCCCCCCCCCCATTTTATGAGCATCCCATCCCACCTTCCCCCTTCCTTTCGCCCATTTTTTTTCCCATGCTGTTTACACACCCAAGGAATACATTTTAATGGGAACGCAAAATAAGAATATCGTGGTTTTATTAAAGGCCGAAAATTGACTAATTTTTTTTTTCGGTGAGCAGAAATCTTTCCTTTTGTGTTTTAACCGGCGGTCTATAATAAAAAAAAGAGGGGTTCCTACTGGAATGGTCTCCTCGAAAGATTGCGCATGCACTAACCGACAATTGCTGCTCGGGAGTTTCTATTACCTCTTCTCCCGAAACTTTTCCCTCTCTCCCTTCGTTCGACGTGAGAGTGTACCAAAAGCACTACGTGCATGAATATTTACAGGATAGGCATCACTGCCACTCGTGGAAACAGCGAGCTCCACGTGTTAGCCTGCCTTAGCAAGATGGTCACAAAGGGCGCAGTGGTGGTAAAGTGAGCCTGTCAATAGTATACAGCTACCATTACAAACCACTGCGGGAAAATAGGCTAACAAACAAGGAGAACATGCAAGGCCGTACCACGCGTAACTGCGACTGTAACTGTACATCCCTAAGTTTGTAAACCATGTTCTTGTTTAAACACGATATTTGATTTGATTGATTGTAGGGTTTAACGCGCCAACGCAACGCAGGCGATGAGGCGCGCCGTAGTGGAGGGCTCCGCATTAATTTTGACCACCTGGGGACCTTTAACGTGCGCCGAAATCTCGCACACACGGGCGTTTTTGCTTTTCGCCTCCATCAGAAAAGCGGCCGCCGCGCCGGATCGAACCCGCGACCTCGTGTCAGCAGCGCAACGCCTTAGCCACTGAACCGATATTTGATCAGTGCGGGAAATCCTCGCAGCAGCCTATGGACGGTTATCATCTGCAAAAAAAAAAAAAAAATTCTATTCGACGTGAGATATGGTAAGGCATGAGGCCGAGCGTGGGACTTTCAGTTTGTTATCGGGCCTACCCGCTCCTCGTATCGTGTTATGCGGTCTGTTGTCTCTTTATGCCACCCTTTGGCGTGTTCTCCCTTCCCGGTCTTGCTGGTACATGTTAAGTTTCTTGTCTCTGCTTAGGAAGCGTGGTCAGTTTGCTTATTTGCCTTTCCAGGGAAAGCCTAGCACTATGTATTCTACTCCGCCAACAACGCCAACTCTATGATAGTTGGCTAAAGAAACCCTGAGGAAACGATAACGAAAGTACAGAATAGAGCGAGCTCTAGTTTACGCGAGACCCCCCCCCCCTTCTATTTCTTTAATGAAACGGGCAGCACTGGTCATTGTACCACTTCAGGCGCGACCAAGCTACCAAATCATGTTTCGGAGTACCATATTTTCGCGCGTATAACCCGCACCAAAAATGCGAAAATTTCAGCGGCAAAGTAGGGATGCAAATAGTACGCAGGTTTTTTTTTTAGTGCACCTTCACTGCAATGCGCGTTGTGCCGTGAAGAGGACCTTGTGTACAACAGCGAGGACTTGCAGTGACCCTGAGTGAATTGTGACTTATTCTACTCTGCTTGCAACGCACGTGGAGTAGGGAAACGCGGTTCTATAAACGTTGAAGTAGGGCGCCTCGATTAACGCGCGTCTCCGCCGTACAGCAGCGTTCGCATCGAGACACCCGGTTTGGAGCAGTGGAACGCGGGAAATTTAAAATGATTTAAGCAAACCTTTGGCGTCTTTACCTTGGGAGGAGCGCGACGCAAGAGGAACAACATGAGAGGTGAGCGGCAAAGCGAAGGGAGGCATTTACTTCGCAATAGCCGATAAAGACTATCGTCTTTTGACGACATTTGCAACGAAAGGAGCAGATACGCGGCCAATTTTTCTACTGGCTAAATATACGCTTTTTCTGTCTACATAGTATGTGATGTGTTGTTTGAGCAGTAGCTTTGGTGCAGCCTTTCCTGTATCAAATGTGTGGGCAAAAAAAAAAAAAAAGGATTTCTTTTTTTTTTTCGGCAGTGGGGATGCGGAACATATGCAGGGACGTGTTATACGCGCGAAAATACGGTAACCACCACTCGATTCAAGTAGAACATGAAATTCATCCACAACAGCAGTCAGGAGGTTTTTCCGAACCTGATAAAATCTGCATGAGGGTCAGGGTCAACAACATCCGGTACCTTGGACGGGAAGCACGGCAGCCCATGTTGTCGCGCGTGGAAACACTAAAAAGGTCTGTGCCTCTCACATTTAGCGCATGTTCGCTATCTAGGTGAGACTCCAGAAAAAAAAGAAATATATTTAGCTGGGTTTTGGCCGAAATGTTTTTGCACCACAGACACATGTAACCGGTGCATGCTGCAATTTTTTTTACGTTTATTTTTATTCAATCTATTCACGGCGCAGCAACCGGATACTCCGACCTAAAAACGGCACGGGCACTAGACCTTTGTCGCTTTGTCAAGATAATTAGTTTCTAAAAGCGAATGTTTACATGGCTAGGGTTTCGAGCATTTTTTTACGTGCGCGAAAAAATACTCCCGAGGCTCCACATGTCTGTGAATCTCGAAGCGCTTCATAGCTCACGCTTTGCAAAAAAAAAAAAAAAGTAATAGATATTAATAAATAAAAAAAACGTTCTGGTGTGTATGTTATAAGCACGCGGCCACCATCAAGGTCGCCAGCCGCTCAAAACATGACTTGTACCTGGCGCTTATCCGTCTCAACACTGCTTACGTGGGCACCGCCTTCTCTTTGCCGGCGTTCCAAGCGCTGGGGTTTCTATAGTTCATACCACAAGCTAGGTGCAGCACTGTTAAGGCTACATAGTTGTCAACAGTGCGCCCACTGAGGGCGCCTAACTCGCCGTGAAGGGGGCCCTGAAAGGACGTTCCTTTCTCCCCTCTCGGCAAGTGGAGCCGCGAGGCCCCAGCGCCTTTTCTCGCTTACTTCGCGGTGAGTTAGGCGCCCTGAGGGGGCGGGCTGTTGACAACAATGTAGCCTCCACAGTGCTGCACCTAGCTTGTGGTGTGAACTATAGTTTCCTCCGGTTCCGCAGACCGGTGGTCCAGTCGTCAAGACAAGTTCCCGCTTTCCGCTCTGAATTTCACGTCTCTTCGGACGTCGTCGGGATGGGGAGGATGCGTATAGCTCGGAGTCCAGCTTCGCTTGTCGTCCGCCTTCGTTCGCGCTTTCTTGCTTGCTCCGTACTCGATCCGTACTCGCTTTAACTTTTGAAATTTGCAGTCCTAGATTTCGAATTTCACTTCTCCTCCGTCTTCGTAACGGTGATGTCGCATATATCAGCGCGCGCCGTGTGGAAAGAGAGAGACTTACAACTTCGAATACACTTACACACTATAAGCTTTGCTCCTCCCCAGTTTTCACGGTAGGGGAGATGACCCGGATTTTTTTCCCTCGAGGCGAGCACTCACTACATCTGCTCATCGGCTCCTCGCCTCCTCGTCACTTTCCCTCACACTTCCTTGACCCAGCATTTTCCCTCTCTCCACTTTGCGGCGCCGAATTATGAGCGACGCCAGGCACGGATGGAACTCAAGCTTACACAGCTCCACGATTAATAAAGTACACTGAGTGTAACCAGATGAACCGCGTACATTCTTCCTTCACAGCTATTATCAGTGATAGTCTTCTGCTGCTTCTGCCACATAACCCCTTTTCCTCTTTTACCCTTCCTTTTCGCTCCTCCCATCAATGCCGCAATAAATGTTTGCTCAACGCAATTCAAGTTTCCCTTGTTCTCTTTTTCTGTCGTGTTTCCGTTTGTGTTCCCTCTGTTTCTGGTGAGCACAGAACAGATCGAGCGGACACCTTTTGTCTTCGTATTTATTTTTCATCTCACCTATGTTGGACACTGTTTTAACGCTTTGTTTGTTTTCTATTTGCTACTGTAAATGGTAACCAAACGTGTGTTCTTAATTAATTAAAAGTGCACTTGGGTGCTCTTTTGTCAGCTGGTGTATTCTGCAAAGGGTGCCTGAGGTTTTCTTTGCGCTGATAATGTGCACATGTGTGGCTCATGGCAACAGTTTTAGTACTTTGGAACGGTCTTGCTTAAAGTACTTCGGGGACAACCATTCATTTACCTGTTTTTTACTGCGAAGCCGTTTAGGCTGTATTTACTGGTGTGGCGTGCATGCCGACAACCATGTGTGTCGCCTTAGCAACGGGGACACGCAGGCTCCGGCATGGCGAGCTCAAAATCATTGCTCCCACAGAGGTCAAAACCATCACCTCGACGGTAACTACTGTTTCGCGAGCGTCCTAAAGCCTACCGGTCGCAAGACACGAATGAAGTCTAGGCACAGGTTTGTTGATTGCCATGGAGTTGCCGTGTTTTTGTATCGGCCACTGATTGCTCATATGCCGGCGAGCGTTTCCCATTTCGGCTGCTTGCAGATAGATGTCGCTAGTCTCCCAGCTTACAATGCGCGCACTGCTAGACTCGCGCCGATGCACGTGAGAATTCACAATTTCTTTGAAAGCCTTATTTGGCTTTTGTACAGAACGACTCTGCCATGGGCAAAATGCGGGCACACATGTGTTGATATCCGTTTTCACAGGCAACTGCGCTGCAGCGTAGGCATCGCGTGCATTGGGCCGCTTCCTTTCGCAAATGCGGCTCCATTCTCCGGTGGTGATGCGGAGTTTCGGGCAAGTAGAGCATCACCACACAACGAGGCTGCAATTATCCATATCTGTTGCACTGTGGCCGATAATCGGATGATAACGGCGAAGACGACGGGCGCCTGGGTCTGTTCTTTTCTGCGAGATGGGGGCGCATGCGCAGATACGGTGGGCACTGTCATGACGATTTTCAGTTTTGCTAAGAGAAGAAATCCCGGTTAAACTTTTATGAAAATACCATCTGTATATCTAACCCCACCCCGTTTTCATTCCGGCGGAAACGCTTTACTCGGCGCCGCTCCGGGGCCCCTCCTCGCCACCGCCGACCCCTCTTGCACAACTGTTATTTCCGCTCGCCACCACCGATGCATCTTTCACGAGTTGCGCAATCGGCTAACAACGGTGGTAAGGCCGTTATGACGTGATTGCAGAGAATCAACAGAAGCGCGAGTGGGCGTACAAACGACCGAAAGCCGCCGCTGCCACCGCCGAACATGTAGCCGCTGCCGCCTGAAATTCGTCCTCGCCGAATAGCTATGAATCCCTCCCGGTTGAAGAGAAACTTGCCAGGTTGGAACGCCGGCGCGAGCCCACAATTATTATTCAGCTTGAAAGGCCTTCCGAGCGACCTTTTAGCCGGCGCATTTAGCGCCCAAGTATGCGCCCATCACCGGTTGCCGGTTTATGCATGCACGCGTTTGGGGTGGGGGGAGGGGGTCGTGTACACAGAACTGGGCTTCATGCCGCTACCGATGACATGCCCGTTGTGGCTGGTGGGAGATTGAAATGTGGAAGTCTCATGGCTCAATGCGCCCTGTCGGCTGTCCTGCGTAATCGAGTGGTCTGGCTCTGGGAATTGGTGGGCTACATAGACAGTAAGCTGCCCACGACGGAAGCAGGAAACGGACAGTCACATGTTTGTCCACTAGAAAAAAAGCTCGAGGCCTTCCAGATTTCAACTCGCTATGGGACGGGGGCATTTCGTTCGTTTGGAGAAAGAAAAGCGGGAATTGAAGAAGCGTTGGCTCGAACAGAAGCGCGAATGGACGCGAAAACAACAGAAAGCCGTTACCGCCGCCGTTGCCGCCTCAAGTTCCAGCTCGTCGAGTAGCTGAGAATCCCTCCCGGATGAACAGCAACTTTCCCGCTTGGAAAGCCGACGTGAGCCAATATTACTAATTTAGCTAAGGGCCTTCAGATCTTCATTTTCGGCGGTGTCTTTTGCTCCTAAGCATGCGCACATAGCCGGTTGTCGGATTATGCGTGCGCGGGTTGGGAGTGGAGGGAGGGGGGAGCGTGCAGGCGCAGCTATAGGTTTCGTGCGTTCACTGATGGCATGTCTATTGTGCTGGCGCGAGGCTTAAACGTGAACGTCAAACGGCCCAATGCGACCTGTCCGGCGCCCTCCCAGTGGTCGAGCGGATTGTGTTTGTGTGCTACACGAACATAAGATGCCTTAGACACGGGAGGGAAACAGACAGCTCCATCTTTGTCCGCTAGAATACAGCTCCGGTCCGTCCAACTTTCATTTAGCTCATTTGCTAGGAAGTATGCTCAATCGTAAATTACAAACAAAGGAGTTTTGTTTCGTGCACTCCGTAGACTGCGTCCAGTTTCGCAGGTCACCTTTCTTCATAGAGTGGAACGTGTCACAAACGCCTGGCCAGAATACCAGTATATATTTGTGCCATTGCGGCTGCCTTCCCCGGACCCTGGGGGCTGCTGCGGTGCCACCAACCCGCAGTCCCTGCTAAAGTGGCCAACCCAGGCAGCCGCAATGGCGGACATGCCAACAAATATATACTGGCATTCTGGCCAGGCGTTTGTGACAGAACGGCACTAATTTTTTTGGTCGGAACAGATAGACAGAGAGACCAAAATTTTCTTGTCTTTTAGGTTGCTTTAGGTTTTTTCTTTAGGTTGCTCAAGACAGACGTAGGGTAGAGGTAGAGCACCCGCCTCGCGTGCAGAAGGACCGTGGTTCGAATCCCGGTGCCGCACAATTCCCACCGGATTAAAAAAAAAGAAAAATCCGCGTGTTGATGGAATTGCAGAATGAGACCATTGCCGGTAACGCACTCCCTCACCAGAGCATGACTGGTCACCCTGGTGTAGTAATGGCCACAACCTCCCATGAATACGCCAATTAACCCAACGGGCGCTCCTAACTAAATGGAAGCGGGGGCAGCCGATTATATACGCAGATTTTGCCTCAAATGTACCTGCAGTTTTCTTTGCGCTAAACAACCGGGAGATGTATGACAAGCGCCAGCGGTACAGGAGTTCCGATGGGGTAAGACCATCTAAACCGCTTGTGCTCCGAAGCCTCGGTTTGGGTCCGTTACGCAGTAACGCCGTGGTGCTCTACTTGTGTCCGTTATCCCACTGCGCCGCCTTATTCCGGCAGTCGCTTGAAATTGGGACAGGGAACGAGCTACGACGACAATGCGGGCCCCTAAAGTGCTCTGCACTTAAAGTTCGCCACATCACAAGGACATCCACACACACGGGGGCATGGAAAGGAAGGAGACACGCCGATCAAGAAGCACCCGAACTCACATACCGGGCTCATTGCCACGACTACTCCCACACCCCAACCCCTGTAAAATATAGAGAACGTCTCTCTGTGCCTATAAGTCGGAACACCATCCTACACCCCCCCCCCCCCCCTCCGCAAGGGGGTCTCAAAGCCAATGAATGACAACGTTGCGCCGGATAAAGCAACTCATATATCAACTAATCTGGATGGGCGAAGATGTTTCGTTCGAAACATCCGACATCAACTTAAGACTGTGCTATATGCGAGAAAACATGCACTCTCATCTGCCTAACCTGGCCGTGTCAAGGGGATGTTCTATCAAGAGATGAGAGATAGCTTGGACCATCTCGTTACCTCAAGATAAGCGTGAGCTGATTCACAGAAAAAGGAAAATAGCTGTTGTATCTGAGGCTTTCGACTTCGGGTTTCCCCCTGAACTTTCTACCATCTGTTTACCCCCTATTCCGTAACGGCAATGGTGTCTTACTCAACAAAGGTGTTTCTCTTCTCCTCTCCTCTCCTCTCTCTCTCTCTCTCCTCTCTCTCTCTCTCTCTCTCTCTTAGCAAAAACGGAAACGGTCATTACTGCCATGACATTGAAGCACTACCACTGTTATCTTCTAGCTCAAACTGACCAGCACTCCGATGACGCTATCTTCACACCAACATTTTAAGACACACAATGGTAATAGCATCTTTCATTTCAGTGTCACGGCTATGAAAAACCGCTGCGGCTAGTATTGCTCTTCTTAGTGATCATCAGTGTTTGTGGCGCCTACATCGCAAATGCAGCAACTTCGTTTTAAACGCTCCATCGGCATCGAAGTAACGCTGTCGCGTCGTGCATCTTAACACTTGAACATAGATGTCCTCTGCAACTTTTTTAAAGCGAATCTTTACTATTTTGGTCCAGCGGTTTCGGCGTGGACGCGCAAGTTTACCTTTCGACCGGAGACACCCCCCGCGACACACCCCTCGAAGCGCATCGTGTGATTCGCCTGGCCCGCATTCGGCGCTGCGCACAAGGCCCCATTTTCCGTCTTTCTGCGCCCCTAGCAGCGGCGGCCGCCGCGGTTGCGGGCGCTCAGCTGATCGGCCGCCGATGAACCGCGCCGCTGGCTCGTCTGGGATTACGTGAGTCGTCTTGCGCCCAGCGAAGAGGAACGCGCATTTGCCGTGAATGAAAGTGAGCCGGGCCTTCTTCTGCATAGAGATAATATACTGATTCTTCCGTGAGCGTTGCATGGGATCGAACGGCTTTGAGCCGTGGTCGGCAACACTTATGTTTACTAATGGAAACCAAGACTCAACCAGACTAAGCCAAGCTTTTGCTCTGCATATCCATGGTTAGCTGAGGTAAGCAGCACCCATTTCTTTCTCGGTGTTTTTTTTTTTTTCTGGTAAAGCTGGACGGCGGAGCTAAAAGCTTAAACAGCTCTGCCGTTAAAAGCTCCGTCCGCAGCTTGGCGGGTCCCCGGCCCTTACAGTGCAACACGGCAGCATGGGCAAGCGAGAGTACAGGCATAATTACTGAAGTGCGAATTCAAGTGATACGCATACATCACAAGCACACGTATCAAAACAGTAATCACTATGTACAGCAACGACAACAACAACAACAAAACGATAGCCACGAACAGCAGAGCACAAAATTATTTTTCGTGGAAGGAAAAACATTAATAGGAAAGAATAACAATATAAAAGCTCCCAAATTGCTTCATAAGTTGCTTCACCACCATGTCGCCAGTACACCTTCGCGGTCGTGTATTTCCAAACGCCTCTCTGCACAGAGCACCCACGTGACATGTCTGTTCGCGCGATGGATAACGGTAATTTGTCGGGGTCATTGGCTGCGCCGCTAACCTAAGGCGACCTAAAACGCACCAAATGACCATTATTAACAAAAACAACGCGTAGATTTGAGTCGAAAAAAATCAACTTAGAAAAAAAAATGAGACAATAAAGGAACTAAGAAATTGACGTGCTGGGGCCCGGACCCTAGCCGTCAGCGCCAGTACTCAGCACTCTACATCGAGGCCACCGAGCCCGAACGCTGGGCTCGTATTAGCAGGCGCTCAAAAGAATAGCGCGCGTAGTGACATCCCACACGTCACGTGGTGCTCTGTGCAGCGAAGCGTTTGGAAACACGCTTCGCGGTCAGCCACCTCCGTTATATGATGTAATTTGTGGACATAAGTGTAAGTGCCGGCGTCATTTCCGGGGGGAGCGACCACGGGCTTTCCACAAACAACTCTTGCTGATGTGAGCTGAGTCCGCTTTCAAAAAAAAAAAAATCAAAAAGCATTCGATGGAGTGAACTTGAAAAGCGTGGACACGCAGTGGTTAAGAAAGACTAGAAGGCTAACGATGAAATACGGAAAGAACAGTGGAGAATCCAAAACAGCCAAGGTAACCAAAAAAGAGGCAAGGCAGATTGAAACGAATAAATGGAGGGAAAAAATGGAAGCTAAAAGTGTTAGAGATGTACAGGGCTGAGAATTGAACATCAGAAAGGAAAATTCTACGATAATTCCAAGGGCAGTGCTTGCTTTTGAGGCTAGCAGCAGGTTGCCTGCGAACTAAGAGTTTGTGGAGAAGTATTCACAAAAATGATGGGGTATGCGTGGTCTACGAAAAGAAACAAATACTATGCGGCACATAGGTTAGTATGTTGAGGGTATCCATCCAAATCTACATTAAGGAATATTGGGCTTCCAGAAGCCCTAGGATTTAAGGGTATCACAGAGGAAGGTAACTTCGAGGCTGTCGAGGGGACGAAAAGAAATTAGAATGCTGGTGGACGAAAAGCAGAGAGGGCAATATTGCCTAGGACAGTTACCACCTGTACCAGGGAAAGAAAAAGTATTTCGGGCCTAATAAGCTTTAGTGCCTGCCCTAAGCAGCGCTAGTATTAAACCAAAAGTGTAAAACATGATTATGTCAGTCCTTTTTGGTAAGATGACATGTCATCACCCTGCTTCAAAGGGGAGACCAATAGCAATCATCATCATCATCATCATCGGAGAACAATGGACAAAATTGTGGTGCTTAAAACCCGACCAAGTTCGCCAAGATAAGTTTGGAATAAGAATACCTTGATGGATTCCAAAACACCACGCGTGTATGTGTCGTTTAACTCGTGGCCGTTAACGACACATTGGACTCATGTCAACGCCCTGCGACAAAAGCAAGGATGTTCGCTTCACACGTGGGCATTTTATTCCTTCCTGCACTTCTGAAGCCTTCCCGTATTGCCCTGGACAGATTTTTTTTTTTTTTTGGGCTCCATAGCTGTTGTAGCGGGCTGAAATTGATTACCCGTGAAAATAGAACCTAAAAACATGGAAACCGGGTACCCAACTGTAAAAACATTAATGTTTCTCTTTAGTTCAACTCTCGTGTCGCACACGCTATGAACGAGGCGTACGACACGCGGAGACAATGCCAGCACGCTTTGTCGGGCCATCATAAAAAAAAAAAAAATTTGCTCTCTTTCCTTATTACATTTTTTCTGGCAATTTCCTGTTTTCAACATGGTTTTAGTTGCAACGCAGGTGTTCGCTTAGGGAGCAAAATTTAACCGCAGTTGCTATGATTATTTTGTGTTACTCTCTGTCTGCGCCTGATGCATTAAAAAGCTGGTTCTGTCAGGCTGAACCAACTTAAACGTACCTAGAGTTGCGTGAGAATTTTGTGAGAGAAGTTAGCCACATTACTGCCTCCCTTAGGCGACCCCTTATATCTGATTACGTCCTGAAAAGTGCCTGGCCAAGCTCGACGCATGCGCACAAGTTGCCCAAGGCTGTGGGGACGTTTTCGGTGAAGCAGCGCGCTTGGCAGCAAGATTGTTTTTCAAGCCCTGTCTTTGTAGATTGTTGTACATGGACTGTATATAGTATCGACAAACATGTTTTGTATATTGCCACACCGTCACCTCTATCTCCTGTTCTTCATACGTGGAAGCTGGCGTTCTCTATCTACGCTTTTTAGGGCGGAGCCTCTAAGGGGCTCGGGGCCGTTGGCGTCTTATGCCATCGTGGTAACCATCGTCTCATGTTGTCACGGCACTAGAACACCGATACCCTCGCTTACGTTTCCCTCTAAAATATAACGCGTACAAAAAAAACACTGGGACACTCATGTACGCCTCGCGCTGTAACGCTTCGTAACGCGTACTAAAAAGACACCATGACACACGTTTACGCCTCGCGCTAGAGAGCTTCGTGCTTCAAAGACAAGAGACATTTACAGCAAAGCTGTATACCTCTACCCCCCAATGGTTTCATCGCCGTTGACAAAAACGCCAAGGCACCAAGAATAAACTTACACACGGCATGATTTGCCCCTCCCCAGGTTTAACATTCGTGGAGATGGCCCGGAATTTTTCCCCCTAACGGCGTGCAGAATACATCACCGAACGACGTGTATCAGACTGGCATCTCTACCCTCCAAATTACGCTCCGTTCCTCCCTCCCTCCCTCCCTCCCTCCCTCCCTCCCTCCCTCCCTCCCTCCCTTTGAGAATTTAGTACAGTTCAGTTTCATGTTTTTGGGGCACGAAAAGTGAATCGGAGCTCTGTTTTGCCTCATTTGATTTCAGCGAGAGCTATGGTTTTGCAACACAGTGGACCCGTATAGCCGGTATTCAATTGCGTGGAATGCATGCAAGCAACCATAGGAGTGCGCCGCCATATCTGTGGCCAAGCGTCTGTTGCTAGGCGACGTTGTGCGCACGGCCCCCAGATCAGGCACCCCTCTTCTCCTCCATGCAACCGTGTGAGTGCGCCGTCACTCGTTACGTCGGGCTCCGCGGGATGGCGGTACTTGTCCATGCTAAGCACGACTGTAAAACACATGACTGTGTTTCACGTTAGAAACTTTTCCGATCGCAAAGTATTGCCTCGAGTTTAATGTGAGTGCGGTTAATAACATCTCTGTTGACACCATCGTTTAGAATCGGATTGGAACGGAGCAGATGACGCATGCCGGGGTTTTTTTTTTCTTCGGCGTGCGGCCGCAGTGGCCGAAGCCGCGCCGTGCCCGTGGCGCATCGGCCATGTGTGTGGCCGTTTCCAGCGTTGTCAAGCGAAGAAATTGACTCTAAACTTTTCAACGAATGCCGTCTATACATCGATAAGGGAGGGTTGAGTTGACAGACGGATTCAGCTTGCCTCAACCGTTCCGCGTATATATCAACTGTGCCCGGAGTGTTGATGTGACAGGCGATCGCAAGGGCGTTTTGTTTTGTGGTAAGCTGGCCAAACGCATCTACTGGTTTCTTTATACGTGTACATGGACTCGACTAGGGAAGGTTGATTCTAAATAGACAGGTTTTTCGACTCAACCTACCCACGTGTAGGTTGTACTCACTGGCGTAACATGCGTGCAGGCAACCGTGTCTGTGCGCCGTCACTGGTTACGTCGGGCTCCGCGAGATGGCGGTACTTGTCCGTGCTGAGCATATGACGTGTGTTTGATGTTTCAAACTCTCCCACCCAAAGCAAAGTAATGCCTCTGCTCCAATTTGAGTGCGATAAATAACATATCTGTTGATACAACCGTTGAAAATCTGGTTGAAACGGGGCAGACGACGCATGCCGGTATTTTTTTTCGGCGAGGCGCAGGCGTAGTGGTACAAGCCGCGCCATCACTGTGCCGAAGAGGCACGGACATGGCCGTGTCCATTGTTGCCAAGCGAAGAAATTGGCAGCTAAACTTTTCAGGGAATAACATCTATAGGCGGACGTGTTGAGGCGAAAAGCCGTCGAGGAGGGTCCGTTGGGCTCGCAGGTAGGGGGTGGGTTGGCTGGCTTGTCGGGCTGGCTCGGAGGGCTGGGGGTGAATAGATCGCCTTCCGCACCCCCCCCCCCACCCCCCCGGTTCGCACCTGCTAGCACCATTGTTAGTTGGCTGAATCGACGGGGGCGGGTTAAGGTGACTCCATCCAAAGATTCGGGTTGACAGGGCAGCAGGTTCGGCATGGAGGGGTTAGCTAGATGGCATTATCAATCACCCCCTTCAAAGGGGGGAGCGAGTAGAAAGGAAGGGAGGTATACAAGGAAGGCTTGATTGATTGATTGATTGATTGTGGGGTTTAACGCGCCGAAGCAACGCAGGCGATGAGGCGCGCCGTAGTGGAGGGCCCCGGATTAATTTTGACCACCTGAAGATGTTTAACGTGCGCCGAAATCTCGTACACACGGACGTTTTTGCTTTTCGCATCCATCCGAAAGTGGCCGCCGCGGCCGGGAATCGAGCCCGCGACCTCGTGCTCAGCAGCACAACGCCTTAGCCACTGAGCCACCGCGGCGGGTATACAAGGGAGGCAGAAAAACTGTTTTAGTCATCATCATAATTACAAGTATCATCATCATCATCATCACCACCATCATCATAGTCTTCGTCGCGAAACGTTGAGCAGTCACATGGGATACCTTGACCAGAAACTACTATACGAGCGTTTGCACGTGATTCCTGGAAGTATTTTTTCTCGCTTGCATTGTTACAAGTTGCATACGAAGTGTTGAAAAACGAACCCGTATTTTCCATTCGCTACAGAAAATTCGGTGGAAAAGATTGGACTGGGGCAGCGCTGGATAGGAGCGGTTAGAAGTCAGTGCGAGAGGCCTTCGTCCTGCATTAAAGGAGCACTGACACAAAAATTTTATGTTACACTTTTATTGCTTTTATCGATGCTTAATGGTCTGGCGAACCTGAAACAGCACTTCAAATACTTCAGCGCGCGATAGTTAATTACATTGAACGGCCTGAAAATCATTTGTTTCAAATTCCCGCGCTTTCATCCCGAACGGCGCATATGACAGAATCCTGGCCTGACCTCACCGCTTTGTGCGGACGTCACCGGCGCCCGCTTGAGAGGGCATTGCGCCCGCTCGCCGCTAGTGGGGCAGCGCGCGTGAAGTGACGTCACGAGTTTTTGACGAGCGCTGTCGCGTCACTTCTTCTGGCTTCACGGGGTGATGTCACGCTGACGGCCATTTGCTGAGTGCCGCTCCACGCGCTGCTCCGTCGGCGCGATAAATGAGATCCAACTGAACTATGTTCTTCGCGTCTCACGCCGCTCATATTTCAGCCAGGGTATTCGGTTGAGTGAAAGAAGCGAACTGTGTAATAATATTAACGCCGAAAATTGGTGTCAGTGCTCCTTTAAAAAGGCTGATAATGATGACAGAGTACGCGGTTTCATGTTGGATTTGGGCAACTGATTTCACAGTTTCGACTATATAGTGAAATAGAATGACGGGTCTATTCAGCTGTGTGTGGACGCCGTCGTAGCCGCAGACACACAAAACGACTGAAGTGAAACTTTGAAGCTTCATTCAAACAAACATTTTCCATTATTAGTTTTCTAATTGAAGAAATACTGCGCGTGCGCACTTCGTCAAACTGATTGCCTTTAAGTGTGCGGTGTCACGCATCAAACAGAGGCTTCAAAAAGATCACAGCTCCCCCTGGTCGGGAAAAACCTAGTTCCCTCGTGTTAGGAAGCCGACGTCAATCCCATTGCGCCACACGGGCACACGCTACTTATATGGAAAGTGTTGGGGGGCGATCTCTGCGTCTCGCCGTTGCTAGGTGGCAAATAAGTATACAATACTATCAAATCTGAACTAATCATGAATTAACGCATTAATTACCACAAATTATTGAAAACTCAATCCAATGTCTCTTTATACGCCTTTTCGGGGGCTGCGGCGCCATTTCTTGACTCACTTGAATATTGAAGCGGGTCTGCTCAACGTGCAAGCTGTCAAGTGCAGATCACTGATTCGCCAAAGGGGCTGTGGCGCCATCTCTTGACTAGTTTCAGTATCATCGTGCTGTTGATACTAAACTAATCAAGAGAGGGCGCCACAGCCCCTTTGGCGAATCACTGCTCCGCACTTGACAGCTTGCACGTTGAGAGGAACTACTTTAATATTTTTTCTTCTCGTCCCACCTTAGGGGAGTTGTTTTTGCTGTAAAAAGAGAATTTTCGGTATTAGGCACACTCCCTGAAGGAGTTTCTCCTTGAACAATCTCGAAGCAACATGAAAGAACGATGAGGCAGTCGACTTACGTCTCGGTGCTTCTTCTCGCTGCCTAAGACGATAGGTTGCGGTGTAGCAGTTGCAGTAGACAGCGGCACGTGAACACTTAATTAATCGCAGTGCCCATTTAGGATTGGCGTTGGCTTTTTTCATTCGGCTTGATATGTCACACCTGAGCTTCACATTATGTCCACGAGGACAAGTGTAAAAAGTCGAATGTTAAAATGTAAAATCTACTTTTCAAATGAAAGCAGCGTTACAATTTGTTTTTATATTGCTTTCGTCTTTGCAGGATCCTCACTTACTTGCTTACTCACTCACCTGCTCACTGAGTAAAAAATAAGAAACGAAGTAAGGAACTAACCAATTAACCAACGAATAAAAAATAACTAACCAGCTTACTAATAACCCTAATAACTAACCAGCTTGCTGACAACTAATTCGCTGACTAATCGACTGAATCATAACGAGATACCCACTTAAGTAACTACCTAACTAAATAACTAATTGACCGTGATTAAGTACCTAATTACCCGACTGACTGAACCAACAAACAACCAACTAATTACCCATTGGAACACACTAAATAATCACTTAACTTGTTTACGAATAACCAAATATTTAACCGCCTATACAAAAATCCAGGAATTTAGCCACAAACAAAATAACTAACGAAGTTAGTACTGACTAATACCTATGTATCTAATTGAGAAAATATCTGAATACCTCAGATAAATAAGTAACGAACGTACTAAAACTAACAGAGTAACCTACTTAGCAATATATATCTTACTTGGTAACAAACTAACCCACTCATTAACAAACTACATAGAAAATAACTTCATTACTTTTTTCTTACTATCGAATAATTAACCAACCAACTATCTGACGAACAACAAACTATTTAACTACATATACATTAACCAACTGTGTAATATCTAACTCCCCAGTTTGTTAATAATTAAGAATGTAATTGGCTGACTACCTAGCTAACGCACAGACAGACAGACAGACAAAAAGACAGACAGACAGACAGAACGCCAAACAAAATAACCAACCGGAATCCTGCAACCTCCATCGCAGTGATTTAAACTATAAGGAACCTGCCGGTAGATGTGTTGAAAGATACTGCAGGAACGCAACGCCGCGAGGCATACTAGTCATACTTTGATCTTGGCCACATATCCCTCGCGTAACGCGCCCGAAAACGCTGACGAGGAGGTTACGCGCGGAAGCGCGGTTTAGAATTGCCCAGCGAAGTGCGACTTCTAGTTACGACGTAGGGTAACGTCCATAGTTCTCGCTCGCCTATTCTCGCCCACAAACAAGCAGGCTCCTCATGCCTTTCTGCGGCGTTCTTTATCGCCGAACTGGTGAGAACATAACTGAGGTGATTAGACCACGTAGTGTTACTCACAGAGCCTTCATCATCATGGGGTGGAGGGGGGGGGGGGGAGGTTTAGACTACAAAACAAAAATAGTACTGCGCACATCTATTTTCGGTCGCCCCGCACTTCTTTGCTTCCACGGCTGCAATCATGCCCTAAATATGGTTCTTCTCTGACAGCCACTCCCCTAACTTCCTCTAGTTGCTTGCTTTCGCTCACACGTGCACGCGAATGCAATGCCACCAAAAATAATGTTACACCGCCGCCATGTCCCCTCACATCAGTGTCACAACATCCGAAACATTTTTTTACGACTTGCGTGATGGAGGGGCTATAAAGAACACGTTCAGGTGAACAACCACAAATTTAGGTTTTCTTTTTTTTCTCTCCGATGTTCCGTTTTATCTATTTCCGGTGCCATGTTCGCCTGTTTGGTGACTAAAGCGTAGTGATATTGTATATGCGTGGTGAGTTCAAGGGCGCAGAACATCACATGCGCAGTGAGCACCTTTTCTAAAGCGAACGGGGCCGCGTTTCCGGCGCGTACAAGGTCCAAGACATGAACAAAATGAAGAAAAAGTTGGGAACAGGAACCATAAAGCTGAGCTGGCAGGGAGGCCGACTGATATATAATAGTAGCGCTCATTCAGCAGTTTTAGTAAACCGGAGCTCCTCCTGCAGTGATGGACTCCCGTTGGGGGTGAGGTGGAGAGATTTTCTCACGAACTTTTGTAATATCCTCACGGCCGCAATTTAATTCAACTTGGCAACGATCCTTGGTTAAATTTCGGAGCTATCGTTCCACGAGTACTTAGAACTTTTCATACCGATTCTCATTAATTGCAATCAGAACAACGGTAGGCCCTGCAATATCTTTTACGTGTCTTCAAAAAATTCGGCTTCTTCTATGAGCGTGGCTGTCACAAAAACTATTGAGCTACCAGTGAAAAATGAAAACTCTTCAGATCTTTTCATTTCAAACTACTTTTGCTTCATTTGAATTGAATTGGATAATCTTGATTGGGATTAGGAGGAGTTGGTAAGGTCAGGGAGTGATGATTAGGGCTGGTTGTTGATGATGCGTGGTATCTTCGAAAAGAAAGTGTAGGCCCCACGTTGCACTCGCCTATCCACTCCCTATCTTGCCACGCGCTTTCCATGCCACTCACAATGTCCTCGAAAACTAACTACCATAGATAAATGTCCTTGTTTCAAAGTGTGACCATTAGCGACAGCGAGCCAAAATTATTTGATTCTTTATGCATCGCAAAATGTCAGCCAAAGGCAAGGGTAACTGAAGAAAAAAAGCAAAAAATACGTTCTATCAGTTTAAAAAAAACACTAACTTGAACGCGTTTTTGTATTTATTCGTTCTTTTATTTTCTTTTGCCTCCTGTGCCTTGAGACGGGCTACAAAATTTGAACAAAAAAAAAACTGCTTGCCACTTGCGAAGATTCATGAGGGAGGTAAAGTTCTTTAACGTCACTCCAAACGACGCGGCATCCTTATAATTTATACTGCCCTTTTCTGTGGTCCCCGGGACCTAACAAAGGCGACAACAATTCACTTATTACACAAATATGTTGCTTTTGTGTCGCGAGTTTTTGATGGAAAACGTTTCCGTGTGCGGTTTGAAAATGAAGCTTCTTGTGAACGATTGACTGGGTACTTTACACATGTAAAGACAAGTTAAGCCCAAGCAAAGAGAAAGCAGTATGGAGGCGCTGGGGATAACGTTGTTTTGAAGGAACATAAAGGAACTGGCAAAAAGAGGACTGCGACGTACACTAGCCACAGGAAACCCCACAAACGTAATCGCGGCAAAAAAAAAAAAAAAAAAAAACGTACCGTAAACCCTTGTCAACTCGAACTCGAATATCTCAAAATATCGGTTAAGTGCAAAAATTTTCTCGCGGCGTATTTACTTCCCTTAGGCGCCACGTATTTGCCCCACTCGTATATCTCAAAAGTTCGGTTAAGTATAATTTTTTTTTCTCGCGGCGTGTTTACCTCCCTTAGGCGCTACGTATTTACCAGAATTTATATCAAAAAGCTTTTTTCAAGGGACCTCGGATATCCCGAAATGTTGACAGAGCAGGCACAAGGCAAAGTTCGCTCCGATTTGGTCTCCGATAAGGTCCCTCATAAGGTCTCCATGCGGACGCTTCCCTCCCACTACGCGCGGAAAGCGGTCGTGAATGGCAAATTTAAAACTCCCGCCGCCGCGACGGTTTCCTATTCAGCGTGTAAAGGAACTCGAGAGCGTTTTTCCGGGACCAAATGCGAACGCGAAACAGGCGAGCATCACGCAGTTCTTACTTCCATAATATCAAAAACTAATTTTTCCAGGGAATTATTTTGTCTTTATTGCGAAGGCAATAAAGACAAAATAAGCTCAGTGGACAAAATAAGCTCAGTGGAGCTTTTGCCCCCGGCGCTACCTCTTATTTCAGTGACCCGGCCACAAATTATTGACATTTTGCTCAGCTGAAAACTCTGCTTATCTCGACATGTTTAGCAGATTTTACGACAGGGAGTTAACGAGGCATTACCGTACATGAATCATAGCATAAAAGGCCCCACAAAATACATAAAACGGAGGGAGGAGAAGGGTGTAACGACCTGCCGTTAAAAATATGCGTCAAACCCGTTTTACTCGTGCACACAATGCTCGAAAAATGCGTCATGTGTTCAGCAGAAGTCTGCTACATAAAGTAGCAAAAAACTCTGAGGACACCTGCACACTCTTTATGAGTTGCATGTGCGACAGCATTCTGTTTTGAGTTTTCCCGCGGGTATTATAGCTCTGTTCTGGCATGACGGTCACTTTTCGTCACTACGAGGTTGAGCGGCCGCCGGCGATGTTTACGCTTAAAGGAGCCACCAAGACAAAATACAAGCTTAGTTCATTAAAAAGTATCTCTTGTTCGAAAGAAATGCACCACTTTTACTGCAATCTTTAAACAAATAACGGAGATTTTAAGGGAAACACGGGAAGAAGTGGCGACTCCCCGGCCACTTTACTGCAATTTCTTTGTGACGTCACAAAACCTCGTTTTTGCTATTGGCTGCCGGCGACGTAAACCATCGCCAAGAAACACGGCTGGGCGATCGTAGTGGAGCCGCTAGTTTCGTTTTGTTGCGTCACTTGCATGCTAACGTGCAGTAAACGCGCTGATAATTATGCCTTGACTGCTTTACCTTACTACTTCACTCTTGCCCACGTCACTGCAGCGCCAAATTCAAAAGTTTTTCTCCCACTTCTTGAGTTTTTTCGGTTAAAAAAGTGTCTTTCGTGGCTCGAATGAAGCTGAGTGGGGTGTTGAAGCGTACTTTTAAATTGAAAAAAGGTTGTATTTTGTCTTCAATTGAATACGTCCGGGCGCGTAGAGCGGCCTGGCTGGCTGATGACTGTTGCGCCGTCGGGTGGGGCGGTTAGGTACGTGCTGGTGTGTGGGTATAAAACAATCTGTGATTATTGGAACCCGCACGAACAGGACAATTCCGGGTTAGGGGGGGGGGGGGTGCAGAGCTGGTAAGCGTTGGCCAATTCATCCTACGAGGACGTGCTTTGGACCTTGCTTGGCTTAACTTTAGGAAACCCTAACGTTGAGCTTAACGTGTTCAGCAGCGTCAAACCAAGTATACGTCAAGTTGCAGGTATTTGTCAGCGTTGGTAGACATCCAATGGAAACTTTAGGCCAAATCTTTAAAAATCCCAAGAAACCGTTGGTTAATAATACACCTCTGTGGTATGTGTTATCGCCTAAGTTTGGCTTATCAATCAATCAATCAATCAATCAATCAATCAATCAATCAATCAATCAATCAATCAATCAATCAATCAATCAATCAATCAATCAATCAATCAATCAATCAATCAATCAATCAATCAATCAAATCAACGTTATTTGCCTTACAGATGGGTACAGGGAAACGTTGTGTATCCTTTACGTTAGGTATCCATAGCGTTGAGCCTAACGACGCGTCCAGCAACTTCAAACTTACTCTACGCCAAGCTGCGTGCACCTGTTTATATCGTTAGAAATTAGCGCGAAACGTAAGGCCTAATGTCAGGAAACTCCGGAAAAACCATTGGAAATAATACACTTCTCCGGGTATGTGTTAGGCGTCAGAGCCAATAGGAATTTAAAACTCCATGAACAACTCCAAGTAAAACTCCATGAAACGGTGGATATCTTGGTAGCCTTTTCAGTATTCATAAAGCCTTTCCGTCTCTCTGCTTCTCATATACCCGTAAAAAAGTTGGGCCATTGCAGTGAAAGCGGTCAATGGTATATCATACGGGTGCGTTTTCCTAGGTGTGTGCGTGTCTGCCGCCGTGTGTTTGTTTTAGTGTGTCCGCCGCTGGTATCCCCACTATCAGCACGCATACACCGCCAATCACAGATGTAAAAAACATAACGATCGGTCAGTTTGAAAGTCCTGAGGTTCGAAATAAGGCTACCTGTGCTTCTGACGCCCCAATCATTACTATGAGTCCCCGAGTCTTTTTCTTTCGTCTCGTTCAATGACGAGCCAGCAAAAACACAGGGCAAACATCGTTATGCGGATATTACACCGAAATGCATCAGGCAAATAAAGATAGACACACATCCGTGTTGCGTCAAATTTCGGAGCGAATGCATACGCATCCAAGCAGTCATTGGATTGTTCTAGGCAACTACGCACACTCTGTACAAAGGCAGCCCTTCTCTCTAGTAATTAAAGCTTAATGGAAGGCTTTGTAAGGAATGCATTGATTAGTCATCTATTGTCCACTTTTCTACAATTATTTGCTTCATTGCACGATGGCCCATATCGCCTGACTTTGCAGACTGTTTCTGGGAGCGTTCATCGCCTTCGCCGTGGTGGCCACCGCCGGCGAATGGAGCCCAAGCGCAAAGCAAGTGAACGAGGCCATGGAAAGGGCTTTGGAGTCTCTCCGCGTAAAGAGGCACGCCGACCTGCACTCGGTACTGCGAGCACGTAGGGAAACCCATGGTGAGCATGGTGCGGTGCTTCCTTCGTGTACTTCTCGGGATGTCTCGGAGGCATCCCGTAGCTAGCTGTCCTCATGTCCAGTCTTACTGCGACAGCGTATTACTTACCCCGTCAATTGCTCTGAAAATTATTGATTGTTCTGGGGCGGTATTGTCGTGTTTGTGCGTTTTGAAAAGATTCGTTTTGCGTCCATTTTATTGTGACGTACTTCCAGTTGTAGGCGGACTTTGGCTTTACTTTTGCGAAACTGTCCTTGTAAACACATTTTAAACTACTAAACGTATTTGAACTATCTTTTATGTGTTCATTGTTCCGCCAGCGAACCAACAAGGCGAATAAAAATTGTCTGCTCCAAATCGTCTGCTCCTAAGATGCCGCGGCTCATAGCTCCGCCGTGCTTGTATGGCGTCACATCCGGGCGTTCGGTTTTAGCTAATCAGGGCTTGCTCAAAACGTACACTTTTTAAACGGACACAAAACGGACAAAACACGAGAATACCGCCCTGTACTACCTTTCTCGGCTGTTAGAGCTGAACTCAAGTTAGTATTAGCAGAGTCCTTCAATGCTTTAAAGGACTCTGGTAGTAGTAATGAAACTAGTAAAAATAAAATGCAGAGTGTGATCAACCTTGGTTTACGAGGACGCAAGTTGGCCCTCCTTCTAGGGCTCTTGTCCCCAACGCATGTTTCTGCTTTGTCGATGACTTCGTCGGGTGTTTGGAAATCCTGGTACCATAGACGCACCACTACTAGCGCCGTCTACAGGCTTGTGTGAAACACTCGTTCTATTCTCTTAACTTCGGCTTTGGTGGCGTCGTAATGGAGCCGCAGGCTTCCACGCCAGCGGTGTGGGTTTGAGTCACAGTGCTTCTAGTATTGTTTCCAAAAGACCAGCTATTTTGTCACTGCAACACGTTTACTTAGGCAAATGTACCGCATTCTTTAAGAAAATAAGAATGGTTCGGTATCTTCTCGCTCGGTTTAGCCTACCAACACACTAAATAGTCCTGCTGTTCTTCTAGTGCCACGCGCGAAAGAAGCGCTCGTTGGGTGCGTGCAGGCTCCCAGACTTGTCAAACGCGTGACCTGGTCAGTGCGGGCTCCCAACCTCGCTTTTGACCAAACTTGTGCAGCTTCTTCTAATCCACTGCTTACACGATTCGTCATTTGGGTCTCACCACGTTGTTCGCAGAGGGAGGGCGTTCTGCAGGCTGTCCGCGCGCATCGATGCTCCACCAGCACAGCCGACGCGCCACCAAGGAGGCTGCGGAGCACGACGAAATGGCGCGGATCTTTGAGGAGACCACGAGAGAGCTGCTCAGGAGGTACGTGGTGACGAGAAAACCGTAAAAACGACTGAACTTAAGGAGAAATCACCTGATCACATTCCTATCGGATTCATGACTCATTAAAAACCATCGTGCACCAATAAAAACATTTTACAGACTCACGAAAATGTTCCTCCGGGCCTAGTTAGCTTATTTTAGCAATATATCACTTCTGCGCTGAAATAAAGGGATAAATTCATGCTGCTGCTGCTGAAAAGCTTTGACTGAAGGGAGGGGGGAGGGAGGGGTTGGTGGTGGGGGATAAACTTTAATTACAGAGAGGGGAAGAGGGTAGCGGATAAAAGAAGAGGTAGAAGATCAGGGGAAAAAGCACACGTCTAGGGCTCTTTAGACTAGGCCCCTAACCCTCGCCCTCTCGACCAAGTTGAGCTGATCGCAGGGGGATGAGCTGGCCAGGGCCTTCTCACAGTCTCTGGAGTATTAAAAATCGCCCGTCCAGGTCGATTCCTTGTGTCTTCGTTCCTTTCCGCGAAGTAGCTTTTTTTAATATGTACTCCCCCACAGCACACACTCTGGAGCACTGTCGTACCTGGGCAGAGTGGTGGGAGTAAAATATAAGCTAGGGCAATCTAGTGCAAACTGGCTAAGCAAAGCTTCGTTTCTTGTTTATTTTTTATTTCAGTATAGCGGTGATATATTTCTGCAATAAGCAAACTAGGCCGTTAGTAAGATTTTCATGGAGCTGTAAAACCTTTCGCACTGGAGCACGATGGCTTTCAAGACCGTGGGTCATGCATTAGTAAGTCCCTTTTGAATGTGATCCGGTAAGTCCCCCTTAGCGTGTTTAGAATGTTCGCCGTTCGCATGCTCTGTGAACATGTTAGCGTTGGAATTGTGAAATTTTTGAAAATTAATCACTTCGAAATTTTCACTCGGCATCGAGCCCTAATAAAAACTGAATAAGTCTTTTTTGTAAACTGCATAAAAACTCTGGCAGCATTAGGTTTTGTTGCTCAATTTTATAGATACCGCTTGCAGACAGATCAGTGAAAAGTAATTCACGTGCTGAGTACAATTATTAATATAAAAAATAATTAGAATGAGGCATAGTCAAATAAAGGCATAGGCAAAGGCATAGGCAGATAAAGGCATTGTACATGTCGCATACAACCTATTCAATTCGGCTGTCGCAAGCCAAAAACTGATCCCCAATTCACGGAAGCACCTCTGAGCTGTTTCTTTTTGATATTTAGCATTATGATATCTTGTATGTTAAATGGTGTTTCAAGTTCGGCCACCATGATGAGATTACCAGGAGGGGGATTAGCGCCTTAGAACAACAAAAAAATTTCTCATACATCATCATCACCATCACCACCACCACCATCATCATCACCATTATAATAATAATCATCGTCATCATCATCATAAGCGACAACAACATTTTGATGATGCCCAGTGCAAGACAAACACTTCTTCCATAGCTCCTCATGCTCCATTTCAACGTATCCCTGAATTTTCTTCCTCAAGCTCTCCCTTCAGCTTGTCCTGACGGGAAGTACAAACATTTCAGCTACAGCGAAGGGGACTCTTGGAGACAGGACGAAGTGGAAAGGATGACCGAGGTGAATCTTAGCTCGACCGCCCTTTCCGGCTTCTGTCCCCTGACAAACGTCACGTGCAACGCCACGAAGAAGTACCGGGAGGCTGACGGACGGTGCAACAACCTCCAGAACCCGGGCTGGGGATCGGCTGGCTCTTGCATGAACCGGCTGCTACCCGCCGCGTACGCAGACGGTGAGTGCTCCGCCTTCCTTGCACAGTGCCCGGTATGTCAGAGGAACTGTAGAGCCTTGGAGCTTAACGTCCAAAGTGTTGATGGTGCAGAAGCCAGGCCACGTCATCGCTGTACTAGAAGTACTTCTCACACACAGCGCTCTCGATGAAGCAGCCTTAGGTTAGGATGACTTAGCCGCCCGACAGTGTGCAAATATGTGGACTGACATGAGTCATAAGCGCCACTGCGCCCATGATAGCAAAAATGCCATTTTTGAGGACTAAACCTAAAGACGACAGAAGGGATATTATGTGTGCAATGTAACTGCAACCTAATGCTGGATAGCACCACCAAGCTGATACGACTGTTCATTGTCATGACAAATATAACGAAATCACCTTATTGTCGCTTTTTAAGCGCTATTTTCTCTCTTTAAGGTGTGACAACCGGCCGAAGTAATCAGGTTATCATCCTTCAGGTTATCATCCAAGGAAACGAAGTAGATCTTAAGAGATTATCACGAGGCCTGGTCGCGTACCTTAGCACGTGCTCATTGGTTGATATGCGTGACCTTTTCCTCATCATCATTATGCTCATCATCCTATTTAAGTCCTCCGATGAACGTAGCTAGGCCCCTCCCGTTCACCTCCAACCACTCCTATTTTGAGCTACCCTAGTCCAATCTTTGCCTCGGAATTTAGTATTTCGTCCCTACACCTTACACCCGCCTCCCGGTAGCCGGAACCTTTACCTGAACCAAAGTGTTCCGCCGCGTCTGTCCCGCATACGCAGGCGTCTCATCGCCGCGTGTGGCTGCCGACGGTGGTCCTCTGCCCAACGCTCGTAAGATCTCGTACACCATCCACCCGAACGTCAGCAACCCGGCCACCAACATCACGCACCTGGTGATGCAGATCGGACAGTTCATCGACCACGACTTCGCACTGGCGCCGCTGGTGCCCGACCCGGGAGAGATCATCAATCTGGGAAGTGAGTCGCCCTTTCGTGGTTCACGGGGCTTCTGCGCCCCGTTGAATGTTGGCCTCCTTGAACGTGACATTCCCAGCCTATGTACCCCGACTGAGCGAGAGCCGGAAGTCTAGGTTCTTTAAGAGAACGTGCTGTTGGGCTAGTTGGTACATACTGATTGGGAGGCTTAGCGCAAAAAAAAAAAAAAAAGACGAAGCGCCTGTCACGTTTGCCACCGTCCTCGTCTTTTTTTGCGCTAAGCCTCCCAATAAGTCTAGGTTATGTGCATCGTCATTGAGAGCAGAGCGCGGCTGCATTTCATTGCGAGAGCTTTGTGGGCCTCAAGAATAAAACAATCCGGGGTTATTTGCCGCCCACTGCGGATGTTGTTAAAAAAATTGAGGAGGCACTGCGTCTTGCGGTATCGAATGACCAGCGAAACTGTCGGGAATAAGGCCATTTAGTTACGCACTAATTAAGTATTAACGATGGTAAACAGCATGCAAGTGTCTTTGTGACTAACCATTAAATGTTGGTTGCAAGTAGGTCGCAAACGCCCTCTAACGTTGCCCGCGTGGAGGGGGGTGGGGAGACGGAGGGCGTTGTAACCAGAATACTTGTGATGCGCAGAGCTGTCCATTTTATCAAATCAAATCAAATCAAATCAAATCAAATCAAAGTTTACTTTAACATTTGTTACGATGCTATGGCCTCTCTGGCAAAAAGCTGTAAGAACAGCTTGACGAGGCCAGAGAGCCGTGATACTTGGGTAAACAGTACATGACGGCACTTTGAACTGAAGTGTAACAATACAGAAGAAAATGGATTGCGGTATCAAGGTCATAGAATTAAGCATTCCCTGTCTCCTATGCCCTCCCATCTCCCCGTTCTACATTGGCTGCTTCGTTGACGTCCGCTCGTGTCCACGAATCGACGGATGGCTGTGCACGTGTTCGCGCGCGTGGTCTCAATTGAATTAACAAAACTTGTTGCTGATCTAGTTGGTACATTCTTTAAGAGAGAAGAAAACGCGGGGCAAACTAGACGTGGACGCAGAAAACAAGGTAAGACATATACAGGCGCCTGTATATGTCTTACCTTGTTTTCTTCGTCCACGCCTAGTTTGCGCCACGTTTTCTTCTCTCTCAATTGAAGCTGTTTTAGAGAGGCGTTTTATCAGACGCTAAAAGTGGTCGTAGTCGTTAGCTGCCGTCGTCGGCATCAACACAGACGGTACCAAAATGGCCGCTGCTGTGAATAAAAAATAAATTGGGTTCGTTAGGGATTTGAACCCGGGGTCGGAAGAGGAGCATACAAGTGCTCCAACCACAGCGCTAATCCGGCATCCTGTCGGAATGGGACAAGGATTAGCTTGATGCGTTCGCAACGAAAGGCGCACGTGCCGGCGCGTGAGTAGAACGGGGAGGGCAGCTCTGACTGTGGGTAAGCTGCCGCGTGAATTGCGGCCGACTTGCCTGGCCGAGTAATCCACGTCGAAAGACGAAAAAGAAATTGGCCTGGCGATTACGAATGCTCCCTAATGCGATATTTGGGCGCAGCAGGCAGTGCGCTGAGGCAGCACTCACTCGTGGGTTCTCTCGACGGCAGAGATGATGAGCCACTGCGTCGGCGGCGCGAACTGCGTCTCAGGAAGGGACCGCGAACTGCGTCTAAGGAAGCGAACGCACATCATCGTCACTCGCACGCCCCCCTCACGTTTTCCCCGAGCGTCGCGCCGTCGAGCGCCTCGTGCGGACACAGCATACTGCCGCATCCCCTCCCCCACTGCACACTTGCGGAGAGGAGAGCGCTGGCTCGCGCCGCCACGGCGAACCGCCCTCCCCTCCCAATTTCACGACACTTTCCTCCTTTACTTTCTTTCATCGCTTTTTCTTTCGCTCGTCGGTCTAGCCATCGTTCTCTCGGTCACGACAACGGCGACTCGGCTGCGCCCTAAAAAAAGGGAAAGCCGCAAACAAGTTTCAGCAGTAAATAAGCCTTTGATAATTGCTAGAATTTTGTTTTCGATGATGATGGTTTGAGTTTAATGGCGCAAGGCTGACAAGGGCAAAGAGCGCCAAAATTTCGTTTTCAAACCAGGTAAGCCGACTATATATCGCCCGAGAATTATTTTATTGAGCTCGGAGCCACCATTTAACGGCGGAGCTATTCAAGCCGTAAGTTCGGTGTTGGAGCCAAAAAATATCAAGAAAATGCGGAGTGCTCGTGAGCGCGTGGCTCGCGGCGACCGCCGAGCGTTTCCTGCACGCGCAGTGGCTTTAGCGAAGGAAAAAAAAAGCTCCAGCGCTGTCGTCAAGCGTTATCGCTCATGTAATGCCCTTCACGAAGAAGACAGCGATATCGATGCATATTGTTACGAGGATAGAAGAGGGAACACAATGTATTCACACTATTACAGTATTTACTGTAGATAGCAAAGCAAGCCGGAATCTGACGTGATCCTCGTCTTCCTTCCCGAGCACAAAAACGTCCCTCGTCGTCGCCGTCGTCGTCATTCACGACACCGACGGGTAACAATATGACGATGACTACTATACTAGCACAGCCCAAATTAACGACGGGAATATGTAGATAAACGATTTCTAACATGTACAAATGCGTGGTGATGTGTAAGTCAGCGCTCACATACAAAGAAATCCTGCAGCGTCCCTGTGGCGCAAGCGTAGCGCAACTTAGTGAAAGCTTCCCCAGTTGAGTTGGTGGAAGTCTGCCATGCTGAGGATGACTTTGCATCCACCACTCGCCGCGAAGACGACGACGACCTCTTCCATGCATATGATGACGATTACTAGCACCGCAACTATGCAAATAAACAATTAAACTAAAACCTAACTTAGTGTCCGGCAATGCTCACCTACAACATCTTCGCTATTCAACGTCTTGCGCGTGAGTGCAAGCTTCCCTGAATTTTTATTATTTGTTACTTTCAGCTTATTCCACGTTTTTTTCCTCGTTTCATTACAAGAGTTTCTGCCTGCACCACCTTTTCTGTCAGATGTTTGAGTGGTCTCCTTTCGGAAGGTCAGTGGGGAGGCACCCTGTATGACCTTGAGCGGCGCGTGAGAGGCTGTGTCGCGTTCATTGGCTTTGTTTGCTTGTTTTTTTATTTTGGTTTGCCCGATCGCCCGAGGCACATGAGCGACTGCGTCGCGTTCATTCTCTTCACTTCTACATCTTTCTGCAGACCAAGGTTACGAAAAACTCTGAACAATGACAGGCTAACTGCATCGCTTGAAAAGTTTGCTTCATCGGTGCAACTACGCAACATATATTTTTGTAAAGAAAAGAAGGCGCGGAATCACGCCTAGATAGTAGACTAACGAGCTCATTTGCTTCCTGCAGACCCGAACAATGTCATCGACTGCTGCTCACCAAGCCGTAGAAACTCCTCGGATTGCTTCTCCATCGACCTTGGTCCCGACGATCCGTTCTTCGCGAGGTTCAACCAGACCTGCATGAATTTACCACGGTCCGCTGCGTGTACCCGTTGTACCCTAGGCAAGTACAAGAGAAACCATTATCTCATTCATTAATTACAGAAGGGAGGGAGGTTAGAAAGCACTGCGAAAATGTAGATCAAGCTATAACAAAATAATGAGCAGCTATTCACTTAAACAGGCTAGATAATATGCTCGAATGCTTAAAGGAGTACTGACACAAAATTTTGTGTTACATTTCTTTCGTGTCTCTTGGTGTCTACGAGCCAAGTAATCATATAACGGCACATTATATTATTGAAGGCAGCATAGATCATTACCTACAGCTCTGTTTATACGTGTCAGTTTCAATTTCGGTGAACCGAACACCGAGGCAGCCGCCATGACAGGAAGGCGCCCTTGACGTCACTGTTGTCGATTGCACCACAGATGGGTGGCGCGCGCGCCGTAGTCGCACGTGACGTCAGTCCCCCAAACTGTGACGTGATGCATAAAGCAGAAGAGCGCCCGCCAACAGCACCGCGGCCGCCTCGATACGTTACGGGAGCGCTGACGTCGGCCGTTTGGGTCGAGGCTCATTTGGCGTCATGAGCTTGCTCGATGGCGCGGATGAGCTTTCTCGTGCGCGCAAAGATTAAAATGGGTTTAAAATGTGTTCTAGTGAACGGTTACGGCTTAAACGTCCGAGGAGGTATCTCCATACACATAGGAAGCGTTACACGTAGGTGACGGAGCTTTGAAATTCCGTGTCAATACTTCTTTGAATGAGAGGTCGCTTTGACGCAAAACGCATTTTTTGTTGAACTGTACATGACAAGCACATGTGGTATCTAATGAAATTTTACTCCGTAAGGTCCAAGAACATTATTAAGCAGGGCAAAACTCAAGAAAAGGGTAAATGTGGATTTGTTAGAGTTTGCGGACTGTGTGTGACCCGACATCGACTGAACTCCATGAAGCGTCCCAAGACATCTCCCCCATATAAAATAAGTTCAATTAAGGCAGAGCGGCACACGGTCCCAGTTTAAATTTACTTGTAAAAGAAGCCTCAGCAGATTCTAATAGGAGTCCCTCTGTCGAAATCAGGCCTGGCGTCAGAACCTCATTCCAGAACTATGGCTCGTGCAATGAATTACTTGGGAATAATATTTCGCATTGATTTATTCAATAGTCCAGTTTTACTGGCTTCATTTTATAGGGCAGCGACAACAGCAGGACGCACTAACGTCTTACCTTGACGGTTCTCAAATCTACGGCAGCTCGGCAGCTGACACCCTCAGACTTCGATCAATGTCGAACGGTAAGTGAAAAGTTTTCCCACATGTTACACGATTCACCGCTATTAAGCTGCCTGTTGTCGAAAAACAAGATCGCTGGGATGAGCCCAGCAGGCACCAGGAGCTTATTATGATCAATGGAATGGAACTGAAGAGCAGTAGGTTAAGACCTGCGCTACACTATGAATTGATACACCCTATTTTTGTGTGTACAACCAGCCCCTGCATATAACAAGGAGCCGCATATTACATTTACAAAAAAAAAATGCTGGTGATTACTATACTCCCTAATGTGAAATTTCTGTGCAACGTGAACTGCAGTTTTCTCGGTCACAGCGCATAGCTCCCGTGTCTCAGGAAGTGATCACGTGATGAGCGAACGCACGGCGGCATGCGCTAGTCTGCCGTTATATCACAGCGCGTCGTCGCCGCCGAGCATGTTGTTGTAAATCGTGTTTGAACCTCCCGCGCAAATGTCAATGATGGTAAGCCTCTGCGTCGGCGGCGCGAACTGCGTCTCAGGAAGTGATCTCAATCTGCGTCTCGGGAAGAAGACCGCGAACTGCGTCTCAGGAAGTGAACGCGTCATCGCCGAGCGCACGACGGCACGCGCTGCTATGGCGCCATCTCGCAGCGCTTCGCCACCACCCAGCATGTCTCACTGCCTCCCCCTCACACTTTCGCCATAGGTCGCCGCTGATGAGCGTCTCGGGGGGCTCAACGTACTGCCCTCCACATCACACTTTCGCCACACTTTCCTCCGCCTTTTTTTCTGTCTTCGGTACTCCCTTTGTTCGCTCGGTAACAAGGCCAACGCCGCCGTCAAACTACAGTAGCGGGCGCCAAAGTGCTGCGTACTAAAAAAAAATATTACCACGTGTTCCACACACAGTTGACTATGTAATGCAGCCTTTCCGTCATAGAACGAGTTTTTGGAGAGGATTTGATTCTAGACGCCATATTGCGTACTACCTTTAGCCGTGAGGTGAGCGCAATTAGGCTTAAAATTGGGCAAGTTAGTGAATAACTAAGAAATACATCGTACTAGCGAACATTAAACTGGACGAAGCGAAAGAAGGAACAGGCAAACGCTGTTTTGTGTATTCTGTGCGTTGTGTCCTGTCCTTTCTTTTCATTCACCCGATGTAATCCTCGCTAGTACGATATATTCCTCATCGAGAAAAAATCTTTCTTCAAAACTGATACTGTTGCATAAAAACAGCAGAACTGCCACTAATTTCAGCTTGGCAACAAAAGTTCAAATTTCATTCGCTTTGTTTGATAATTCGCTATACCAGTGTTTGTAGTAATAAGGTTCGACGTTGTAGGCATTCAGAGTGGCGGTCCCAGTAGTTATCATGTGAGAATGGCAGCGGTTACGAAAATGCAGGCATTCCGTTGGTGTCCGCCAGCGTGCATACAAACGTGAGGTAGGAGCAATGACCAATACAGTTTTGTACCCACTTAGCCGCAGCTTTTTCTCTGCGCAGCTGTGTGCGCAAAAACTACTCCTAACATCTATCGCGTCAACGATGGCAGCTGGTCATGCCTTTCCCTGCAAAAACAGACCTTTGGCGTCACGTGGGCAATGCTAGTGTTTCCAGTGGACGCGCGAAAAAAGAGCTGAACGAGTGTTTTAAATCCTGCTTAGAGTAACTCACGCGGCGTCAGTGTAACCTAATGGTGTCACGCTAATGTTCGCAGGCCTCATGAAGAATCAACTGGACTTGGACTCCGGGGAACTGCTACCCAGGAGCTTCCACGTCAATGAGGACCGGTGTAGTAACCCTTCACTGAGGCAATATTGCTTCAGAGCGGGTGCGTTGCATGCAGCACTTTCTTTTGGGCAAGTTTAGTGCTAAACCAAGCCTGCGGTTTTGACTTCGGCCTATGTGGACAGAAATCATACAGGTTAAAGAAAAATTTACATATCAGTTCGGTTGACACAACTGTAGCAAGTGGTTTCTTTATTTTTGCGACATTTCAGTTGCCGTAAACTGAAATGATCTACTTTCTGCATCCACCAAGAAACACACGTACCAGTCATTCGAGTGTTCCTTCTCCCCCAACACAGAGCGCAAAACCTGCCAAAGATATTGTGGAGTCTGCGTAATATTAACGCGATGGCCTAATATGTGAATTTTCCCATAGAAAAGCGCCTATAAACACCATCCGTGTAAAAATTTCTCGTCCACCTACATGTACGCCCGCCAGACTTTCCGAGTGTTCGAATGAAAATCACCGGAACTACATGCGAGTCCGGAGGTACGCCACGCAGATCGGCATCAAGTTAAGATCCCCTTGAGCCTTTAACGTGACTTAACCATCGGGTGCACTGTTTTTTATTCCTTCTCGCGGGACTGCAGGCGCCAAGACAAACTTTGAGTCCAGTATGAACCTTTGAGACGTGTCCGTGTAATCTAAGAACTGAGTTAAAAGGACTTCTAGAATTACTGGCAACTGAAGCAAAGCAACCGCTTCCATTGCCTGACTTGTATTCTATTAAACGTGCGCCTGGTTGCTATGACAACAGGCCATTTGGCGCTACTGCGCGCCGAGTAATGTGGTAATTTTTCCAAGCACTTCTTTAATTATTCATGCTTCGCACCCCATGGAATGTTTTTTATTCAATAAGACTAAGTATATGACTAACCACCGCAGTGAGCGCGTTCAATAGTCAATTTTTGTTGCGTGTTCGCGCTTTACTTCCAGTGCATGGAGTATCTACAAGCGAACATAACAAAATATGAACAACACAAAAAATAAATGATGCAAGTGTCTGCAGGCAAGCATAACATTTCTAAATGCCGTAAAATTCTGTTGCGGACAAGAGGTGTTTTTAAATTTTCCGGCTACGTTCACCAAAAAAGCTTGTAAAAGCGTCGTGAATGCTGAATTTCGTTCGTAACATCGAGTTCGCAAATTCATTAAACCCGATCACCGGGTGTCGGAGAATCAAAGTTATTTTTTTTTTGCTAAATCCTACAACTCGGAAAACCTGGTATTTAAAAAAATCGGCAGTTTGTAAAATCGCAAGAATCATGTTCCAACTGCGCTGAAATGTGCTGCTCTTGCGTTTCCTTTTTCAGGAGACGAACGCGTGAACGAGCACCCGGGTTTGACGGCGATTCACACGCTCTTCCTGCGACAGCACAACCGCATCGCGCGTCGTCTCAGGCTGCATAACTTCCGACTCAATGACGAAGAGCTGTTCCAGAGGACCAAGTAAGGCGATAATCTTCGCTTGAATATATTGAAAAAAAAAATTAAAGCAGTTCCACTCAACGTGGAATGTGTCTGAAGTGCGGAGCAGTGATCATGACACAAGTGGCGTTGCTCCTACTTTCCCATCAAGGAAGTCTGTGGCGCCCTCTCTCGACCAGTTTCAGTATCAGCCTGGGGTTGATACTGAAAAAAGTCAAGAGAGGGTGCGCAGCCCCTGAAAAGGCTCATAACAGGCCCCGGCTTGAGTTCTCATTAAGTTTTTGTGTAATTAATGGGTTATTTCATGATATTTTGCCTATATTATGTTATTGTGTACTTATTGGTAGCCTAGAGACATCAGCGTCCGCGGCAACGGCGTAGCGCAAAGATCATCCATAACACCATGCATACGAGTGAAGTTTGCGTCTGCGGCTCCCTGGGATACACATAAGCTTCGTAACGCGAGGGACGCACGTTATATCCCGACCAGGGGAAGCGCCGGACGAGCTACGATGATAAGCTGGGCCCGTAAAGTGCTCCGCACTTAAAAAGAGCGACATACAATAGTTCAGGTCATTTTGCCCCTTCCAATAACTATGACGTCTTAATGCGGTGGTGCGCGCCGAACTACCGGGGTTTGCTTTTAATACAGCCCGCCATTTAGGCCTTCCCCTCGTTTCTTTATATAGCTAAATCAGGAGTCGGATCAACGCTATACCGCACCGGATTACTTAACTTCGGTCCGTATACTCCGTATTTTTACAAGCATGGGGGCGACATCAAATCTGCTAAAGCAGAACTATCATCGCCGGCCTGTCCCGTGTTTTTTATCAAGTAACCTAACAGGGCTTTCAGCATCCCTGCTTGCATGTTGGTAGCAAGTGAGCTTACAGTAGCGAGTTCGACCGGAGACCGTCTGATCCGAAAGATAAACAATGTTTCGAGTAAAGAGGCCTAAACGTCATTTCAACGCCTTTTACTGATTTTAGATTATTTTCTTTCCCTCTACGACAATACTGATTGAGCGAGAGGTTGACTTAGCCAAAACAAATCCTTACTGCACTTCGAACTGTTATCGTCGACTGCCAGATACGTTTGCTTAACGCGCAAACCACTGGAATAGGAAATCAATGCTTCAATCGAGCATTCGCCGGTGCTCATTGCTGTAGGTAGGAAAGCACATTCTACGTTCACCCGCGGTGGCAGCTTAGCGGCTTAGGCGTTGTGCTGGTGAGCCCAAGGACCGGAGTTCGATCCCAACCGCGGTGACCACTTTTAAGATGGAGGCGAAATGCGAAAACGCCCTTGCGTCAGGGTTCCGGAGCACTTTAAATATTCCCAGGTGGTCGAAATTAATCCCAAGAGCCCCGCACTACGGCGTGCTTCATAGCCCAGGGGTAGCTTAGGCCTTTTGTTGCCCAAAACTTTAATTTTGTTGCTTAAGATCACGAAAAAGTTTTTGTGATCCAAAAGGACCCCAGACATCCCAAATATGCAGTCATAAAAATTAGGTTTATTGGGACGGGCCCAATGGAGGGTTGCTCCTGAGTAACACCGGACACTTGCTACTCCATATATCAGTTGAGCAAGAATGCTACCTTGATGTACACGCTCAGTTTGTTGATCAAGTCGAGATCACAAACATTATCTTTGTGTGTTATCCTCTGTTATAACAACGAAATTGCACAATTTTGCTTACTTACCACGAGCCCATCGATCCGCCGGGCTCGATGCGAGTAGGCACGCATGAACAAGTCTGGCTTTTTAGCGCGCAATAGTACGGGCTGACCTCTTTTTTTCAATATTTGAAGGTCCAGGTACCTTCGTCATTCAGCATATGGCGTTAAATGTCCAAAGAACCACGAAGCGCGATGCAAAAAAGAAGTTGTTTAAATTATTTCTCCGGCGACCAAAACAGCCCACCCTCCCCAGAACAAGAACTGGCCTCCCCGTTTTATTATTCGGCTGAAACCTCTTAATCATCGGGAGGGGTCTTCGTCCTGCAGTGATCTTAAACAGGCTGATGGACGAAGGAAAGGAAGATTTATCTATGCGATACCGCTGTTTGGTGGCTGCGGCCGTGTGAGTATGACTACACGAATTGCTGTTGTCTCTCATACACCGTATACTACACGTTAATAGCCGTGCAGCAGAACCACAGTCACGAAAGTGCATAACCGCGTACAGGTAAACCTCCTTGCCGCGCTTTCTAAAGCGAAATCTTTCATAGTGGGACCGATGACGTCCTGTAAAAAAGCTAATGCATTTCCCCATAGTTCAGTTGGTCGACTGAAAAGCTCTGATAACATCTCTGAACACACTGGGCGTGGTTGAAACAACCGCACCTCCATTGAGACAAAACGGGTGCTTGAAAATCGCGAAAAAAGAACGGTTCTATATAAGACAAAATTCACGCATCGATTATGAAGAAGGAGTGCAATAGTATACCTTTATTTTATAAACCCCTTATCGGTATACCTTCAGATCGTTCGTAGATGAGTTTGCTTAGTGCGCGAAAAATCGTCGAATGGGTTCGCTCTTCGTTTGCGCCTTCGGAGGTTTGACGACCGATTGGACGCACTTTGAGCGAAGGTTGGACGCAGTTTTATCCAAGGTTTGGCGCACTTTTGACGCACTTTTTGATGTGCGAAAGCTTTCGCGCTTCTCCCAACTTCTTTTCAGGAAGGGATGGTAAATTATTTTGTTGCCAATGATACGCAGGCGCATTGTGGAGAGCCAGTTCCAGCACATCGTGTATAACGAGTGGCTTCCGATCGTCATTGGGCCAGACGCCATGACCAAGTTCCGCTTGACCCCCCTGCCTACCGGCTTCACGGTGTACAACTCCAGCGTGGACGCGACCATGCTGAACTCGTTAGCATCTGCGGCCTTTCGTCTAGGCCACACGCTCATCGACGGCACATTTGAAGCGTACGTTGTGTCCCGTGTTTTCTCTGTACGTTCATTAGTACACGCCTGAAAACTGCCAACCTTATTTGCCGACCGACTGCGTGGAACGTCAAAAAGGCGACGGGTATACGTTGCACTTCATTGATTCACCAGTACTGAATAGTCTATGGGCAGTCCGAGGACATCCTTCACACAGGGGTTACAATAGGAATACAGTTCAAACACAATCTAACCGAAGTCACCGGGAACCGAAAATTATTTCGTTAAAATAGAAAAGAGTAATTTGCTCGGTAGCTTTTAGTGTCCACCATTGAGTGTTGAACCGTCATCGTACCTCTTGTCCCGCTGCACCAATTGTAAATAAAAGAGAGTGCAGAAAAACACATTCTTTAACAGCCCAATTTTCGCGCCGGGTGGAAACGCGGCCTTTTCGTTTCAGGAATTACTTCCTCGGTGGCACCACGTTCGAGCTCCAGAACAACTACTTCTTCCCATTCGAATTCTACAATGGTTTCCTCGAACCTGTGGTGCGGGGTCTGATGCAGCAGCGCGCCCAGACATTCGACAGGTGAGGAAATGAGTACACGGCTCAAAAACTGTCATCACAAGTCTCACAAGTGAGACGTTCCTTATTCTCTCTAGCACTGTCTGTCCACTTTTTTAAAACCTTTAAATAAATACGATCGCAGAGCAAGGTTGCGGATTTCCCCGCGATTTATTTACCTCTCGAAGGCCGCTCGAAGCAGCGCCCTATTTTTGCATTTTCGTGCGCGCTTTACACAGAAACGCGCGCTTTGAACCGAGAGCCCAAGCAATATCGCTGCTCTAGCGTAGCATGACACCTCTCGCGTATAACTACCACATGACCACTAGCTTTGCGATGGTGCAATCTGCTGTTCTCCCCTTGTACCTTCTATAATGCGGCACCTTTTATTGTTCTTCAATGTGTTTTTTTTTACTCAAGAGCACTACCCAAGAACTGAAAACTATCACCTTTCAATAATATGTAAGCCCTCCCCCCCCACCCTTATCCCCTTTTCCTCGCCAGGGCTTCTTGCCTCTTTCTTGTTAAAGCCTATCAATCAACCAATCAATTGTTAGAGGAGCAGTATGCCGGCGGTCTTCTGCGGAAATTCATCAAGAAATCTGCAAACATTTCTTGTGCAAACAATCCGTTTGGAATCTCCGAACTGTGCGGCATTTTAGGCGAAGCCCGTTAGGGGCTCGGGCTGTAGGCGTCTCCTGTCGTCGTGGTCGTCGACGTTTCACTTAGTCACGCTACTACAACACCCGGAACACTCGTTTCTCAACGCCTCGCGCTAGAACGTATAACGCGTACTAAAAGAACACACCGGGACTGTCGTTTTTCAACGCCTCGCGCTAGAACGCTTCGTGTTTTTTTCAAAGACACGAGACTTTCACAGCAAAGCTGTATACCTCTACCCCCCAACGGTTCTGTCTCCGTGGGAAAAAGCGCCAAGAATACACTTATACACGGCATGCTTCACCCATCCCCAGATTTCACGTTAGTGGCGATGTCCCGGGTTAGTGGCGATGTCCCTGGCGATGTCCTGTGCTCTATTTAACTGTCATAATTAGTTTACAGGAATGTTCTAAATGTTACAGAATTCCCGTCTGCTCTACATGGCCGCGCACGGGGAGTGCGTGGATGCAGAAAGCGGCTGTAACGTTTGTTTAATCGAAAATATACCGAAACAAATTATATGACAATTAGCAGTGAAGACGACTCGAACATTACATTTTTTTTCTGCTTTTTACCATTAAGTACTTCACAGTGAAGTTGGATTTCCCGCCTGCTGTCAGTACATCTACGTGAGGAATACGGACAGCTCTTTGGTTGTCCGCTAGAATAAACTTTAGTTCCTCCAAGTTTCATTAATCTGATTAAGTAGGAGGTATACGTTCAACCACAAATGACAAACGACGCGTTTGTTTCATCCACTCCTTGCATTGCACCCTGCTGCATCCTAGTGGAACGGCAGTGGGCGTTTTTTTTTTCGGTATACCCAGCACTTGTATTCACAAATGTAGGATATTAAAGCATTTTCATGTCGTCACAAGCAGAAAACATTTCAGTCCGCTGAAACATTTCACATAGAAGCGGTTAAAATTTCACTCTGCATCGTGTGCGTGTGCACGCTGTGGGGCCTGATCGGGGACCATTGCAACAACATATGGCATGGCAACCGCAAACTTGTTGATCACTACAAATAGCTATCTATAATAACTCTATAAACAACTTCCGAGAAAGTGCTGCTACCACTCTTCATGCTCGCACCATTCTTGAGGCGGTGGTCAACCTTTCGTTGATCGCTGACACACCTTAGTTTCAGTTGTCTCTCTAAGCTGCTGAGACAAGCCGACTTCATAACATCATTGGCAGGTCTCTTAATTCATCAAAACTAACGCCCGCAAGAGAGTTAAGAGGAATTACGACAGCGAAGACACCCAGCCGCGCAAGCTCTGCCAAGTCATTCAGGGGAGTCGGTGCGAGCGGCCGAACCATCGGCTAGCACCGCCACCTCGCGCCACGTTGCGGAGTGAGCCGCATTACAATGTTTTCGCTGGGGACGCGCCGAATGGGACGGCCGGAGCAACGGCGCGCCGCCGGCAGCCGATCTCGGAGGCAATGATTAAGGGCCCGCCGGAGAGAGCGAAGTCGGCGCCCCTCTTGATCTCACTCCGTGGCGGGGACCATCTGTACAACCTGGACAAATCCCAATGTCCGCCGAGTGCGCTTGTGCCGACTGTATCGCACGTTTACGCACGGAGGCATGACGTGCGATCACGTGATACCCGGCGCGGACGGATTTTATCCCCCGTGTGATTCACCCTTGAGGACCGCCCGATGGATCGTCCGATTATTTTAACACTGAAAGTGTTTTATGCCGGGATACACCAAGATTTCACTAACGTCATATCCGTCACGGAAATGACGCAAGCACACCTTTGCCGAAGCGACCCGCCAGCACGACGTCGCTCGCCAAGCGCACCCACAAGACAGTCGCCAACCCGCAAATCATGCTCAGCTGCAGATTTCGCTGCACATTTCCCTTTCGTGTTTTATCGATTCCTATGACAGAGGAATCAGCATAATGGTTTTGTTGTTTCGACAGGGATGTGACGGACGGGGTGACCAACCACCTGTACCGGCTCCGGAATGACAGCTTCGGCCTGGACCTCATTACGCTCAACATGCAGAGGGCCCGGGAGCATGGCGTGCCACCCTACGTTAACTTTTTCCAGTTTTGCTCGGGAGTCAACCTAACGTCGTTCGACTCTCTCAAGCCGTACGTGGACAACAATGTTGTCGAGGCGTACAAGACGCTCTACAAGTGAGTAGGCCTCCGAAATAGTGAGAAGCATATACGTGACGAAAAGCGCTTGGCATGTGATATGTTCGACAACGTAGAAGAGTGATCCACCAAATTAAATGTTAATTCACGTGCTTAAACAAGTTTAGTGATGTGTCGAAGTGGGGTTATTTCAATTACTGGTAAGTATAGAAGTTGATTAAGGTTTGAATAGCGAGAGCACTGAGCCCTACGTTTAAAAAAAAGATGTGTGGGAATGCCGTGCGGAGGCACCTAATTTCAAATAATAGCCACACATGCTTTCCTTGTGCTGAAAGCCTGAGGACACAATTTGCATTCGGGCTTGGCAAGGCCTCAGTTTTTCACGCAGGTTGGGCAGTGGTAGTATCGCGGTAATGTGGATAACAAAAAAATCAAATAAAACGCGTGGGAGGCTTACAGTTTTACTGAGCAAACCTCGCAGCTTGTCACTCGTTGCACATACGCCGCGACTTGTTTATTTGGCTAACTACGAGACATCCCTCGTTCCTCCGCCTGTTATCACATTAAGAGCTACTTTGTAAAGCTACATCAGTTTTGTAGATAAGGTGACAAATTTGTGTTAAAAATGCCCCCGTATCTAAAAGCATCATTAAAGGTACACTAAAGTTTTTTAAGCTATCTCATTTCTTTATGTCAGGTAGCAAACTTCATATATTATAAATGACCTCGTCTTTAAAATGAATGTGTTATGCTTGGGAAAGCGTGCATTCTGAAGCAAAACTCTATAAAACGGCATTTCAACTATCCAACGGTATACTTAATTTCTCAACCCACAGTTTGTGCACGTTACTGATGCATAGCAATTTACAGCACCTTGGCCTCTGATGAAGCATAAAGGTTATCTGTTATTGTTCGAACTACACTCCACAGACTTCCCCGGTGAACGGCTGCCGTGCCCTACCGCGCGCCGCTTGCCGACGTCGGCAGTATAGCTATAGAAACCTGTTTTAGCCGAGAACAGCGCGTTTTCTTTGCCGCAGAGCAAATGGAACCGACACCCATTTTTGCCGTCCCGCAGAGCGCAAAGGCCTGAGGGATGGAGGATGTGACGACACGCTGGTGACGCGTCACGTCAACCTGTTCTCACTTTCCCACCACCGTTTCCGCTAGCACGGGCCATCTAGATGAGAATACATTTTGCCTGAAAAAGCGGGGGAAGGCCACGGTAGAGATAGCGGGAAAGTTGGTGTGGCCTTCACCGGCGGCGTGCCGCCACGCCGCCGCGGCCGTCTCCAAAACCGCACGGCAAGTTTGCCGCTAGTGTGCACGTAGATTTACGCACGCCATTTTCCTTTACCGTGCTGCCGCAGAGACGTCCGAGACATCGACCTGTTCACTGCCGGCATTTCGGAGTTCTCCGTGCCCGGTGGCGTCGTCGGTCCCACCTTCGCCTGCATCCTCGGTAACGGTTTCCAGAGACTAAAGTACGGCGACCGCTTCTTTTTCGAACACGGAGGCCAGGCGGGATCATTTACAGCGGGTAAGTATACTACAGCGGCGTTTCTTGGCAATGCAAGTCAGAACCACTAGGTCATGCACAAAGGAATAGTAATACGGTGGAAAAATCCCACCGCCAGATGTAGTCATATACACGCACGCACACACGCACAGACAGACAGAGGGATACAGATGGACGGGCGGGCAAACGGATGTACAGACAGACACACTGACGGTCAGGCAGGTTTGAGGAAATTGCTTGACTGACACGTCAGTTCTCGTCATGGCTATAAATGTTCCGACCGTTGAAAACATATTCCCGAGCATGGCTTTAGACAATCTTTAGCTCAAATCTCAAGTTATGCAGCAAGGCTGCGCTGGAAACGCATCGCGAAGCGGCGGTAAAGTTCGCGAATATCCAGACACCACCACGAGCCGTGTTTTGTTTTGGGTCATTTTGCCACAGGGCATCGAAGAAATGAAAAGATACATGCTCAAGTTGACATGTTTGTATAAATACAAAGTAACTGAACAGGGAAAAAATGTTTCGGGTTGCGGGTGGCTTCATGCTCAACGGAATACCGTATAGGCCAGTCTCAGAATGACATTCTGCTTGTGGAGAGGCCCATGCGTCCACCGATAAATATCGGGAGGACGGGCCGGGCGATTTCCTGTGGCTATCGTGTGCCGTTATCGGGCTGGTTTGAGTCCAGGAGACGGTCCAATGTCACTTCCGCAGCGGAAGCCGGGCGTAAGGGGCAGGTTGAATGAGTCACTGCAGATGAGTTTCTGGAAATAAATACAGATGATGCACATCTATAAGTCACAAAATGGCGGCTGTAATGGCGTCGCTTCAACCTTTACCAGAGAACTGGGTCAAGTGTACTAGCGTACCAGCGGTACTCTTGTACGCTTGACCAAGTACCAGCGTGTACAAGCGTACCAGCGGTACGCTTGTACCCACAACAGTCAGGTGCTAGCATTTTCTGTTCTTTTTCATTGTTATCAACCAGCTTAAGCTCTATGAAATCCCCCTTTTTTTTCGTCCAGGAGAATTAGAGGCGCTTGTACACAATCTACCCCCCTGAAAGCAATCTTGATTTTGTTGTTGTTGTTGTTGCTCTTTTTGTCGTCTGCGACTATGGTGATAAAATACCGTGTCCAGGTAGCGCATTTAACATCGGTGTAGGGATGACACGGAAGTATGGTATGTGAAGGAATATTTTCTGATTATTTGTACAAGTACAAAGCGGGTGGTGAGAGACATACAAACAGACATTTTATGAACTTCTAACGCTCTTTTTTACCATCGAGTGTACGATGAAGAGAAACAGCTGTGACGTTACCCAAAACTTTTAGATCGTCTTGTTCGACTAACTGAATGGGACAACCGATGCAAATGTTACGTGTGACGGCACCGCTAGAAAATGCAGATGCAACCCGCGATTTAATGTGTCAAACACGTGCACCCAAGACAAAAGTTTGCTTAACATTCTGTCCAAGCCACAGTTCTCGCTGCGTATTTATTTCGATGTTTTTATTCTTCATTAGGAATAACATCTATCGTCTACCTAAATCTTGCTAGACACTCAGTGTTTACTTCAATTCCAAGAAGCCCATTTAGCTAATCAGCTCAAACTTGATGAAGTAATGTTTCTCCGTAGTTTAGAATGCACTCCCTGCGGGTCACTTGAATTGAACTTCAACTGAAAAGTGCAGGTCCCGATATATAAACAAAATAAACGAACTTTGCTGTGAGAACAATGAAAGCTCGCCTCCGATTTGATTGAGCATCTTACCATAAACGCCACCAAACTTGGCAGATTCCACGCATAAGTTATCTAGGAAAGGCCGCACGGCGAACTTTACGCAGCTTTTTTATATGAAAGAGCAGACCGTTATCAAGACCATAAATTTGACGTGCGCACGCATTCTCTTCCAGTCTCTTTGAATGTTTCTTTTAAACGATTCGCTTGTTTTATGCAATGTTGATTCCATTGGAATACCTAGGGATCGTAGCTTTGGTTTTTTACTTCCTGAAACTGAAATTCTGCATACTTTTTCGGTCAGCATCAGCAGAAGACCTTTTCAATTTTTTCCCCCAAATTTTTATTCCATGCAGGTTTACTATTCAATATTATCATTCAGCGAACAATTTTCGAATTGTCCCTCTCTGTAGTTCGCGATCAGGCATAAAAAGAGGCCAGAACAGGTAATAAAGGCAGGGTTGCCAGGTCTTCAGAAAAAAAAAAAGCCTCCGGGAAATTGCCTAAAGTAGCTAAAGTCGCCACCTTAAAATGTGTGGTTGAAAATGAGCCAGAAAAGGCATCATTTTCAGAAAGGCGATGCTAGTAAGTACCTTCTGATTACCATTGCCGAACAAATGCAGAAATTCCGAGACCTAGAAACCGTATTACAAATTTTATTCGTTTGCTGTGGTGCGGGAAAGAGGCAGTGGTTCACTACTGTCTACCAAAATGTTAAAATTTGCAGGTTTAGGTGAAGCATTCAAAGAATAAGAATAACTTGGAATTAGCGTTCGCTGCGCTCAGTGTTTTACCACTTTCGCTGCCTCTTTACATCCCCAGGTCTATTATACAAGGTGATACAGACTTCCCACCATACTGAATGACATCTTAAGCTCCCGTGAAGTTGGCATTACACTTTAAACTGACTGCGTTGCTCGAAGGATTTGACGTTATTCGTACGGCATCAGGTGCAGGAGATTAAAAAGAGCAAATAAAATTTTGATTTCTTCCGTTAAGTAGCGCTGCACCGTGGTGTGTTTTAGTGACACAATTTTTGGGACCTATTCTTGACTTTGCCATATAACAGACATCTGACTAAAAGTTTGTTCTGGTCTGTTTCCTCAGTCTTTCTCAATGGATGAAATGCAATGAAGGGTCGTATAAGGCCCCTTTGTGGAAAGTGGGGCTTCGGAAGGACCCGACAATATATAAAATCACCAATGCTCAAAGGAGCCGGAAAGCAGCCAAGTCTCCCCACAAATTTTCGTCACCACGAGTCTTGAAAAGTCGCCAGTTAGGCGAGAAATCACCAGACCTTGCAACCCTGAAAAAAAGTAATCGAGATCATGACGGACAGACAGCATAGAAGGCGCACACACAAGTGCTCTCAACTGTCTTTTTTCCTGGTCGTCGTCATCGTCACCATCATCATTATCGACATCATCATTTTTCCCGACCGCGTCTTTGCCGTGCTCGTCGTGATGAGAATATGCCAACTGACCTGCCAACAAACTTTGCAATAATTGTGAATTCGTAAGATGAGAAAGTACATTTTTGTCTTGTTCTTGAGAACTAGGGTGTTGTAGAATGCGCACTCGTCAAAGTGTAATGCTCTGGCAGTATAGGTTCTGAAACATGGCAAAATGAGCTCCACTGATCAGGGAAGTCCGTTTCTTAGATTTGACGCAGACGATGCACGAAAACCAAATGTTCACGCCCCGGTGAAATACCGGCGGTTAGCTTTGAAGCGCGACAAAAAGGATTGAATCTCACTTCTTTGATAAATGCGGTAATTGGTGCAAAAGGATTAATGACAGTCTTAGAGCATCTATCCTCAGTACTGAATTAAAATACTACGCGTGTAAAAGTGCGGGTTTGCAGTGGGGCGACTGTCGGGAAATTCATGTTCCTCATTACCTACTTCACAACGTCAAAGGTTGTCGAACCCACCGCAGAATATAAACTGTCTTCAAGGTTTGTGGTTTCTAGCGTACTTTTATGTGGTTTTATACTTTTATGCTTCTGAACGCGTAAATAACCCTTGCTAAAATTTTCACTCTATATGGATGGCACGCCATTCTACTCCCAAAACAAAACCGAACACAATGCAACGCTGTAATGGCTGCTTTGTGCAACAGGAATCGCCAGCAGAGAGCTGCTTCATCCTTGCTTTGTTTGAATGTTTTTTTGTTTAGCCCAGTTGAGGGAAATCCGGAAGATCAGCATGGCCAAGATCATCTGCGAGAACAGTGGAGTGTTCTTGGTAACTCGGAACGTGTTCAGACCTCCAGGGCGCGGGTAAGCATTTACAACTAGTTTTCCTTTTGCTACACAGCTGCCTTGACCGAACAGCCGCGCTGTTTTTAGCCGAGCTACAGGAAGACCCCATTTGTCGTTATTCTTCTTCAAGTCAGACATTTCTTAGTAACGTAATACGCTCTGGGAAACAATTTTGCTTTGAGACTATGTGATGAGGGGGTTCGAGTATGTTCTTCAGCGCGTACCTCCTTCTTTATATCCTTGTTTTCTCACCAGTGACCACCGGTTCTCTTTTGACGTGTAAAATTCTTTACAAATCAAGTTTCGAGGGAATGGGAAGGTGTTTGCCGCTGCAGCACACCAAATCTGGCGTGCCCTGTAGAGCGTTATGTGATCATGGGGCGTTGGCGCTTGTCCTTGGAGGATGTAAATGAGTATTCCCATGTGATGTGTTGAATTAAGGCAGACGGGTGGGGGGGTGGAGAGTAAAGCTTAGGCAAGCATCACGGTTGATTTTGCGGTGTACACTGGTAGCTCACTGCTTAGTGAACTCACTAAAGGAGTCCATAGCTTGAAAAACCTGGATGTACTGGTTGAGGGGATTTCTGCGTAGGTCTTAACCAGGTTCATGGTTTTACTTACGAGCCCGCATTTCTAACCGCACCTCCAGCCGGTTGTGGACTTGAAGCTGTGGGCGGCCGATGTGGTAATGTGGCCGAGCCCACGTTTATTACAGTAGCAGTGGCAGTGACATGGTGTTAGGAGAGATGCGGGAAACGGCGTATTCTTTTAGTCCGGGTACTGACCGTGTTATATGGGCGTAGTAACAATTACGGCGATGAAGTTGATTACGGCAATTATTGTCCCGAAGCCAAAGACGACGTAGTTGTCTTGAAGGAAAAAAAAACAAGTTTATTGGAGTGAACTTGTGCTCCCCTAACAACTCAAACGATACACATGCGGGGAAGCAGCAGTCAACAAAGTGACGTGCGCAGGCGAGTGTCGGTGAATCGTATATCGCGGCGTCTGCTGTGCAGGCATTTATATTTCGGCGCGGGTGATTCTCGAACCGTCGAATTACATCGAGAACTAGTGTAGATAAAAGAAGACCATTCTAGGCTAGTGGCGTTAGAGCGAAACATTCTCCCTATCAAATGAGATAATACGTACAGCGTAAGAAAGAAAGAATGGAACATGCGCTTCACTGGGGACGCAGATAACGCAGCTCGGAGCAGCCGGGCGGTAAAAGCAAAAACATAAATAAAGAAATCCAATGCATGGTTCGCAGGCAATATGATGACGCCACTGGAAAGCCATAGACCCAACACTCCGCTACCCCTACGTTGAAAAAGGGCCTGAGAAAAGACCAACAATTAGTAATCACATATAATTTGCACTACATTGCAGTCATTGATTTAGCATTCAACAGTAAACACACAAGGGCACTGACATGCGTTCGTTAGTTCAACTCCCGCTGATGTCTTCTTGCTTTTTCGCCGAGTCTAGTTTGTTGGTCTTCCATGAATTATGCATGAATTCTTCTTCTCCTAAGAACGAACGCTATGATGGCCGCCGCCAATCATCCGGGCGAATCTCTAAATGTGACCTTATGTCGGAGCTCTAGAAGCATAATTCGCCTCTGTTTGAACTTATCTGTCCGGCCTTGTTGTTTGAGTGCGTGCTCACGCGTAAACGTGAATGTAAAGCCCAAAGATGTCTCCTAGGTTAAAATGCTATTGTTTGAACTTTGAAGATTTCCTGTTTAATTCGCTTTTAAGCTGTTTACACATTTTAAACAATTGTGTTGCCATGCATATCAACGTGCATGTCTCGCGAATTAACTTGTTCCAAAACATTTGGTAGTTATAGTTGAATTTTTACCGCGATTCTGATCTGATGATCCTTCCTCGTTACCCCGTTCTGTCGCGTGTTGATGAATATTGAAAATTAAAATGCCAACACATTTAAAACAGGCACGTATAAGCGAAATGTGTACTGGTTTTGTTCCACTGTTTTGACGTAAAATCTGAGAAGCCTAGTAGGTATTGTCACCGTAGCACGAGCCAACGTAAACATAAAAGAGAACTGTTAGAACAAACCATTTGCCTTCTGGAATACGCTGAGCCTAATTGTACATAACAGCCTTTGGATGTGGCAGGCCCGTCGGTTGCAAACTCGGTGTTAGTGGCAGAATACGTGAGGTGTTTGTTTAATTATGTCTTTGGAGGCCGGCTTCCAAAGAAGTGAGTCAAGGCTCGAGTTGTAACGCGAAATGGCCAAAGCGCGTAGGCTATGTGTAAATTGTGCGTCACGCACTAAAAAATAGCCTTGGGTTTAGAAACACAGATATAACGCGGGTAAAGGGAATCAAATGGGCACAGAGACCGTTTATTTTCGCCTTAAAGCTTTATCATTTATAAACGAGCAAAAATACAGGTCGAGTGGGCAAACGGACTAGGCCTGCCTTGCACTTTTTTAAGTATCCATTTGCCCAAATAAACACTAGCAAGTAAATACTAACACCAACAGCAATGCTACCAGGAAGGGGGATACCAGGTAGCGTACCAGAAAGGGGATAGGCGGCAAGCGACAGGAGGTGTCCTGTCCGCGTGCGGGGTTGAGGTTACTCATATTTTGTATTCCTTTGCTTATCGCCTCTTGAATGATGCTTTTTTAAATGTAAGCGGGGCAGCTACTGTTACCTCCACGTAGCAGACGGGACGTCGTTTTGCAGCTAGCAGGGAATCTGACAGTTCATTGAACGCCGTTTTAACAAAAGGGCTTCACTTAAATTGTTTAGAACAAAATTTTAAGCTTTTCCTGTTTCTGGAAAAAAATTTTTAGGTGCTTTTTAAGTTCCTTCGAAGAAAATATACCCTCCAGAAGCTTTTCTTTTTTTTTATAACAGCTCACGTATATGACAAGTTCTGAGAGGTCGTTATGTCGGGCGTAGTGTCATAAAAGAAGGGAGAAAACCCCACGTGGCCACCTGACTGGCTCAATAAAGGTTTCAAACGTTTGGTTGAACGGACGGACGCACCGGCTGCCAATTTTTGTATAGCCGAATTAACCAGCTGTTAGGACACTCCTGACTTTCGTCATAACTCCCGCCTGCAAAGTTTCCAATCACATATTTCGCAAGGTCCTCCCCCCTCCCCATTATCATTACAATAATATAAATAAAGGAAATATTTTTGATATGAGGCAAAATTTGCTTATTCGAATTTATTATACTGGGAACTTACGTAGTAGTGCTGCATTCATGGCTGGTATTTATTTGTTGACGTCATTTTATAATTATGGGTTTTTCAACAGCCACATATGTGGCGCAGAACTTTTGTCGACGCTTGCGTTCACAAGTGTATTGATTTTTGTTTCCCGTGCAGAAATTCCCAGACACTGTGCGCCTTCATAGAGGACACCAATGTCGGCGTTTGGGCTTGAAACATCTCTCGGAAAGAAAAGTCAATTCAATAAAGAGCGGGTTCTGTAGCCACAAATGCGTGTCCTTTTATTATCGCAACTTAATCCCTGCTTGAAAGTTAAGGGCTAGGCTGGATCGTGCCCCAGTAGCCACAATACGCAATTTTGTGCCACTTTCGTAAGAAATTTAAGAATTTGTCTAACATGTTCTGTCCTTCACGCTACTTATTTCCATGCAGACGGGGATCTACAGCCCGTCTCTACCAATAACAGTTACAGCAATGTTTGGTTTCTTCAAAATAAAAAAAATTGGGCCCATCTCCCCGCGAGGGGGACTCGAGTAAATGCGTCGCATAGGGGGTGGGTGTATTGCGTTAACGTTTAGTGTTTGGGGAGTTGGTGGTAGTGAATGCGTTGTATCAGCAGCTTCTTGACGTAGTTTGAATGAGTCAAGAATATAAGGCGCGTTCGTAGCCTCCCATTCTGTGTCGGCTTTGTGGCGCAGTGGGTAGAGCACCATGTACGTTGCGTTCCACCCGCAGGGTCGAGGGATCGAAACCAGGCGCCGATAGTATTTTTTTATATAGTGTAGGAAGGGGTGCGGACTGCGACTACGGACGTCAACGCGGGTGACATCGTGAGTTACTGAAATGCTCTGCATTTAAAATGACGCGGACACTTAAGCAATCCTGAAGACAAGGCCATTGTATAAGCTTCAGTGCATAATTGCTGAACCTGTCTTCTCATTGTTATGATGATGATGACGATGGTGGTGGCATTGAAGTGTTTGATACGTGCCCACAAGAAGGGATGGGCCAGGACCGCTGTTCTATTCGCATTCTTTTTTTTTCTTTCTGGGTTACTATGACTAGAAACATACCCACGTTCGCATCCCCAAGCAAATAGGACATTTAGCAGGAACATACTTGGCTACCCCGAAAGTAACAACAATTTATGAATCTGTCATCCTCTGCCCCAACCCCCCCACCAGCAGGCGTTCCGGTGTCCCCCCCTAGGTGCGACTATTTACGCCTGCTGGTGGACTTTCCTTTCCCTTTATTTGACAATAAATTCATTCATTCATTAAAAACTGACACTGGCCATAAATGTTTGTAAAAACCGAATAGACGTTTCGGCTCCCGACGAGCAGAACTTCTTTTTTGGTTTTTATAAACATTCTGTGTCGGTGTAAATTTTTATTGTTTTCATGCGTTTTCTGGACCAGACCGGCTGCCCTCCAACCCTTGATTTCATCACACACCCGAAGTACATGTCTCAAGGCGTGCTTTTATACCGGAGTGCACAACGCATTAACTAGGTCCACCTTCACAATTTTTCCTGGGTTCCAATAAAGTTCCTTCTCTCTCTCTTCTCTCCCTTTTCCCTCTTTTTCGTCTCTCTATGTGTTCTTTCTCTCTTCTGTTCATCTTTTCTCTCTCTCTTTCTCATCAGCAAGCAAAGGGGAAGTTTAGAGGGAGTGAGCTTTGCCACCCCTCTAATTCCTAATTGTGTAATGAGCATGCTAAAATTACTCATGTCGATTTCAGCGCATGTCTATAACACACGATTCTAAGTAGAAGGCAACAACGCAATTACTAAAGTCACTAAGCTGCGGACGGTGTTAGGAACCCATGCTCGCCTCGCATGCCGGAGGCCACGGGTTAGAGTCCCACCTAGGCCGAAATTTTTACAGCGAAGCTGCTTACGCCTAATCTCCCAGTGCTCGCGCCCGTGTAAAGTAAAACTCGGGGACTTCAGTTCAGTGTAGGGAAAAATTCACAAGAAACACGAAGGAGGTCTTAGGGCCTCCACATTTTCTTGATGACTTCCTGTGTTGTTACTGAATGTCTTCCTGGCAATGCAACTGTGTTTAAAGGTGAAGCCTCACATTTGTGTTGCGCGTTGAAGCATGGTCATGTACGGATGGAGTATCGGTTACAGCCACACTTTATGCTCTTTTCTACCACGTTCGTTTCTTTCCCGAGTCGTGTATACTGCTCGCCACGGGAGGCGTTTATCTCTCCGCTACCATTTTGACAAGCACAATAAGAGTGGGGTGGGGGGCGTGCCCGCGCGGCAGGGTTCACGCGTCACGCTCTTACCGCCGGTGGAAGATTTGATCGTGGTTATCTCACGGCCCGATGCGACCTGACTGCTGCCCTCCTGTGGTAGATTGGTTTGGTTTAGTGCGTTACACAGAGACAGTAAGAGGGCTAGTACTCAGGAGGGAAGCGAACCGCCCTATGTTTGTTCACTAGAATAATGATGTCGTCCTTCCATTTCATTCACCTAGTTGCTCAATCGCCAATTACAAACAAGCATGTTTTATTTGATTTGATTGTAGGGTTTAACGCGCCGACGCAATGCAGGCGATGAGGCGCGTCGTAGTGGAGGGCTCCGGATTAATTTCGACCACCTGGGAACCTTTAACGTGCGCCGAAATCTCGTGCACACGGAGCGTTTTTGCGTTTCGCCTCCATCAAAAAAGGGGCCGCCGCGGCCGGGAATCGAACCCGCGACCTCGTGCTCAGCAGCGCAACGCCTTAGCCACTGAGCCACCGCGGCGGGTATGTTTTATTTCACCTGCTTGTTCCACTGCGCCCAGCTTCGCTGGTCATCGTTCTTCACAGAGTAGAAAGGCACATTTTTTTTTCCATTGCAATTACTTAGTTATCTGCTGTAGCTTCTCTAAAAAAAAAGGGCCGTAATCAGATATTCTTTGGCTTGTGTGCATTTGTTGAGCCACTGCCCATTTTTTCTCCCGCCTGGATGCCACGGAAGCCGCTTTTCGACCGATCGAGCTAACGCTTTCCTAATAAAATTCACTTTCGCCGGCAAGCAATACAACACGCTTGTTGCAGCAATTCGTTTCACAATATACAGAACGTTTCCCTCTGAAATGGTCGTTTTCTTTTATGTGCACGAACAATAGCAGTTCGGTGTGATACTTCATGGGAAAATGAGCTGACTTTAAACATCGGTCGACAAGGAAATTATTAGCGCGAGTAAACCGAAAATTCGCGCATATTTTTTGTTTATGCAGAAAAGGAAGCTATGATAACCTCTGGATATTAAGGCAGAGATGAAACCCGGCAAATGTTTACTTAAAAAGCAGTCTCCTCTGTGTTTAGGTATGCCTTTGTAAGTGAACCCACCATGAAAACAGTTTTTTAACTGGTTGTTGCTTGCGCATATGCATCGTATGGAAACATTTGCCCCCAAAATTTGAGGCGTCGCGGCCGTTACAAAGAAAGAGAATTTCTGTTTAATGCTATTCCATGAAAGCTCAAAAATTTACCGCCATCTCAAAAAATCACCCATACTGCTGTTGCAGCAAGAAGGCAAACCAGTCACCAAGCGCCAGACGCAAGCGCAACATTCGTCCGATGCTAGAATAAGTTCTTGAAATTAAAAGATAATTTAAAGTGCGGACCCGCGTTTTCGAAATGCCGCCCACTGGTGCTATGATACGCAGCCATGGCCGCGGCCAGCCTGCCTACCATCTTATCGCACACATCACCCGCCAGACGGGGCAGTTCGCTGGCAAGCGCCTTCCACTCTGCCGTCTTTGTAATCTCCAACGCGTTCGCGACGATGAAATCGATAGCCGCCGCTTTCAGACGATCGGCCCGTCGCTTATCGGCGAATTTCAACATCCGCACTGCTGTTTCAACCGATAACGAGGAGCAGAGGAATTCCTCGCAGGCGTCCACTAACTGGTCCAGTCCATACTTTCGGCCAGCCACCAAGAGCTTCACCGGCATCCTGTCGATCCTGTTCGTCCGTCCCGAGTAGATGAACCGGAGAACTTCGGAGAACACCGCCTGGGTCGTCAGCCCCGATTCTTACTCGACGCTGATTCTTGTCAAACGTGCTTCGCTCGACGACGGAAGCCAGAACGGGACACCGATATTCCAGGACCGTCTTGTGGGCGTCGAACTCGCAGTCGTCGAAACAGAGTGTGACGTCGCTAAATCCTGGACTACCCGGCAGGGGGACTAGGTCTACACACGACTGGGTGCGGGGAATGTCGGTCGGCGACGTTCCGATGGTGCCGCGGACACTTATTTCGGCGTACAGAGTTAGTGTGTTGTTGAGGAGAACCCCGTTTCTGCTGTCGAGTAGGAACCTGGTTCGGACGAACTGCTCGAAGCCCCTGGCGCATCGCCGTGTGAAGGGTTCGGCTCCTGCGCTCTCTCGGACGTTCACGGCCTGTCCACATGCAGAGAGAATCGCAAATTTGTACTCGGCACACACCTCGCTCTCTTCGCTGGTCACGAGTTGGAGGTAGACGGACACGAATTCCCCTTCTCCCCTCGAGGACTTTAGCGGGATGCAAAACGAGGCACCACTTGGTATCGGCGTCGGAGTGCACGCAAAAATCGGGGCTTTCGATTTCTTCCCCGACGAGAGATCGGTAGAGAGAGAAGTTAGCGGAGTGTCCACGTGAAAGAAATTACTTCACGGCCCGTTCCTGCGAGCGACGGCGTTTTCACGGCAGGCCACTTCGCCTCGCTTTCGGGCGTAACGCTGGGCCAATCCATGCCGTGCTGACCGCGTTAGCTCTCGTGGTGCGGAAACTTTGTCCCGGCGATGTCCACGGCGGCGGGAACGTGATGGGTCCCCCCGTGAGTGTCGCCCCTTTCCCCTGCTTCCGAACAGCAGGGAGCACCTCTTCCCCTTCTTCAACTTATATTTCAGACAGTGGAACAGTGCCAGCACAAGGGAGATTGGCCACGGCTCCAAATTTCAGATCGGACAGAGATAGAGAATAAATATTCAAGTGAAGCTTTACTGTCCTCACTGATGCCGTTGTACGAAAATAAGCCCTGCAGGAAAGCCATATTTCTCTGACGATGATGATGAATGCTCGTGGGTGAAGTGAAAGAAAAAAAAAACGCTTCCAGTGGCAGGAATCGAACCCGGGTCCCTCGCGTTATGAAGCTTACGTCTATACGGCTGCTCCATTTCTTTTTCTCTTCTTTATTACATGGGAGAATACGCTCAAACGTTGCAGTACGAGGAATACAAGCAAACAAAAGAATACGCTTAAGTTATGAGAAGCACATATACATCAAAATTCAGGCAAACACACACAAGCGTTCAAAAGATGGAACCAGTCAGGTGGTTGGTCAAGCGAACTATTCACGCTATGTACAAATGCCACAGATTCTCGGAAATAGGACTTCGTTGACCTTGGTGGCTCAGCATGCCTATCACATCAGCGGCATCGCCACAGACTATACAAACCAATAAACACAAACATGTCATAAGGCGGCTCACCAGGATAGTCGAATGGCAAAAATCGGATAGAGAAAGGCGTAATATCCATGTCTTTTCTGAGCGTTCGCTGTAAAATGTCCCAGAAAAAGACAGCATCTCTGCAGTCTACAAAGCAGTGATCAATTGTCTCTGGTCGAGTACAGAGCTCCATTTCGACATATTTTTCTCTTTACTACATGGAAAACTGCACTCATTACAGCCTACAAACGCTATCAGCCACCCAAGAAGATGCGTATCACTGCAGCTAAAATAAGCCGTCCGTCAAAACTCCGGCAAGCGGACGAATGCGCCCAACAGATGCAGCCATTCTGGTGGGTCACTTCGCGCTGAAAGAATGCTCCGCACCAACGCAGCCTGCTCCCGAAAAATGGACTTTGTTTGGCGAGGGGTTCCGCGTGCCTGTCAGTCATGCGGCACTTCAACAAGCTATACAATCCCCTTACAAGGAATATATAATAGGGACACTCCAGTAGCATCTCGAAAAGGAAAGAACTGAATTGTATAAGGGGTAATGTTGTCCATGTCCCTTTTAAGAGTTTTATGTTTAAAACATAAAAAAAAAACACTGCATCCCGGCACAAAACAACAATGATCAATGGTTTCTGCCCGATTACATAAGCGGCAATTGTCAGACCAAGGAAAAGCCTTTTTTTTTTTTTTTGCACAACCATGTTTTCACTGGGAGTGTTGATGTACCATATATCCTTCTGTACAGGGGTCAGGGAGTCACACTGAGGTTTCGAAAACCATGCAGTTTACATAGTCGTTACCGTTCAAACCTCGTGAACCGCTGGCGGTTGTCACACATCTTGCCATTATTTAGCACAAAGAGAACTGCAGGTACATTTCAGGCAGAATCTGTGTATATAACCAGCAGCCCCCACGTTCCTCTAGTTAGGAACGCTCGTTGGGTTGGTTTTTACCATAGTAAGCGAAAAAAGCGGCCGCGCAAGAAAAAAATGACGTGTTCGAAATGACGCAGAAAGGCTCCAGCATACGAAATTAAAGTAAGCGCAAAAAGAACAGAACTCCCGCTGGCGCAGTTTCAGGCAGTCGGTGCGCGAGTACTGGGAACGCGGGAAATTTCAAATGCATCAGTGAGCGAATAATGGGCTCTGCAGCCCATTATGGCGAATCCCTACTCTGCACTTCCGACAGCTTTCCCATTCAGCGGAACGGCTTTATTATTTTTTTTTTTGTCTGGAGTCGCCTTTAAAGTGTAGCTTGCTCTCGGGTGATCGGAAAGGTGTATTTTCGTGGTGGTAGGTTGTGCCCTGTGGATACTACAGCGGGATAAGTAGAGCTTCCAGTGGAGAAAATCATGCACCCCTGCGTCTAACGACGACGATTGTTGAACGCGCAAAGCTTTCTCGTGATGGATTGTTTGGTTGGCCAATCCCACACTGCGAGTATGTGGTACTCAAGAGGTGCGCACCTCTTTTCTAGAACACCCGCAGCAACTCTCGGGTGTGCACTTTGTATACGCTTAACGTTCGTTTTTGGGTTGTACGGCGCGAATCAGTAACTGCAACTTGGCGTTCGCTGCGAATATGTCAAAATGAAGGAATCGGATAGCCACCAGCTCCATAATGCGAGGTACCCAGGTTCAATTCCGGCCACTGGAAGCGTTTTTCTCTTCACTTCCCCCCTAGCATCATCATCACCGTCAGGGTAAGTTGCCTTTCTTGCACGGCGTATTGTCGTACAACGGCCCCAGTGAGGACCCTAAAGCTTCGCTTTAAAATGTCGGTTTTATTCCTGTGGCTGAACTTAAGGACTGATGCACCATATAACACGTGGACAGGCTTTGCAAGGTCGCAAATATTTCTCACTAGCTTGTCGGGGTGACGTTGGGCACGCACTCTGAAAAGATGAATGAATGAATGAATGAATGAATGATCATGAATGAATGAATGAATGAATGAAAATGAATGAATGAATGAATGAAATCTTTATTGACAACAACAGGTGCAGTTTTTTGGGCACCCGCCCGGTGGAGGGGATCCCTAGTCCGGGATACCCTGGCTGCGGCTGGCTGCGCGGGCCCTTTGCACCAGGTCAAGCTGGAAGACTGATTCTGCTAGTCTCGTTAGAAGACAGACGACAGAAACGGTACCAGCAACCATATCTTCTTCTTTTCCTTTCACGGAGGATAGCGTTATGGCTCTTCTGAGGTTGCGGGTGCGACGTTTTTCAGAGTGGTGGCGCTTACCCTGTATGTTAACCATGGACGAGTCGTAGGGAGCATTCAGGGCGGGAAAAAATGACTGCACGGGTTACTGGTTTCGGTATTATCGACGAGTCTGTTTTGATGGGGCATCTGTTGCCACATATTATAAAAAATTTCTTAGATGATGTCATATTATTTTTCTAAAATAAATGTTTATGGGCTGTAAGTTGTGAAGTCAGTTTCTACTGACAATTTCAACAGCCCCATACATAGAAATTGTTTCTAAACATTCCGTGGAATTAAACTAACACATTGCTGTATAGATCAAATTTTAAACAACTTCCTCGAAATCAAAGAAGAAAACGTGGCGCAAACAGGACGTGGACGAAAGAGAGAAGAAACGGCAGATATAGGCGCCATGCAGCGTCGTTTCTTCTTTCCTTCGTCCACGTCTAGTTCGCGCTGTTTTCTTCTTTCTTTAAGTATGTACTAACTAGCTCAGCAGCAAGTTTTGTTTCCTCGAAATATCTCTAATGGCACTTTAGGTTAAGATAGTCATTTATTTTAATAGTACGGAAACAACCTTTTCCTCCGCCTGTAGTTGTTGCTTTTTGGTGTGTTTATGTTTGGCTCTGCGTTCGCGGTTAATTTTATTCTAACTTCTAACATTCTGTTTTTCTTCAATACCAAATACTGTGTGAATTTTTATGAGGGCTTATGAGTTCTATGAACAGAGCTCTTTTGGTCACATGCTGTATCAGATAGAACTATCGTGTTACTTTTCAACACGAGTTATTTGATTTCTTAGAATGCCACTTACAAGGGGTTAAACGTATCTTCTGGCGACGCTGGCCGACATTCGTTGCTGGTATTTTTCCCTGCTGCGTTACTTAAAATACTACTATTGACTGCGGACCACTTTAAGGCCCCGGGGTCGCATCCGTCCGATATCATTGGGCGCCACGCAAGTTAAATGATGTATACCCGCTTAGGGGAATCGGCATAGAAGAATTTGTTTCAGTGGTGAAAACGAATGACGTAATGCAAAATAGGGGAGCAGAATAAATGCTTTTGTCGGGAGTTCAAGAAAGAGAAAAAAGAAAGAGGAGTGGGAAAACAAAACAAAAGCCAACCTGATCCGACTACTTCTAGCCCGGCAGACGAGCTGTCTCTGCAACGAATGAGTGGACGGCGTGACGCACATTCCTACGGTAGTGGCCCAGCTTCTTTGTGCACCCGAAAGACAAAAGCATTGGAAGAGACAATGACAGCCCTAGGCGTCTAAAGTGAGTCTCTAGCAGCCTTCTCTGATTATTGTTGTTGTTCCTGGCTTCGCGGAGCATACCCATGTGGGAGGCTGGCCATAAATCGGGAAATTTGAGGGGTTATTACCCCGACTGCGACATCTTGCGGCGACGGGCCTCCGCGTAGACGACGCATCTGCATACAACGCATGGATACATGAGCCCCGCGAAGAGAATATTTCCGCGAACATTCATCCGCGAAGCGAACATCTTTATGTTCATCTAATCAACTTTCGTCATCATCAACTCATACCCTCTAATCTATGCCCTGTGGTAAAATAAACGTTCTAAAAACAAATAAACAAAAGAAAAACACCGAAAAGAACCTTAACGCATTAAAAGAAAAGTAGCACACACACACAAAAAAAAACAAGACACAGAAAACGAAAAGGGAATTACAGAAAAACAAAAGCGAAACACAAATAAACACAAGATAAACACAAAGGACTAACAACATTAACACAACGGAAAACAACTGGCGAATCATTTCTCCGTAATTCTGACAGTTCCACGTAGAGTAAAACTGCATTCACTTTTTTTTTCATTTTAACTATATAGGTCAGCTCATTTCAAGTTACTACGAATGGCTTCCATCACCGCCGCAGATAAATTCGTTTCGACGGGTGAAGGGATGCTCAGTGGCAGTAAACTATCTTTTTCTAGTGACTAATCCTAGGTAAAGGTCCGCATGGTCTAGAAACAAACCATTCCCCCGACCGCAATTTTTCACCGCCCTTTCTCGGCCCTACCAGCCCTGTGTATACCCACAAACTTTCAACACTAACACACGCACCAAAAGCGGTCGAGCGCAAGGGCTGCAACGTTAAGTCTACTCCTGCACCAGGTCCGGCCATCAACATTCCCTTAATCGAGTCCTATAGACTATAATCTGCTCTCTAGGGCAACTCCTGGCTGCCACGGGTCATACCACCCACACCCTACCATCCACGGTCTAGAGCCATTCCAGACAATAAAAGTTACAACCCCCTACCCCGTCTCCAACCAGTAACGGTAGGAGGAACACGAGACAGGGCTTCGTTCTTGAATGAATGATGACGCTGAGAGGGAGCGATTAATTATCGCCTCCATTATATGTGCGTAAAACTTCCTCCATGGCCTAAGTCTGCTGATGTTCTTTAGGTTAAAAAGCATTATGGCTCTCCCTTGCGATACACCGCTTGGGAGCAGTGAAACTCCACAGGTTTCAGTCTTCTCCCCGTTTCTGTTGAACGTAGCCTTCATGGCGTTTCCCGACATACTGAAACAGATCGATGGCCCCCAACAAAGTTTCTATGTGGAAGATGTCATGGGTACATGAAGGCAGTGGCAGGCACATTCAGGACATTTTGAAGAAGGCATCGAGGTGGTCTAGTGGGGCGTATATTTCCCTGGGGCCTCAGCAGCTCCTCGCAAAAATCAGAACTGTTGCTGTACAGGCCCACTAGTAGGGGTAGACGTACAGACACGAACCTCCCGGCTGTGAAGATTTTCGAGAATGGAATACGACACATTCCCGCAGTGTCCTAAGGGTTCTCGGTTTTTGAATACAGGCCAATGAACACAACTCAGAGACCGCCCTCGCGCTAGAAAAAAATCGTGCATCAAACTACTCGACTCATATCGCGAATCACTAACCGGCCTCACGGTATGAAGGAGCACAATCTAGCGCTATTAGTTGAAGTCTCTGTCCTCAGTAGGATAACGTACGTCAACCCCTTTCATACACTTCAAGAAGGACGAAGAACTCAAAATTGACTCCCTCGTTAGGCGGGTCTACAGCCCGCCGTAGGAATCCCGATCACTGCTCCGACCGAACGTCTTGAGGCACTGGAGCTTTGCAACGCCATCAGTGAATTAACAGAGGCTGAAAGGCTGGCTCAACGAGAGCGGCTTAGCTACAGCCAGACGGGTCGGCTTATTCTCGGCTACCTGGGGATCAACCATCCGTGATCCGGCACACAAAAGGTGCCTTTGGCTCCCGCAGTGCGCAAACAAATTCACACCCCACCGATCCCTAAAAACAAGCACCCGGTCCACAATGTGGAACACAGACAGACAAGGGCGAAAGCCCCCACAAGCGAAAGCCCTGCACAATAGGACGCAGCCGATTACCGAGGACGCGCGATGCCGTGGTCCTTGCGATAGTCAATCTACAGGGCGTGACAGCCTCCAGAAAAATCAAATTCGTAGTGAGCGACTCAGTCTGCTATTATAAATTACGCAAGGAGGGAGTCTCTCCAGAGGCGTCTAAAATTTAAAGGACTGGACAACATATTCAGCGGTCTGGCAAGATATGTCTAATATGGGAACCTGTTCATTCCGTCCTGGCTGGGAACAAAGGCGCTCAAACGCCGCTCCGTGATTTTCTGACGAAGCTGCTGGCGACCACAGTGCTCATTCGCTAAGCTGTTCTGGCAGGGATCGGCTTGTTTCTTACAGGGACATTACGAGTCACTAGTATGGGCTACAGCGAGCCCGCTTTTCTCCAGCTCATCCTACCCTCAGTAAATGAGAATCCGCAGCTTGGCGACTTCTGCAAACGAACTCATACCACAACCCTGTTGCGCACAGTTACTGTTACCCCGGGCAATATTCTGACAAGAGCCACCGGTGCAAGGACAGAGCACTCCCAGTACGCATGCTGTGGTTCCGTCAACAGGCGACGGCTTTTGGTAGCGACATAGGTAATGTAGAGCAATGGGAGACCGTATGCCTCAGATCCCACCCAGCGGATCAAGTCTGGGCCATTCAGCTGAGCGAATACGCTGCTCTTCGAAGACGCTGCCCGATGCCTCTTGGCCGACGTCTAGGATTACTGGCTGTCAACACAATAAAGTCTCTCTCTCTCTCTCTGTCTCCAGATTCCATGTTTCCATGAGGCTATCATAATACAGAATCGCAGCTTCTCAGTAGGGAGTTCGGAATAGTATGCCGCCTGGTAAGCAATCAAGACGAAGGATGGGAAGCGAAGAAATAGACGCAAAAATGACGCAAGTTTTCTCAACTACGCAGTATGGAACCACGACGGGCGCCCGCATATTTTGAGTTACTGCCACATTTTTCTTTTTTGCAGTGAGATGAGCGTGCGATTTGCACGTATTCTTCTGCCATTCGATTTAAATAAGGCTGGAGTTTTGGAACCCACACGGCGTAAAGGGTTTTTGCCTTAAAGGAGTACTGACACGAAATTTTCGTGTTACGTTTTTTTCGCTGCTATGGGTGCCTATTAGCTCCCTAATCATACAATGGCACATTAGGCGGTTGATCGCAGCGTAAACAATTATTTACGGCGTCGTTTATTCGTGTCAGTTTCAGCTTCGACAAAACGAACGCCGAGCTGCCGCCATGACAGGAGGTAGGCACCTGACGTCACCATTCTTGTCGCACCGCTGCCGGTGTGGACGCGCGCGCGAGTCAGCGCACGCGCAAGCCCAGACCGGCCGAGGTTTTCACCATCCCCGCGCGCTCCGGGCAGCATGACGTCAGTCCGAAAACCATGACGTGTCCAAACGGTGTTTGAAGCGCGCGCCAACCACCGCCAGCTCGTCGGCTACGTCACGGGAGCCCAGACGTCGGCACTTTGGGGCTAGTAGCAGATGATGTCGTGCTAGCCCGCTCTGGGCTTTTTCGTGCGGGCAGAGATTAAAATGGATTTAAAATATGTTATGCTGGACGGTTGCTGTTGAAACTTGCCGGGAGATATCTCCTGTAAAAAGGAAGCATTTTAAATACTAACCTCAGCTTTGAAACTTCGTGTCACTACTTTAATATCGCTGGAAGTGCCAGTTTTCACTGAACATGCGATACGGCTTCAAGCAAACGATATGGCTGCATGCACTCAGCTGCTTCATATGTATGGGGGCAGTTCTGTTCTGTGCCAATTTTAGGAGGTGAAAAAATGACTACATAGACGCGGTGACCTTTCTGGAATGTTCGCCTTATGAGCATCGAAAACTGTCGCAAAAATAGTGGATTCGCGGGAAGCGAAAGAAATGTTGAAACAATAAAATCTGTCTAGCAAAATCCCGTGAAGCTGAGACGGACTGAAAATGGAATATTTGTCTCAACTATATAGCGTTGTGCTTCAGTTCAAGCGAGGAGCCGGCATTCACATTCAAGGTAAGACGTATTCGGAACAACGAACACGCTCGATGACTACCGATACATTTACACTAAAATAAAGCAATGCGTATGTCAGTATCTTTGGAGCAGGGGAAGAAAACAAGAAGAAATGTACAGAAATTTTGGTAGTTCTCAACTAATGCGTGAGCATTGCTGCACCGCTTCTCTGTTTCGCTAAACTTATGTTTTCATGGCAGCACTGTCTGCGTTAATCTTTTTTTTTTCCGCGTTAATACCGTGTGTCCTGTGCATTAGACAGACCCCTGGGACTTCACTTTATTTCCAGCTTTTATAACCTCATTTGAGTATGAATAGCCAAATTGACATAATGGATAGCGTTAGGCTATATTGAGTGATATTAGGCTACATTGGGAACTTTTTTGTTTTGTTTGGTTCCATTTTTTACTTGCTTCGTTTTTGTGTGTATTCTACCGAGGATCGGAATTTACAATTGGCTAATTATGCATTTTTGCAGGTGTACGCCGTTGCAAGGTTGGTTCTTTTTCACGAATTCCTTTTGTTTGTGCTTGTTCTCTCGCTCTTGTTATTTTTGCCTATTTCGCTAGGGCGGTGGATTTGACAAACTTTTAAGATTTCGTTAGTACACTTTTAGGTTTCTTACGGTTCGTATTTTTTGTGTTTCATTTTTATCCGCAAATAATCGGTTGATCTATAAAGCTTCCCTTATTATTTACGACCTTGACGTCACAACCCTCCCCGAAACATTGCTTCAAAACGACCTTCCTGACTCGACAGTAATTCCTATCTCTCATGAAATCGTTCGTCATGACCGAGGGGCAAAGCGAGGTGGTGTAGTGATAGTGCTAAAAAAGGGCATGAATTTTGAAGTGTTGTCGCATGAGGCGTTCATCGAAAGTATTTGGATAGTTCTTCGGCGTTAAATTTGAGCATGCTCACTGGCGCTATTTACAGGCCGCCCGATTCGGATATTGCGGTACTCGAAGCTTTGGAAGATTTTTTTCTTGAACAAAGCAGTCGTTACACCCATATTATCGTAAGCGGTGATTTAAATCTGCTAAAAATAAACCGGGATCACTTTTGCATTATAAACCCTGCCGGCACTTGGAATGGCTACTTGATGTAGCCTTTTCCTGTAACTTGACCCAACTTCTAAAGACACCTACGCGTGCCACTGCAGGCGTGAGTTCGATTCTGGGCCTTATTTTTGTTTCCGAGGCTATTTTCCAATTTAACGGCACAATTTAGGTTCTACCATGTATATCGGACCATGAACTGGTACTATTAAACACCAACGTGTTGTGTACGCTCTTGGCTACCAAAGTTCATAGATTCCTTGATTTCAATGCTGCTGAGGATGGAAGCATTTTGGGCCTTCTCGAGGAAGAATATAACAAAATTTCAAATCAACATCCACAAATATCGCTGTGACATTAACCAGCTATAGTCGCACTTTAAGACAACTGTGCATTATTGTACCAGTTCGTGCGTTCCGTATAAAGTGAAAAAAAAAAAAAAAACACGCCGATGTCCCTAATTACGCGCGAAATACTGCATCTAAAACGCAAGATGAAACGCCTGTCACGCTCAAAAACACGACTACACGGCGCTGTTCTGACGTGCCACAGCACCGAATTGCGAAACAAAATTAAAAGCTCCAAACATAATTTCGGTATCTTAAAAATCCACAAATTTCTCAGTACTAACCGAAGGAAATTTTGGATGCACCTCTCCGACAAAAAAGAGAAAGTATCGAAATTAAAAGCAAGTACGTGTGGTCACTGATACCAGCTGCATAGCGATAGCGTTTAACGACTGCTTCTCTTCTGTATTGTGCGAACGGATGACCCATCCTCCTGATTTCCATGCGAAAACCTCGGATTTGTAGAATTGATCCTAACTTTTGGAAGCCATCTTTTCATCTTTACTTCACCTGGACACACACACACACAAAAAGCTGGCCCGGATGAAATACCTAATGCTCTTCTTTTTAGGTATGCCAAAAAGTCGTCAATATACGTAGTATTAATATTCGGGGAAAGCCTGTTGCAACAAGATTTAGAAGATTGGAGAAAGGGAAAATTGGTGTCCAGTCATCTTTTTGCTACATTTGAGTGATTACCACTCCGTTTATGCTTACCAAAGCGACGACCAAATCCTTTTGCTTCTGCCGTGCCCACAGTCATTGATTGCCACGGTTTATCATTGATGCAACTAAACCCAGGGGCATCAATAGAGGAAAGTTTCAAATCACTGACGGATGTGCTCGAGATAAAGGAAGGCGTGAAATCATCTGCAAAGCCGTTGACCGAAACAAACAATGGGCTGACATCTATCGAAGGAAAAATTTCCGACATGTCATCTACAGTCAACCACAACGTACAGAAAGTGGAAAACTTGGGAAAAAAACTGTTGATAAATTATTTGTGAAAATGGATGACCTAGAGAACAGGAGCAGACGAAACAATTCGATCATCTTCGGCGTTAAGGAAGCAAATGAGACGGTACAGCAAACCCTCGAGTCGTTTCAAAAGCCATTCTCAAAGACAAGTTAAACATTGCAGACGTTCTATTGAAAGGATCCACGGAAAAGGCAAACGAAACGTAAAACAAGGACGCGCCAGTAATGCTAAAGTTGCTTGATGAAGGGGGAGAGGAAAGGTAAAACTCTTAAAATTGCTATACCTGCAGAGAAGTGGGTTCAGCGTAGCTGTTACGTCCCGCGTTCGGCAGATCCGGAAAAAGCTATGGGGACTTTACAAACATCATCGCGATAAATGCGATAAAGTAGTTCACGCCATTCGACAAAATCAAGACAAACAGCAAGCTCTTTCGTTGGGACGACGCACTGGACAAAATGGTCCTCATGAATCCGCAATGCCGGCCTCCCCCGAACACACGACTGCGCAGCTCCGCAGGACGACAGAAAGTTTGATCTGTGAAAGATTCAGCCTAATCTCCAAAGCCGTTTACTCTCCTGAACATAAATGCCAGGGGTATCGTGAAAAAAAACTGACGATAGACAAGATATCTTTTCGCACGATCCTGACGTAATGATTGTTACTGAAACTGGCTTCGTGGCGATAATACGGACGAGGACATCATTACCGACTCTCACAAAATAATTCGTCATGACAGGGATTCAAGAGGGGGCGGCGTTGCAACTATTGCAAAAAAAAGGGCTCCAACTATGCAGTAGCCAACCATGATAGCAACGGTCGAAATGGTTTGGATTGCTTTCAGGTATGCAATAAGCCTTAATATTAAGCCTTAAGAACCAAGTCAAGAGGGGGTGAGATAAAAACACGCACCGAAAAAAAAACATGGTGTTTCAGGCTGTTCCAAGAACAAACAAACAGGAGTTCACAAGCGATAGCGCGCGAGCAGGGCGAATGTGGAGATTCATTTATTTGGCCATACCTCCTTCAAAATCACTAATGGGGGAGCCAGGAGTGAAAGTAAGAGCATGAGGGGTGGGAGGTGAAGAGCGGAAGGTGTTTTACGTTGCAGATGCGGCAGAATAATAGCGTCTTTAGGCGACATTACCCGCGAAGCAGTAAGATACGCGGCCAATGTTTTAGAGGCGAAAACCTTAGATCACTATTTTTATCAGGACGTGTGAAGTACGAAAAAAATGTTGTGAGGTACTGGAATTGCACACCCAACCTAAGCGCGTGCAGGGAAAGGGAGACAGCAGCGGAGGGGCTAGGTCGCTACCGCACACGCATTACGAGCCGCCTTGAGAGATTATGGTGTCGATGGTGGCCAACAGGAGGCCTCCTGACAAGAGAGTTTTAGCTCACCGTGTGTACCGGGACCTGACTGCGCCTGCGCGTGCGGACGCGGCGAGGTGGGGGCCGGCCATCAGCGGAACTAACCACAGGTGGCATTCTGAGTCCTTCCTCCACTAGAGCCTCCAGTGGAGGAAGCCTTGAAATCGATTTCCTCGTGCATTAACAGTGCGGAATCCTCTCCTCAGCCGAGCAGTGGGAGCAAATGGAGTGGAGGAGGGACTCAGAATAGGACCATAATTGACTCTACTGGAATGAATCCTCACATGCCCAGTCGGGTCTAGGTACACACGGACTCCACGGTACAAACGGACCCCACGGTACACACGGTATCTCTCTGATATCGAGCTAGCGAAGCGAGCTTCGGAAGGGGCTGTCCAGGGGGCTGCCCAAATGTGGGCGGGCGCTGCCGCGAAGTGCAATACGAACTTCAACAGCAGGTCATTAGAACGTCAACCTAGGGCTTTGCCTTTACATCCTTCGAAATTTCTAAGGCATACCCCCCCCCCCCGTAATTTTCTTTTAGATGCGAAGCAGCTTATGGTCGAGCCTGTTCCCTCCGACGTTGTGTGGGCGCCGTTGTGCGGCGTCCACACCCCCAGTGCGCATGCCTGGCCAGGCACAGCTGATGATGATTGTAGATTGGCCAACCAAAGAATCCATCACGAGATAGCTTCGTGTTCAACCACCGTCGTCATCTTCCCGTAGGGGAACCCTGAGTACCACACCCCCACTGCGCATGCCTGGCCAGGCAGCGCTGATGATGATTGTGGCAGGATGCCCCTAGGGATTAGCCAACCAAAGAATCCATAACGAGATAGCTTCGCGTTCGACCACCGTCGTCATCTTCCCGTAGGGGAACCCTGAGTAGTATGCGAGGCATTCTCCTCCCCTCTCCGACGCTCCTCTCAACTCCGAAGCTCCTCTCCTCTCTGGGATTGCGCAATGAATGGCAACACCTGCGGCTCCGCGCGCGATAATGCGAAGCAGCTTTGGGTTAGAGACGCGACAGCAGCCGCTGCATACTCCGCTGGGGGCGCCACTGTAGCTCCGCGGTATAAATGACGCGCGCGCGCACTCCGCTCCCCTCGTTCTCCTCCCCGCAACGCCGCGATCGAACTGAAAACTAATAGGAACTTGAGTCGACCCCATGGCTGCTTCGCATACTGCTCAGGGTTCCCCTACGGGAAGATGGTGAAATTTTTGTTTAAATGACGGCCAGGACACGCAGATGTTTCCAGCCATTCGATGTAGAATACACTGGATGTTTCTACTCATGAGGCAAACAAGGGTCTTATAAAGTATTCAGCATGATAAACGCCTCAAATCAGTGCGAAAGGTACAAATATGTGCGTGTTTTACAGATTCTAAGGTTTTTGTTTTGTCGCAAGTGTGCTCAGCCACGCGTATGTTCTTGGTCTGCGCAGCAGAAGTGGTTTTATGGGCAATTCTTTTTTAACCATGCCATACATAGCACTTTTGGAAAACCAGGCAAAACGTTTGTTAAAATACAATTTTGGGCGAAGTTCACAGTATGTCGTGAATGCTGTGATCAACTTAATGGCATTGGCTGGCCAAGGGTTAAACATTTAATAATTGCGCTGCGTTTTCCCTTCGTCCCGCGCTATTTTCGCGGAATTGTTTCCGTACAAGCCACACTTTTGACATTCACACTGGCATCCGCTGTTTTTGACAGTAAGATGTGTAAATAGGCATAACGTCATTGCCGGCGTTCTTCCTTGCTTCGTAGTGACGCACATGTACCAGTATATCAAAGAGGGAAGAAGGAACGCAAAGAAAGAAAAAAGCAAAAAAAAGGAATGACATCTACCGGCGAGATGAGCCCTATGCGAAGGGAAACCTGCTCATTTTATTCCACGTGTTCACTTTCAAAAGAAAAACATGTTGCATTGTTTCCATGGTAATGTCTTTGTTCCAACGTAAATATTTACAATAGCACCGTTTACATTTACCCGACGAGGGAGAGTTGAGTTGAGAGAAACGGGTTTTTTCGCTCAACGCACCCATGTATAAGCGGACGGGGGGAGTTCAAAAGCCGTCGGGGCTAGTCCGTTCGACTCGAAGGCAGGGGTTGGGTTGACGCGCTCGTCGGGCTGAGTCGGCGGGCCGTGGGGAGCTGAATACCATATTTGCACAATTATAACGCGCCACCAATTTTAACGCGCGGGTAGGTTCGCGCAGTAAAATTCGAAAAAAGAAAATTTGACGCCGGCTCTACCGTGTAAATGTAAGGGACTTGACACCACGTATCTGGAAGGAGATTTTATTTTACGCATCCAACTGTGGCAGCCAAAAATAATTGTGCTTCGTAAACTTGCTTATACAGCTCCTGGAGTAAATAAAACTATAGTGGGGAACATTGAAGCTGTTTGCGATTTCAAGTGTCTTGACCTTCATAATTCTACGTGTGACGGGCTAATTGCAATGGTAGAAAAATGTGTAACAGCTGACCGAGGGATGTCATTCAGGAATGAGTGCGCCGAAATTCACTCCCGTGATATTGACGGATTTTTTTATTGAATTCAATTGGAGTTTGGGAGGACCTCGTGCCTATGGAAATGTTGCTGGCTGATTTGGAACCTGTTTCGGTTGTTTGAGCCCGATTGTAACGCGCACATAAATTTAAGGCTAGCTTTTAGCAAAAGAAGGTAGTGCGCTAGAATCGTAAAAATTACGGTAGCTCCTCCTCCCGGCAGTCCCCCGGCCCCCTCGCCCTCGACTCTTTGAATGGAGCTCATATATACGCGTGAGGGGTTGAGGTAACTGAACCCGCCAGTCGACTCGACCCTCCCTCGTCGGGCCCATGTATCCGGAGATAATGATAACGCTTGATAAAAAATAAATGATTTCATACAGGCACATCTGTTGTTATGTTTAGGACTTCGCGTTTTACATCTAAATTACCCTCGCTGGCATTCTACTACTCATTAGGTGCCAATGAAATGTCTGGGAAGAATGGTACTACGTGCAAACAAAAAAGTTGCTTCCAAAGTGTAATATCCTCTCTCCTTCATTGTGCTACGAAAATAATATGTTAATGTTCTGGATCTGAAGGTAAATTTAGCGGTATGATAAGTAAGGCAGAAAATTGTTCATTGTTCCAGGTAGAAAACCACCTGCAAAAACAATAATAAATTGTAATAATAACACGAGGATAAAAAAAGTCTTCGGGTTTCATAATTGAAGCAAAATAGACTAAAATTCAACGAGCTGAACTCTTCTCGGAGCTTACGTACTTTGTTCTCCGCTTGAATTTTCCATAGCAGACAGAAGGGCAGGGTAGTTCGCCCACGTTCGCCTGTACAGCGTATCAAATGTTTTCACGAATTTCTGTGTAGGAAAACGTAATTAGGCTTACATGAACCCATTTTTATGAAAGCATAGAGCGCAGCTGTGCAGAAAGTTTGAATAGCGCGCCATAAATACATCCGCTGGACCACCTTGAAGAAACAGTACCTTCAGCCGTTGCCCCTAAACAATTGCGTCAGTGATGGAGCTAAATAGAAACTGCCCGGTCACCTTCGTTTCTTTGTGTGTGAAAGTTAGTGCACGCTGAGACAACGGCCTGCAAGATCGAGAGTTTGTGTTTCCTTAGAGTTGTGTATCGGCACTGATGCCGATTAGGGCCTGCTGCTCCGAGGAACAACCGGTAGCCGGTACCAGGGTCTTTATCTGCCCGTCGCTCAAAGCTGGCTGTCTTAACATGAAGTGTTCATTTACAGTGCTTATCCTAGGACGCTAACACTTCTGAAGAAAATCCCACAGTGATACGCTCTTATCCTATTAGCAAAACGCCGTCGTCGAGTGGCTTCGGAAATATCGAATCCTGTGCTCCATTCGGACAAGTAAACAGCCGGCAATGCGCTTTGTTCTAACCTGTGCTAAACAATGACCGCAAGCAGGATCTGTCAGTGAATGAGCAGATTGCGATAGCAGCTGACTTTCCTTGTTCGTGTAAACTTGTACACAAAGAGAGAAATAAAAATGGCGGAATAAGAAAAAAATAATTGGAAGTGCAGAAAATGAACCTTGTTTGTTGCCTGGCATTGTTTCGGCATAAAATTAGTCTTTCTAGCTTGATTTCTGTATCGGGAATATATTCATAAAACCTATTAAACCGCGAGGTGATAGCTCAGACAAGTACCATTCTTCGTAGAGCGATATCACAATTTCGGTAAGAGGAAAGCGCCACGAATTCATCAAAACTCAGAATATTACGGTCAACTTTTCGGGTGAAAACCGGTATAAAACAAATCCCACAGAATGTATGTAACAGTTAGAACGATGGCGGTACACGTTAAAGCAGAAAAGTTTCATTCTCAAAGCGGATAAAAATCGAATTAACAGAAAACTTCGCTAAAAATCCCTAATGGACACTGTTAAATTAATGCTGAAGTTTCTATACTGTATACACGGAGCCTCTTATAATACGGTTTAAATGAAATACAGCAATGCAGTGTCGAGAAAATATTCTTTCAGCGTCATATAAGCAGTTTCCTAACAAAGTAGGTAACACCTAGGGCCTTTTATTGAATACCTTCAGTAAGACTCCCAACTATACCTACGAAGCACTACAGACTTAATTTTTGTAAATGCGGGGCAGTATACGAAGATTTAGGGGCAATATATCAAGTCCTTTGAGAATATGAAGGCCCTAGGCCTTCAAATACATAACACCACATGTATATCCAATGCAGTACTGTCCAAAGAGCCCAACTTTAAATGCGGCTTCGCTGCTATGCGTATAAGCCATCCTGGGAAAGCGTTTTTCCAGGGAAATACAAGCGGTTGTGTTTAAGAATATGAGAGCACTCCAAGGGCCCCTTACTCAGTGGCATTTTCATATGTGGCGAAAGAACAACACGTCAAGCGTTATAGACTAGCAGAAGGGTTTCCACTTTGTAGTCCACATAGATATGCTTAAAGGGGCTACGTAGATAAATTACAACATTGTTCGATTTCAAATAACTAGCCCGGTTATGGTAACTAGGAACATCGCTGGTGTTAGGCGGAACAAGGACAAAGAATTACACACACAAGTGAAGCGCACACTTCTAACCGATTTTTTAATCACAACACACACAACTTACAAGGAAAAATTCAGATGACGTCACGGGAAGGGTTAATCATTCTCGTTGAAAATATATTCAATAATTTTCATTGCACATAGCGTTGGCCAACGAACAAACGACAAATATTGTATATGTTTTCATCGAGAATGATTAACCTTCCCGTCATGCTATCTGAATTTTTCCTTATAAGTTGTGTGTGCTGTGAATAAAAAATCGGTTGGTAGTGTGCGCTGTAATTCTTCGTCCTTGTCCCGCCTAGCGCCAGCAATGTTTCGAGTCAGAAACCAACTAGCCCTATTCCTGAGCTCTTTGATGTAGGCAGTTGCGAAACTCCGCCTCAAAAAACGGCCCGCACCTGACCTGAACTCCCCCCCCCCCCCCCCCCCCCCCACGCTCCCTGCTTTGGATCATGCGTACGGTGGCGCAACTGCGGCCGCCGCATGCACTATCCAAAAAAAAAAAAGTAATTATTCAAACTGACAATTTAACGTTAAATTGTGTTTTAAAGTGCGCCATTCTTTATTTTTGGGCTTTCATAAGTTATTCATTGTTATCTTAACTCCGGTTTTTAGGTTGCGATTGTTTCTGCGTCCGCGCAACTTCCTCGACCCACTAGCGCTTGTGCGGGCACTCCGGCACTACATAGGTCCGACCTGAAGTACTACATTTGCAGTTACAGTTCGGCCGACAGAACATTGTATGTCAAAACTAATCCAGTAGCCGATCAAGCGGCTCTAAATAATCATTTTCAGCTTGCATAAAGCCGTCGTAGCGGCTTACTTATTTTTGCCGCCAGAAGAGCGAAAAGGACGCACAGCAGACGACAGTGCGCAAGTGACGGTTGACCCCACGGTTGCATTTCTTTTTACTACTCTTGCTTCGTATGTATATAAAACACTTGCATAGTTGAAGAAATTGGGCTCCTTTGGCATAACAAATTTACGTAAGCACTCAAATACCATTTTCGCCCAGGTCTTCGAGCGGCGAATCAGGTTGTATAGTTTATTTTGCCACCAAAAGATGGCGCCACTGTAAAACAAGATCCAGAACAGTGGACCAATGGTAGGGCCACTTTTTGATGCATGGGGCCTATTGGGAGTTTTGCATCTCCTATATCAAGTAACTGTGGTTCTATTCGAAGCTCTGGTTGTCTTATGGTAACTGCATCAGCTCCTCTCTAACCGCCAAAAATTATTTAAAAAATTCGAGCAATATTAAATACCATTCAAATCTCGCGCTACAGTGGCAACATGGGAAGGTGTGACGTATAATGGGCCAGCACTGAAACATAGTTGTCAGTGTGTTAACTGCGCCTTGGCATTCAAGGGATACGACCAAACGAAACTAGAGGTGCAACCACAAACGCCCAGTAATGTACCCTGGAGGTGGCTTATGTTGATGTCGGCGGCTGTCAATCACGTACAAACAAAATTCTGTGACGTCATAGAGAAACCGCCAGAAAGTGGCTCGGGAGTCAGCACTAATTCATCTGTTTTCTTTAATGTCTAGGATATTTGTTCCAAGTTTGAGATATTATTCGCATCATTGCTATCAGGACAAAGCAGTATTTTTATTGATCGAAACTTGTATTTTGTCTTCAAAAACTTTAAAGAAATTTTAGGTTGAGACGTGAAAATGCTCCGACAGTTCGCTTGCCTACTCTGAAGCGGTAGAACAGCATCAACGTACATGTAAGGGAAATTGAAGGGCGTTGCTGAAATAAAACCATGTTTTGCACTTCTAAGTAGAAATTATGTTCAATAACGTCACTCAAACAAAGGGAGGCTGCAAGAAGTCCCAAAATTTTCGTACAAGAAAGCTCACTCACTTTCAGCTGCCGCAGGTGTTTTTAAGTTGGGGTTGACTGGTTTCACATTGTTGGACGTATGGAACAATGCCCGGCTCAAGCGCATTCCGTGGACAATGGCTGGGAAAGAAACATCAGTTATACGCTCTTGTAAAACAAAATCTGGGCATAGAATGCCGTGTTGATTCACTGATTGTAGGGTTTAACGCGCCGACGCAACGCAGTCGATGAGGCGCGCCGTAGTGGAGGGCTGCGAAGAAAAGTTTGACATCGACCTGAATGCAGCCTTACGGCTACAAAGGATAGCTATGCAACTTTCTCAGAAACTTCACAGTTGAAGAAAAATTCATCCTGGTCCAGGATTCAAATCCGGGACCACCGCTTAACTGGAGCAGTCGCTCTACCAACTGAGCTAACCAGGAGGCTAGTCGTTTGCAGTGAGAGAGCGAATTGATCAACAACTCGAAGTGAAGGACAGGTGTTAATCGACCAGATTTAGGGGAAATCCCAAAGGAGGAGTAAGTTTCTGCGAAGGAAAGTTTGACATCTACCTGAATGCAGCCATACGGCTACAAAGGAAAGGTATACAGCTTTCTCAGAAACTTCGAAGTTGAAGAAGGGCTCTGGATTAATTTTGACCACCTGGGGATCTTGAACGTGCGCGGAAATCTCGTACACACTGGCGTTTTTGCATTTTGGCTCCACCAGAAAAGCGGCCGCCCCGGGTGGGAATCGAACCCACGTCCTCGTGCTTCAGAGTGCCGTGTTAACGCTTATGCAAGGCGCCAGCAAGATTTGATTACCATGTTGCAACACCGCGAAATTGAATTACGTTTAAGCTGCTCGTTTTTTTAGAATAGCGGCGGTGGTAAAATTCCTGGAGGCGGTGCCAGTCCATTTCATTCGAAATAATTTGATAATATCACCAAAAAGCTTCACTTCTCTGTCTGGGAGCACGAGTAGCGGTCGTCAGATTTCCATGTACGTGGAAGCCAGCGCTTCCCTTAATGTGTTTTAGGTGAGTGTTTTGAATACTCCGCTCACTGACGTAGTAGGCTGTCCACGCTACCGAACAGGCATCTTTAATAAGCGTTTCAATCAACGTTTAAACGGAAAGCTTTTTTAGTGGGATCGATTGCGTGCTATCGAAGGCTAATAAATTTCCACAAAGATCGGTTGGTCGACAAAAAACCTCCGATAAGATCTCTGGACCCAAGGCGCGCGCGTGAAACCGGGCTTACATTGTGCCACAACGGTTGCTTGAAAATTGTTAGAAAGTAACGGTTCAAGATAAGATAATACACACATCGTAATGAGTACATTAGCATACCTTTATCTGACAAACCACGTATAAGTATCCATTTAGATTGCTCATAGATGTGTTTACATAGTTCACGAAAAAAATAGTAGTGGCTTAGCTCTGTTATGCCAGGTTATACGTAGCGTGAACTAAGCTTCAGGAATCCAGTCCAGTCCAGTCTAATCCAGTCCAGTCCAGCCCAGTCCTGTCCAGTCACTGCTCCTCGTGCACGCTCAGCGCGGCTCTTCATGAGCCACGCGAAACGGCTATCAAGCGGCTCCGGTGCAGCGTCTGACTTGGCTACTGCGCAATTGAGGCGCACACCTGGGAGCGCGCCGGCGCTAGTGCGTCTGCCGCGGCTATGACGCAACACAATCCAACACAATCCACTTTAGTCCAATCCAATCCAAATCCTATCGGATCCAATCCAATCCATTCCAAGCCAAGTTAAGCCAAGCCAAGCCAATCCAATGCCCCTCGCGCTTGCGCAGAACGGCCCTTCACGGCATACGCGAAACTGCTCAACCTCGGCCAGTGCAGCTTACGCTACGAAATCGTCGCATGGGCTTGTTCTTCATTGGCGATTTACGTGTTTGAAGGAATTGACTATCGGTTGGACGCACTTTTAGAGAAGGTTTTGACGATCGTTTGACGCAGTTTTTATGTGGAAGAGCTCTCTCGGTTCTCTCAACTTTCTTTTGGGAGCGATGGTAATGTTCCCTAGGCCACACAGCGTATTAGCCCTTTCTTCTGACAGAGCCGCACTAGGGCTTTGGCGTTGAACTTTGATTCCGCCCCCCTTTTGTGCCGAACTTTAGCCCCAGCGGTTTTCAAACCCGTGATTTCTTGTTGGTGTGTTATAGCCCGGCTACTTGTGTCGCCTTCTTGTATTTCTCTTGTCGTCCAGGTGTGTTTCCGCATGGGTTGTGTTCTTGCTTCCATTGTTTACCGACACTCGTCGAGCAGCGCAGTGATTTATATGAATCAAGCTTTTCTACCACTGCAGCTAGAAACTTCGGCTCCAGCAGACAGCTGGTCTTCAAGCTCGGGCTTTCCTCTTGAGGTACTGTAGCTTGGACACTTGTGCTCTTTTCTTTGCGCTACTCAGTATGTTCTTAGACCAAAACCAACAAGCCCAGCAACAAGTTCTTCTGAGTCGATATATGTTTCGAGATAGGTGCTGTTTTTACTTGCGCTGTTTAGCGACGTGAGGTCGACATCGCAGTTTACCTTATACAAACGACATATTACTGCAGCTAGCTATTTTGTTAGACCGGAACTACATGCGATTATTGTGATGGTGACACAATCTCAGCGTGACGATCACATGTGATGATCATGGAATGTTAGAAAAGCGTCTGACCAGCGCGCCCATCCGTTGTGGTGTCAAACGTCCCCATTTTAGTTCCGCCAACGTAATAGTACGTTAAGATAAACGCCAGAATTACCAAATACAATTTTGCTTATAGCAAAGAGTCTTCCCGTATAAAACCTCATTCAGAATGAACACTCAGTTCACTAGGTCTGCATTAATAAAACAAATTTCTGTATCCCCATTTCTTGTCTTCGAGTATCAAGCAAAATACTTGTGTCGGCAGCGCCACTAATCTACAAAATTCGTAGCAAGAAGACACACGTTCCCTGTCAACAAAAAATTTACCACCCCTTTCTGAAGAAAGTTGAGATACCCGCCGCGGTAGCTCAGTGGCTAAGGCGTTGCGCTGCTGAGCACGAGGTCGCGGGTTCGATTCCCGGCCGCGGCGGCCGCTTTTCTGATGGAGGCGCAAAGCAAAAACGCCCGTGTGTAAGAGAATTCGGCGCACGTTAAAGATCCCCAGGTGGTCAAAATTAATCCGGAGCCCTCCACTACGGCGCGCCTCATCGTCTGCGTTGCGTCGGCGCGTTAAAACCCCACAATCAATGAATGAATGAATCAATCAATCAATCAATCGATAATCAATCAATCATCAATCAATCAAGTTGAGAGAAACGCGAAAGCTAAAAGTGCGTCAAAACCTTCGCAAAAATGCCTCCAATCGATCGACAAATCTCTAAAGGCCGCAATCGCAAACGAAGAACGAAACGAAATCGTACGACGATTTTTCGAGCACTAACTAAACGCATCTGCGAGCGATCGGTATACCGATGAGTGGTTTGTTAGACAAAGCAGGTATCCTATTGTACTCCTTTCTGCATGACCGATGCGTGTGTTGGGTTACCTCGCAGCGTTCCTTTTTTTGCGATTTTTAAGCAACCATTTTGACACAATGGGCACCCGGTTTCACGCAGCACCGTGTGTCCAGAGACCTTATCACAGCTTTTCGGTCGATCAACCGCTCTATACGGAAATGCATTATTTTTTTACAGAACACCGTCGGTCCCACAAAGAAAGCTTTCGCTATAATAAATCGATGTTGACCTGAATACTAACTGCGCACAAAATCTGTGGACCCTTTTATATCTGTCCACGATGCACGCCCGCACGCCTTCGATGCGTAAAAAATAGGCAGACTGTTGTTCTGTGAGGCTCTTCTTCGGCGTGTGTAAAAAAATTATGTCCTATCGGTCCGACGAAAACCAACACCGTAATTTATAGTGTTACCTTCCGCAAAGGCCAGTTTAGAACAGCAGTTACTGGCTGAGACTGCATTCCCATGCCACCACCGGCGTGGTCGTTGTAGCAGCCATTCTCGACGTGGCAGCAAGAGTTCGTCTGGCGAAACGAAGATGTCGAGGCAAAAAGTATGTCGAACACCTGGTCATGGAAGCAGCAGGACCCAAAGAAAAATGGAGGAAACGCTTATCCTCTTTAATAAGTAAATATGACAGTTACTTGACTGAAAAAATAGCAGGAATCGTGCAAGAGTTTTTTGGCATTGGCGAGAGAGTCGCGGCTGTTGTGATCACGCTAAACAAGCGATACAGGTGAAATAGCACAGACATATGTGCCTATGCGCCAACAACCAGCCATGATGACGAAGCCCTAGCCAGCTTCTACGAGGACGTCGAATCGGCAATGAAGAAGGCAGCAATGCAGTTTGCGATTGTGATGGGAGATGTTAACGCAAAGGTCGGTAAGAAGCAAATGGGAGAATGGTGAGTGGGAAAGTTTGCAATAGACAATCGCAACAGTCAAGGAGGTACGCTGGTGGAATTTGGAATTGTAGAGAGAAATAACCTGAGGTTGATGAACACATTTTTTTACAAACGAAAGAATAGAAAATTGACATGTACAAAATGGAAAGAATAGAACTGGACAGGAAATGGACAGGAAAAGTAGCGATGTTGCAACAACAACAACAAAAAAAAAACGAAATTTGACTTCTTTTAAGCGACAACCCAGGTATCATGCAAGACGTAGAGGTGCTAAGTAACATGCGGACCAGCGATCATGGGATAATTAGATGCAAACTAAGGCTGAATCTCAAAAGAGAAAAAAAGGAAACTCGTGCAAACTAAGAAACCCAGTGTGGAGTCAGATCCAGATCGCAGGAGTTTAAAATAGCTCTTCAAAACAAATTCGAGCTTCTAAGCGAGCAGAACGAGGTCAATGTAGACAGGCTGAATGGCAACCTAACAACGGCAGTCAGTGAATCAGCAGCGGCTGTGGGAGAAGCAACATGTAGGGAACATGCTGGAAAACTAAGAAAACGAAGGAGCTAATTGCGAAACGTAAGAACACGAAAGTGTCAAATACGGCGGGCCGGATTGAATTAGCCGAGCTGTCCAAACTGATTAACCTAAGTAAAACAAACGACATTCATGCATATAACATGGCATCGATCGAGAAAACGCTGCAAATAGGGGCAAGCTTTACAGCAACTAAGAGAAAGCTAGCCATGGGCAAAGACAGGATGTACGCACTAAAGACGATCAGGGTAACATTACGCACAACTTCGACGAGATAATAAAGGTAGGAGAACGATTCTACACCAGTATGTATGCCAGCGATGTTATACCCGGGGAAACTACTGAGAGTACAAGCTCAACTTGCGATGTCCCACTAGTAACTAAAGAGGAGGTAGGAAAAGGCGCTCAGAGGCATGAAAAGAGGAAAGCTGCAGGTGACGACGGCATAACCGTGTACTGTACTGGAAAAGCTTGCTGTACTATTTTCGGAATGCTTGAAGACTCGAAAAGTGCCCATAGCCTGGAAAAAAGCAAACATTAATTTTGATTGATAAGAAGGGAGATTCCAAGAATCTCGAGAATTACAGACGCATGAGCCTAATAATCAATGATTATTAAGATTGAAGTGAGAGTGGTAAGAAGCGATCGGTCTTTGGGGAAGAAATGAGAGGCAACGGCGTTACCGGGTTGCCGTAACAATAGCTTTTAAAGACGATAGTCTTTATTTGGCTACTTAAACCCAGAAATTTTGGTCTGTCTGTATGTCTGTCTGTATGTCTGTCTGTGACTCGATTCAGCCACCCAGCCAAAGTAAAATTGATATTGCGCAATAGTCTTATGTACTCACAGCCACATATACACGTCTAAGCCCGGTTTATATGTTCATACTTGTCAACTTTGTTGAACAAGAACAAAAGATTACGCAAATATAAGACAGGAAATTAGTACACAAGAGATATTTACAGTGTTCCTTTATTAAAAAATTCATGGATGCTTGGTTTTTCGATAGCAAATGATATTCTACATCTACTGCAGAAAACCGCCGCCTCCTGGCGGCATATGAAAAATCACGCGGCAACAGCAACGAAAGGTTCCACTAGCTAGGTTCCACGTTCTGCTTGGAACGCACGTGGAGCACGGCCACGCGGCTCTATAAACCTTCTAGTCTTTAGTGTGTTTACCTTTGAATGAGCGCGACGGTACAGGAACAGCATGACAGGTGAGCGGGAAAGCAAAGGGGGGCATTTCCTTGGCAAATGTCTACAAAGGCTATCGTCTTTTGACGACATTTGCAACGAAAGGAGGAGATACGCGGCCAATTTTTTTGAACGCAGACTCGAAAGACTTATATGACCTTTAGTTAAAAAAAAACAATTAAAAATCCCACGAACAGGTGGTAATTCACGTGAAGCGAAGCTTTGTCGAGTAGCAATCTAGACTCTAAGCCTGGATAACCTCTCCGCCTTGCCGTTAGTTTTTGTCCTCCTTCTCCTCGATTGCACGCCGTTACGAATTTATCCCTCACAAAGGGCGTTCGGAAGTATTTTTGTACGCCGACAAACTAGCGCGCTGCTTTCGTCAGGTCAGAAGACGTTGCTGTGATTTCCTCTTGCGGTCGTTAAGTTCACCCCACTGCTGGTCTCTAATGGCGTCGCATACGTGGCCAGCACGCTGTTTAGACGTCAGCGCCAAGCACTTGCTTCAGTTATGCGCTCGCGTCTGCACCGCGATTCGGTTCGGCCGGTGGCCGAAGCGTTGTCGGTGGCGCTTCCGTCGGCGCCGCGAAACCACACGGGGAGCTTGCTTGAGTTTGGCTAAGTTTGAAGGTCGCATTCGCATTGACGTCAGCAGGCTTTTCTTAGCTTTGTAACTGGAGTGACATGCTCCGCTGGAAAGCATTGATAGTGACAGCTACCTGACGCAGCTGGATGACGTGTTCCATCACTTCGATCCAAAATAAAACCTTTCAGCCATAATCAACCACTTCATGATCGTCGTCGCTTGGGTTGTTTGTTCGCCCCCGTTCGGCACGGACGGGCACGCTAGATCTTTTGCGTCTGCAAAACATTGGAGAGAAATAGCATTGTTTGGTTAATCAGCAACGCACATTTTTCCGTCGACCAGTAGCGGAACGACCTACCAAGGTTGCGACCTTTTAGTTCGCATATCCTGCTTCGGCCGCCCGGACAACCTGACATTTCTGAAATTGCTTATCTGTTTCTGTATTCTACACTGACCGATTTGAGAAATGACTTCAGGTTAAAAAGCGTATTGGTCTTACTCGGGGAATGTTCTTCAAGCAGCGACAAGCCTTGCCCACCAACTCGCCATTGCCTTTAACGGCCAGCTCTGAAAGGATACTATATAAAGCCCGCGCTCTCGGTAGTACTCCTGCATACCATAGGCAAAACATATAGGACCTTGCATAAACGATGCACTTGTTCGAGCACGAAGGCTCCTATACGGCTTCCCCCCCCCCCCCCCCCAGGACCTTTAAAAGTCCGACGAGCTCCTCTACGCCCATATACAGGACTGGTATGAGCCGAACTTCTCAATATCTCTATACAAGACTTGTAATAGCGCAACGAGCGCCAGTATATCGCCATATTAGAGCTGTGTTAAGATCGACAATTCCTTCCCCCCTTAATGCAGGAATAACGATTGGGTGTAACTTTTTATATGATTCAAATAGGTCCCATAAAGTTCGAATACTGTGCCAATATAGCCACATATGGAAAAATACGACATGAAACATTTCTGTAGTGTGTCGTATTTTAGAGTGTCGTACTGTCGTCTTGTCGTATTCTCGTCGTGTCGTGATTCCGGTGTTCTCTTGTGTGTCGTATTCCTGTCCTGATTTTTGTCTTCCGTCGCGCCCAATTCCTGTCATGTCGTGATCCTGATGTTGCACCAGTAGTTGCACATGGAATGTTATTCCCCATTGTAAAGAGTAGCGTAAATGGCAGTTCTGTTGTGACAACAAGAATTTTTGTCGTCGAGAAAATTGACTTTGTCGTTACGACAGAAATGTAGAAACAACATGTAGCTTTGTTGTAAGAACAGGACTTTTCTTGTCACAACAAAGTTTTACTGCAAAGCAGTATATGTCTCCCCCTCCCCCTCCCCCCTATTTTCATTCCGGTGTCATCGATTTACTGGGAACCGTTCCGGGGCTCATGCCCACCACTGATGACACCTCTTTCACGACTATTTTCCCCCTCGCCTCCACTTTGGCAAGTTGCGCAGTCGGCAGCTAACGCCGGAATGCGGTTATCAGATGATTGCGAAAAATAAACTGAAGCACGGACGTGCGTTAAAAATGCACTGACGGTTACTACACTAACTAATATGAAATTCTTCTCGGTAATGGCGCATTTCTACTCCGTGTCAGGAAGTGTTCGCGTGGTCAGCGAACGTACGGCTGCGTGCGCTACTCTGCTGCTACCTCGCAGTGCGCCGGCGCCGCCGGCCTGCACGTTGCAAGTCGTGTTTGAACCTCCCGCGCAAATGTCACGTGGTTCGGATCAGCCCCGCATAAGGGAAAGGGAGCAGGAGCATGTTGTTGCATATCGTGTTTGAACCTCCCGTGCAAACGTCACGTTGTTTGGATGAGCGGAGAATGGAACAGCGTCTGGGGAAAGTGTTAGGGAGAGGGCGCTCCTTGGTGGCGACACATGAAACATGTGTGAGGGAAAGGCAGTGAGACAGATGGCACCGTAACCGCACTGGGCTTTAAGCCGCACGCGTCGTACTCCACTTCACCCTTCGGTAGATGCTCCTTCTCGTTTTGTTTCTCTCGTCGCTGCTGCGATCGGTCACTCGGTTAGGCGGGCATAACCAGACGTCCCGCGAAGCCCAGGTAACGGCTGCCAAGGGGCTGCCCCCTAAAACGACCGAAACCCGCCGTCGCGGCATCTGTCACTTCTCTAAGTACGCGCACATGACCGGTTACCGGTTTATTGCGTACGCAGGTTTGTAGTGAAGAATAGTGGGAGGGAGGAGGGGATGCGCGCACGCGCAGCTATAGGTTTCATGCCCGTACCGATGGATGGCATGCCTGTTGTGCTGGTATGAGATTTAAACGCGGACGTTAAACGGCCCAGTGGGACCTTTCCAGAGTCCTTAGTGGCAGAGCGGATGGGGTTTGTTTGTTAGGCAATGTTCAGATTACCGACGGAAAACCGTATCGTGATCTATGGATGTAAAAAAATGCCATGTCTCGCAGTGAGGTTGGCTGAGACGTGAAATAACGTCATTCTTTAAAGTCATTACGACAGTTTCGGCAACAGTCTGAACCCGGCATTACACAAACAGTAAAATGCTTACGACGCGGGAGGGACACAGGCAGTTTCAGGTTTATCTGCAAGAACAAAGCTTGGATCCTTCAGACGTTCATTCAGCTAATTGGCTAGAAAGTAAGCTTCATCGCAAATTACGATAAACGTGTTTTGTTTCGTGCACTCCGTCGACTGCGTCCAGCTTTGCAGGTCATCCTTCTTCACAGAGTGGAAGGGCACTAATTTTTTTTGTCGTGCGACAGGAATTCCTGGTAGCTTTTTGCGGTATCCCTGTTGTGATTTTAGACTGGATAAGCCAGTCCTGTCTTACTTGCAAGGCTGTTTGTTTTATTAGGGTGATTCAATGGAGTCCTGGACTGAGGGCCCCACACCCCATTACGATGCTGTCAATAAAATTTATCCTCCTCCTCCTCCCCATTTACCTATGCCCTGCTTTAAAAAGCATGCCAATTTGTTGACTCCTGGAAGTCGTACCGAAGGATACAGGGAAGATCCAGCATTCACAGTACGTGTACTAGGTCACTTGAGGTGAATAAATGGCTGTTTTGTGAAGTGTATCCGAATTCCTTTGGCAGGTGTCATTGTGGGAATGATTTTCATGGCCGGTGGAGGGTAGGGAAAAACTTCGACGAAAGGAAAAAGTAGAAGTGCAGGTAAGATGGTTGAGTGTGGCATGTGTGCAGGCATTACAATAGGGGAAGAATGAGCGAGGAGGGGTTGGGTGCTAACCGTCTGCGAAGGGTTCCTGGTGTGCAGACGGCGTAGAAAAACAGTTATTGCTGGCTATTTTACCGTATAGAGGAAGCGGATATCGGCCGCGGGGTACCCAACGTGTGTGCAGGCAGCCGTTGCAGAGTCCATGTTGAATGAACTAAAGAAGAAAGAAAAGGAGCAGGAATAGTCTCAGTCCAGCTCCCAGAAGAAGGAGCCCATTGCAGTGGTGCCGTACATGCACCGAATTGCTCATGGTCTGAAGAAAGTAGGAAATGGCGGAAATGTAAAAGTAGTGTTTTCAGCTCCCCTGAAACTGTCGAAATGTTTCGTAAAGTTAACACTCGTCCCACTATGCGTAACGAGTGTACAACAAAGCATCAAAAACAGTTTGTTGCCTGCGCAGAAAAAGTTGTTTATTCTGTGCCGCTCTCGTGCGGCAAGAACTACGTCGGCCAAACTGGCCGATGCCTAAATGATAGGCTGAGGGAACACCATTACAATGTTTCAAAAACATTCAGTGGTCACCTCGCCCAGCATTGTCGTGATTGCGATAGCAAATGCCAGCCTCTTTTGGACCAGAGCGTAGTGATTTGGTTTTCCAAAATTCTGTCCGACCAATTATTTACATTCAAGCCATTGTAGCGATTACAGGTGTTACTTTCGCCAAACCTGCGTTTTTGTGTAAATGAAGAGCGTTACACGGTCGCCATTCTCGAATTTGTTTTCTATTTTTCTTATTCCTGGTTTTTATAAATTTGTTCGACCATTCAGTTGTCTCTAATTACACTATTATCACGATCAGACATGTTACTTTCGCTAAATGTGCAGTTTTGTGGAAATACAGGGCGTAACAAGGTTCGCCATTCTCGCTATTCTTTATTTTTTTTTAATTACGTCCGATAAATTATCCCCACTTAGTCTATTATAACGATTAAAGGTGTTTCTTCCGCCGAATCTGTATTTTTGTAAAAATCCAGGTCGTTACACGGTTCGCCATTCTCGCTATTTTTCTATTTTTATTATTTTGTTTTTTTTTGTGTGTTTATTCTGTCCCATCAATTACCTCCACCAAGTCTATAGTAAAGATTAAAGGTGTTACTTCCACCAAATCTGCATTTTTGTTGGAGGGTTCATAGTAACAGCGCTTGCGACACGAGACAAAGAGAAGAGGGCACAAACACGGCGCTAAAAACTGAGTTTTATTGCTTAGGCCAGTGGCTTTTATACGCACATGGGCAAAAAACAACAAAAAGGAAAAAACACAAAAAACACTAAATTAGCACGTGAACATTTGACAGAGCGCGAGCATGGCATCGTACTGACTTCACGTTTATTTACACATTAATCTACTTACGGGGCGAGATGTACAATCAACACAAAACACAAGCCGATTTTGTAATCGCAAGATCAGTTTGGAAACAAGACAAAGATTACCAGGGTGGGGCTTACTGCACTAGGAATCTACATTCTTTGTTTGTGAGGGCGATAGATGGGGTGCTTTTTGCATTGATCACCTAACTTGTTTATTTCTGTGGCCTCTAAGATTTCTCGCACAATTTGGCTGCCATGCTCGCCCAAAAAAACTGGCTGTCAGGAACTCACACTCTAGACATGCGGCATAATAATGCTCTCTCCGCACAAATTCTCTGAATTTCTGCAGAAAGCGAAATCTGCAGAAGAATCTGTACGAATTCCCTGTAATTCTGAGGCCCGAGGTCAAGCCCATCTGCCGTAATTTCTCAAGAGTACAGCATAAAATGAGAGCTAGAGGAACGGGTTCGTTTTCCTTTTTACTGTTTAAACTCCGGCACGAGTTCAGCGGCAGAAATGCTCCTAGAAAAAGATCGTTGTCTCGTGACAAACCGCTTGTGCTAGTGTGAAAAGTTCAAACCATTTAGCGAGCGAAAGCAGTAAATGTAAATTTTAACAAGATATTTTAAATTGACTTCTTTCGAACTGCAGAACGCTCTCCGTAGAGTAGAGGAAAAAATGCAGTTACCCTTTATTCGACAAGCTTCCACGAGAACGACGAGCAGACTACCGAAGCAGTAAAGAGGCAAAGATGTGAGAGCGTGAAGGACATAGAGCAGGGTCAGCTGGCGAACGAAGGCTTATATTCTGTTGACCGCCGCCAGGATGAGCGGGGCGCAGTCGTAGTCGCGACCAAACGGGATCGAAATTTGAAATTACAATTCTTTTAAAATTAAAATTTAGCCTACTTCCGGGTTATCTGGGGTATCACCATTACACGCGGATGGTTACAGCTTTAGCTCAGCCGAAAAGCCTGCTGAATACAGCTTGTAAGTGGAAGTCCATTACAATTCGCCTGACGTTCTGTGGTATGAAATTCAGTAAAACATATTGAAGGGCTAGTTGGTTTTTCGGGTTTAAATGTAAAACTGCACACACGGTCGGGACAGTTAAAAAGAAGCGACAGGACGAGCGCAGACTCACCGAAACTGAATTTCACAATTTGAGGTTTTACGCCAGAATTTGGTAGGAGCGTGACGATTCTGAAAATCACTTTCCGAGTTACCTTTTCGATTATTCCCCGCTTGCGCTAAAGGACATGCGCGAGATTGCGGTGACGATGCTGCCATTATTTGGAGCCTACATATGATCGTGGCATGCGTGGGCTTCTGTTCCGTTGAATGTGTTGGCAGCGGCTCCTTTCAAGTGCAAATCACTTTAGGCGCTCGCCTTGTCGTCCTAGCTCGCTCGCTCGACCCAAGTATACAGAGCACCAAGGCGGCGTCCGGGGTAACGGTGTTGTTCGCGGCGTACCCCAGAGGCTTCGAAAGTTAGAGGAGTACTGACACGAAATTTCAAAGCTGTGATAACTATGTAAAACGCTTCCTTTTTATCTGGAGATATCTCTCAGCAAGTTTCAACAGCAACAGTTCAGCGAAACATATTTAAAATCCATTTTACCCTTCGCCCGCACGAGAAAGCCCAGAGCGGGCCGACATGACATCATGTGCTACTTGCCCCAAACTGCCGACGTCGGGGCTCCCGTGACAAAGCCGACGCGCTGGCTGTGGTTGGCGCGCGCTGCTCGGGCGTGTGTACACGTCATGGGTTTGGGACTGACGTCATGCTGCCCGGGCCTGTGGGGACGGCGAAAACCTCGGCTGGTCTGGGCGCGCGCGTGCGCTCGCTCGCGCTCGCTTCCAGAGAGGCAGCGATGCGGCAAGAATGGTGACGTCATGTGATACTTCCTGTTATGGCGGCCGCTCGGCGTTTTTCAGTCGAAACCGAAACTGGCACGAATAAACGACGCCGTAAATGAATGTTTACGCTGCGCTCGACCGTCTAATCTGTCATTCTATGATTAGTGGGCTGGTAGGCACGCATAGCAGCGAAAAAAACGTAACACGAAAACTTCGTGTCAGTACTCCTTTAAGCGGTTTATATAGTCATAAGCGTCCGAAACTCGTGAAACGCTGGCGCTTTAGCGCATAGAAAACTATAGGTAAATTTGAGGAGAACCGGCAGCGTCCGCGTTCCTTTAGTTAGGGACGCCCGTTGGGTTGGTTTTAAAGACGATAGTCTTTCTTGAGCTACCTAAACCCAGAAATTTTGGTCTGTCTTCACCGCCCGCCCGGTTTCCTTTTTTCTTGAGCCGATGCGATACGCCATGAATATACGCGTATCGCATCGGCTCAAGAAAGTAGGAAACCGGGCGAGCGTGAATGTGGTCTTCTCAGCAAAAAACAAGTTGGGTAACTTGTGTGGCAAAGTGAATGCTGAGTCACATAATGAAGATCGAAGAATGTGCACCACGAATCATGCCACACGCTTCACGGAGTGCACCAAAGAAGTTGTTTACGACATTCCCCTTCGTTGCGGTCGATCGTACATCGGGCAAACTGGAAGATGCGTGAATGACCGGCTGCGTGGACACGCCAACTCGATGAAGACACGCACGGGAAGCAACCTCGCTCTTCATTGCACATTATGCGGCTGTGTGCCCTTTCTGGATGACTGCGCCATTTTGAAGCGGTACAGAGATACAGACACGAGGGAGATACACGAAGCGTTCGAGATTGCGGTGAAGAAAGAAAAATGCGCCAGCAAGCCATCGGTGGCTTTAACACAAAAAGAGATAAATTACCTTAATGGGTAAACGTGTGGTTGTAGATATGACAAAACGTGATTACGTTTTCACATGATTGTGTAAATCTTCTGTTTTTTGTGTATTTTTATGTGTGACAAGCGTATTTATAAGCGAGCCGCAATAAATTACGCTCAGTTGTTTGTCAGCGCTTGTCTGTGCTTCTTCCCTAGTCCTTGTCTTTTGCGCTGTTGTTTAAGATAAGAACAGGACATTACGCAAATATAAGACAGAAAAATTAGTACACAAGGGATATTTACAGTGTTCCTTTATGAAAAAAATTCATGGATGCTTGGTTTTCCGATAGCAAATGATATTCTACATCTACTGCAGAAAACCGCCGCCTCCTGGTGGCATATGAAAAATCACGCGGCAACAGCAAAGAAAGGTTCCACTAGCTAAATTCCACGTTCTGCTTGGAACGCACGTGGAGCACGACCACGCGGTTCTATAAACCTTGTAGTCGGCCGCCTCCATTCACGCGCTTCTCCGCCGTACTGCAGCGCTGGCATCGAGGAACACGGCCTGTAGCAGTGGAACGCGGTAAATTCAAATCGCCTTGCCCAAACCTTTAGTGTGTTTACCTTGGGATGAGCGCGACGGTACAGGAACAGCAGAGAGGTGAGCGGGAAAGCAAATGGGGGCATTGCCTTGGCAAATGTCTACAAAGGCTATCGTCTTTTGACGACATTTGCAACGAAAGGAGCAGATACGCGGCCAATTATAACGATAGTAAACGCAAAATGAAGCAGTGCAACGCCCGCACGTGCGGGGAGAAACGCACAAAGAGAACAGAACTCCCGCTGGCGCAGTTTCAGGCAGGGGGAGCGCGGGCACTACGAAGGGTGGGAAAATTTCAATTGCACTGGGTGGTAGTAGTAAGCGGATAACGGCGGAACAGCCCATTACGGCGAATCACTGATCTGCACTTACGACAGCTTTCACATTGAGTGGAAAGGCCTTAATTTTTTTGTATGTGGCTGGCTCTGGGCTAGGTGTGTGTCATGATGACCGATACCATTCGATCGAATGTGCTAATCCTTTTGACTTTCTTTCGTTGCATACAGGCCGGTACTGGCTTCGTCTCCGGTCACTGCTTGCTGAAGAAGAAAGATGCTCAGCTTCTAAACGCTTAAAGCATCATCACGGGGCAAATGGCGCGCTGGTTGCGCGTACGGTTAACCTGCGTTGACTTGGATGTAGAATGCAAAAGATCACGCATGTTATGTGTTTGTTTACTGCTTCGTCGCACGAGCTGAGTGTCCTAGGAAGTGGGCATTTTCTCTCTGCGGTAGGCGTGTCCAGCAGCAGTTTCGGCACGCTGCCGAATCGACCATTGAAAAGATTTCCAGCGTGCCGGTCGTCCGGAGACCTTCCACTTTTAACGCGTAGCATTCTTTGCAGAGTACCCCGACAGCCAGGACCGTGTAACGCCCTGCATTTTCACAAAAATGCAGGTATCGCGGAAGTCACACCCGTAATCGCTATAATGGCGTAAATGTAGATAACGGTTCGCACAAAATTCTTAAAAATTACAAAAAAACAAGAAAAATGTAAAATAATTACGGAAAACGGGGAACCATCCAACTCCGTGCATTTCCACAACAATGCAGATTTCGGGAAAGTTCCTCCTGAAGTCATTATAATAGCGTAAATGGAGATAATTGGTCGAACGAAATTTTGAAAAAAAAAATGAAACGACAATATCATGAAAAGAATACGAAAAATGGCAAAACGTATAACGCATGGAATTTCCACAATAATGTAGATTTTGCGGAAGTTCCAGCTGTAATCGCGTAAATGAGATAATTGGTACCGGATAATTGGAACCGGAAACACTATAAATATACGAACAATATATAAAAAAACACGGAAAACGGCGAAGCGTGCAACGTCCGGCATTTCCACGAAAAAATGCAGATTCCGCGAAGCTTTTCCTTCAAATCGTCATGATAGCGTAAGTGGAGATAATTGGCCGGACCGGATTTATAAAATACAAACAATTTGGCTGCAAAAGCTTACTCTCACGACAAGCGGCGTAAGAATGCTGCGCATTAGTAGATAATTATTTTTAATTGATGCGACGTTTTTTGTCCTCATTAGAGCGCAATGCTTCCTGCGTACAATCGTGTGGCATTTTGGGCTGTTACGCGAAGTTTCTGCAGACAACTCCGTAGAGCTGCATCTTGTATGATATTTTGTCGCCTGCAAATATTATGAAGCCCATCCATTCGTTGCAAAGAGGGCGGGTGGTGATGACACGAGGACTGCGGTGCGAGAAAGAAAGAGAAATATTTATTTTTTGGAGAGGTTAGCTATAACCAAAAAAGGATTTGGCCACTCTAAACATTGGAGTCATAAAAAAGGCTTAGTGACCGCTTTAATTAATTAGTTAGTTATTAATTAGTTATTAATTAGTAACCCCATTAGCAATAATAACCTGGGAAGCTTCCACGAGGGCTGTGAGAAAAAACATGCTATGTGAAGTATATACACAGACATAGAGCAACACTGGGACAATAGTTTGTATGCACCTATAAGCACGGGAATGTCATGCCGAAAACAGGTATTGATCTATGCACAAACTACACAAAATTGACATAATGAAATGTATACGCAGATATTCATCTATACAACGCATAACTCCTATGTGTTTTGCAACACTCGTCCAGGGGAACGTACATTCATTTAGCAATGTTCGCATATCTGCGTTGCTTGAAAGCAATCTCTTATGGAACGGAATGCTTTGTTCTGACCTCGTAGATCGCCCCACGGCCCTTATAGCTTTCGCAAAGAAATGGGTGTCCCACATGACCCGCTCAGCTTCGCCTACACCAACAAATTCCTGGGCTTTATTCGCTTCGCTTAGGACACCTGCTGCACCTGTCCACATCATTCGGAAGACGTGAGTCTCGCACTACTCGAATAATCCCTTTGTGCGACCGAGTGAAAAAAAAAAAAATAGGGCAGAAAATTTTGTACGTGCCTGTCGGTCCACTGGTGCGATATGACGTGGCCTATAACTTCGTAACTGCACGTCTTGTCCTCCCAGACATACATCATATATTTTTAATAGGTGATACCGCATGTTCACATAAGTGACATCAATGCGAACCTATTAAAGGCACCCTGCAACACTTTTTTCAACTTTTTTTCCGAGGAGAAGGAGGAAGAGGAGGAGGAAAAACTTCATTGTGAGCCTAGTGATGTGGGAGTGGATCCTCAGTCCAGGAGACCATGGGACGACCGTGCTGTCTCAGCTCTGGACACCAGGAGGTGCTGTGCATCCAAGCCGGCGCTGGTCGTCAGGTTCTCCCACAGCTCAGGGAGGGGAAGGGAAGTGGGTAAAGGTGGGAGGGCTGGGTTGTGTGCGCACCCCAAGTCATGTGTATGAGGGTACATGGGTGCTTGTAGAACGTAGTTATTCAAACCAACACATCCAATACTTTGATTAGGGGGTCGCAAAGTGCCCCAGCAAAAATTTACTGCTCTATGCTCATCAGATAGCAGAAACGTTGCCTCGAAAGATTTTTCTCTCTTTGCCGGTCTTGGCGTTCTTCGATCGATGGAATGACGTCATTTCAGCGGTGTGGCAGCTATTGGCCAGCTTTCTTTCAGTTACAGCAATTCCAGACGTGAAGGAAACAGTGAAAGCGTTTTTCGGGAGAGTTGCAGAGTCCCTTAAAATAGGCTCTGCAACACTCCCGATAAATGCTTTCACTGTTTCCTTCGCGTCTGGAAGCACAGCAAAATTTATAGTTTTCGCCAGCACGGAGCGGTACTGCGTGATTTGCTCGTCGTCGCAAATACGTCTTCCGTTTATGCTTTGCATATGTGGCTTTCTTCTTGAAGTGGCTATCGCTTGTGTTCGTCTCTGAAACCGGAGGAAGGCCGTCAATAGCCGCTACAGCGCCGTAATGACGTAATTCCAGCGGTCGAAGAACGCAAAGACCAGGAAAGGGAGAAAAATGTTTTGAGCAAGTTTCTGAGTCATGTAATGGGCATAGCGCAATAATTTAGGCTGGGGTACTTTGCGACCCTTTAAAGGGGTCCTGAAATACCTTCCGCCGATGCGTGGATGTACATGTAACCAAATAAAGCAATGTATTAGCAATCTCCTCCCGCAATAATTTTGTTGAAGCGATGAGTATTAGCTGAGAAATCGTAAATCAAAAACCGCGCATTATCGTCGCGCCGCGTTTCCTCCTCGTTTCAACTTACTCTCCGCTGTTGACGGCGAGCGAGCCTTCCCTCCCATGATGCTGCGCTCCTCCGCGGTGACGTACTTCCGCTATTGCGCTGCTCACACAGCCGTCTGCTACGGGCAAGATTTGTTGACACCATGAATCCCGCACTACGCTCAAGGCTGGAAACGCAAACGAAAAATCTGGCCCCATGTGTGCGGCGGCCTGGCCTTGCCCTTTCGCGGTGTACGTTGCTGCAGAACTTTGCTACCGGCGGCACGCGACTTTTTATCGGCGGCGAACTCGCAGCCGCACGGGGAGGATCCTGCGCTCGCTCCCTTGGATGCACAGCGCACTGTTTATCCAAAAAGCGCCGTATCAGATGTGGCCCCGCTGGTGCCGGGTCTTATTTTGTGGCGGTGGTAATTCCTGCCGGCGGCATGTGAAAAAGACATTTTAAACCGATACAAAACCCGTGCACAAAACTCCAGTTCAGCTTGGGACGACGCGTGGTGGAGAGCGGCAACGTTGGCAAAACATGCTCCGCCGTGGCTCTGAGCTTTCTAGCGCTGGAGCGAGCACCATTTCTTTGACAATATCAAACATCGGTTGCCCTGGCAACAAGGCACAAACCGCTCTAGAAGTCAGTTACGGTTGCGTGATCCCGGTTCAGCTTGGGGCCCCACCTCGCGGCATATGGGCACTGCAGGCATACTACTCACTCCCATTTGGAAGTGCGAGATGCGTTTGGCATTACAGGAGGCGATGGTGTGTGTGTTGTGGACGCCTTTGTTTCGCGATGGAATGCGACGTTGTGCTTCTGCGGGTGGATAGTGCTTCCCATGGTCTGGATTATCTTTCTCAAGCGGCGTACGACTCAACCTCGCATGGGGTATGTGCAGTGTGCGTGGCTAAAAGCCATCTCGGCTTGTGCGCCAGAGTTAAGTGACTTGCTGTTCGTCCCCGCAAACCGCGCGCGAGGTGAGTGCCGAATTTACGAGCGGCGGGAGGAGGCAACCCATCGTCTGTCAATCGCGGTTCGGACTTGCAACGCATGTTGTGACGTTGTGTTCGTTCGAAACGCATCTCTGGATTGTTTGGAAGTTGAATAAAATGTATCCGTCAAACCCAGGCATTCGGCTCAGGGCGTTCTCTGCGATTGCAAGAAAGAAGTGCCACGGGGCTTCAACGCTTTCTTTATGGAACGTACTCAAGTAAGAGAATATTCATGTCGTGTTATGGCCTTGTTGCATTCAATACAAACGGTTAAGCGTTTGTTTACACTTCTTTCGTTTGTCGTAAAATATCCAAGCACTCCGGCACTCCGCTGGCAGATCAGCCGGCGAGCCGACACTGAGCAGACGACTCATCTATTTGCCGGAAGTGCGTAAAAAAGCCGCCCAATGGCAGGATGTCTAGCTCATGACGAACATCTGGGAATTGATGATGTAGACATGTGAAGATGGCGGCGTCCAAAAACACGAAGGAAAGGGTGAGAAAAAAGCGACAAACTTTGCAACAAAAGTGTGAGCTTTCCGCTGCGCGTAAAAGAGTAATACTTGGCACAGATGATGACGACTCAATCTAACGATTGCGCTAGTCAATTTAGTGTGCTCAAAACACCTTTCAGGGCCCCTTTAACCGAAGTACAAACGCGTGTTAAGGACATATTAGGAAAAATTAAGAAGAAGAAATGGACGTGGGCAGGGCATTTAATGCGAAGGCAAGATAACCGCTGGTCATTAAGGGTTACAGAGTGGATCCCTAGAGAAGGCAAGCGCTGCAGGGGGCGGCAAAAAAGTTAGGTGGGCAGATGAGATCAAGAAGTTTGCGGGGATAAATTGGACGCAGTTAGCACAGGACCGGGATAATTCGAGATCCATGGGAGAGGCCTTTGCCCGGAAGTGGGCGTAGATAGGATGATGATGATGATGATGAACATAAGTACTCGATGTGTTGGTTGACTACTTTGTAGGAGCCTTTAAGATTTCGAAAAAAGTTGAAAATGTATTGCAGGGTCGGGGAACCTGTAATGCCTGCGGTCACGTTTTTTCGCTAATAATCGGCACAATCGAATTGGTAGAGAATGGGAACAGCACCAACGTCGCCTGGATGAGTTTTCCTGAACGAATACTGAGTGGCCAGGTATGGCGGCGGTACCTGTAATGTGTTTCGTCATCTGTGTTAAGGCTGTATTCTTGCAGCGTCAACCCTGTGCTTACGGCCAGCTGTCGTATTCATCTTCGTACCGTCTTGAAGCGAAGCTCAATTGCTTCCTTGCTAATAGAATTGCTCTAGGTTGCTTAAGAAGGGAACCGGAGCCGTCCCGTTCACCTCGAGTGATTCAAGTTGCCAATAGCGTTTGAAGGTTTCTCCTTATAAGATAGGCTTCGTTGGGGTAGTGCCATGGAACGTACTTTTGACGCATTTTAAAGGTCGAAAAGTGCGCAGAAAAAATGTTTACCGAGAAAGAATAAGAAGGCAATAGCCAACACGTAAAGTACATTGCCTTTTTCAAACAATGTGTGGTATGCTGAGCGTGGGCACGTAAAATTACTGTCGAGGCAAAAATGCCTCAGTAAAGGTCAGCCCAAAAATAAACACATACGCTTAAAATAAAGCGAACAAATGAGAAATGCTAAAGTGCGAACTTCCGGAGAATAATGTGTTCTTTGGAACTTCTGCATTTCAACTAGCATGCGGGCATAGCGAAACAGCGGGAAAATCCTCGCTTTTTATAACCGGGAGTAACTATTTTTATCCCCGGTAGTAGCAACTTTTATCCCTGGGAGTAACAAGGGAAGACTGCTGTTGATATTTCGGCTCCTTTACGTGAACATTCGAACGTATGTTTGTTTCCGTTCACTTCCGATAAGCTGAGGACCATGACCAGTTTACTAAACAAAGTTGTCTGCCTTCCTGTCATACCGCAATATCAGAGGAAAAAATCCCGGGCCATCTAGATTAACGTGAAACATGGGGTAGGGCGAAGCTTGCAGTATATAAGTGTATTCTTGGCGAGTTGGCGTTTTTGCCAACCGAGATGAAACCGTTGGGGGCAGAGGTATACAGTAAAAGTCTCTGTCTTCTAAGTAATAAGCTTTCTAGCGCGAGGCGTAAACGAGTGTTCCGGTGTGTTTATTTACGCGTTACGTTCAAGCGCGAGGCGTACAAGAGTTTCCCCGTGTTTAAGTACCGTGACTACATGCGACGATGCTTACGACGCCGACATGAGACGCCGACAGCCCCAGCTCCTAATCATTCTTAACGTTACTGCAACCTGTAGCTAGAGAAGCAAGTCAAAGTCACAATGGGCAGTTCTTTAAGGGGACTACGAAGACAAGTGCAACTTGGTTCATTAGAAAGCTTGTAAGATTAGAATAACGATCGTGCAAAAGCTATCGTGCACATCAAGCAATCGGATTCCCAGTAGCAGCAAAAACGGATGACGTATAATGGCAACTCAGCTGTCACTTTGCCGCACTACTTCGGTGAAGTCACAGGGGCTGTCGTGAACTAGTGGCGACCTTCTACGGAAGCTACCATGATCGCGGAGCTGCGTTGATGTCTCTGCTTTCGTTCTATCGCTACACTTAAACGCTAGCACAGAGTTAGTACACTGGTTTCACTCTTTTAGCACCCCTCCCCCCTCCCCCCGCTGCCATTCCGCGGCTGGAAATTTGAAATTAATTACCATTAGTGATGTTTTTGCTGCTTCAAGCAACGTCCTTCAGCACCGTCTTGAACTGCAGTGGCTCCTTGTTACCTCTTTATACTAAAATGCGGATTTATAACTTTTTTTATGTTCCCTCCAACCGAATGAAAGAATGCCGGGAAACCTTCGAGCAGTCATGTTTAATTGCTATTTCGAAGGCTTTAGGGAGAAAAGAGATTATGATTACACTCAATGGTCTACTTTCGCTCACTAAAGACACATAAACCACTCCCGAATCTCATTTGCGCTAACGTCGGAAATAGATAATACACATAGTCCTTTTTATGGGAAATAATCATTATGCCACAACTGCTTCCGCTGGATGATCAATCAGTGTGTCTCATAAGGATTTCGAGAAAGACCCTTGCATGCGCTTCTGCTCTCATAAGGCACTATCACTCATGACCAGATGACTTACCATTACCTCTAAGAAAAAGGCTGATCTGGAGTCTATTAATAAATGTGCTCTCAGCGTTAGTCAGGAGGTGTTTCTAAACCAATGACTACACACGGACGACCGGATGATGGTTCTGTTGCTTGAAGCAGGGCCTACATAATGTTACACGATGAAATTCTCCAGATGGCACGTCAACTTACAACCCTTGAAATGAACGTTAGAAAAGTCCCACGATTTCTCTTTCTATAGCATGGCATAAATAATGAGGAGCACTTCAAGTCTTTGCATGTTACAGCTAAAAATAATTTTCTGGCACATGCCTTTTAAAGACGATAGTCTTTCTTGGGCTACTTAAACCCAGAAATTTTGGTCTGTCTGTATGTCTGTGTGTCTGTATGTCTGTCCGTCTGTCTGTCTGTGACTCGATTCAGCCACCCGGCCAAAGTAATTCAATGCCTGCGCAATAGTCTTATATAGTCATAGCTAAATGCGCCCGTCAAAGTCCGGTGTAATGTTCATACTTGTCAATATTGTTGAAGAACAACAAGACATTACGCATATGTAAGACAACAAATTGATACAGAAGTGATATTTGCAGCGTTCCTTTATAAAAAATCGTACATGTTTGATATCGGTGTGATTAAATACTTCATCAACTGAAGAAGAAAATATCACTCCGCCATCGCCTGCTGTCGCCCGCGCCATATAGCTTCTGGCGGCATTTGAAGAAATTAAGTGGCAAGAGTTACGCAAGGTTCCACTAGATAGGTTCCACGTTCTGCTTGCAACGCACGTTGAGTAGGGAAACGCGGTTCTATAAACGCTGAAGTAGGGCGCCTCGATTAACGCGCGTCTTCGCCGTACGGCAGCGTTCGCATCGATACACCCGGTTTGGACCAGTGGAACGCGGGAAATTTAAAGTGATTTAAGCAAACCTTTGGCGTCTTTACCTTGGTAGGAGCGCTACGCAAGAGGAACAACATGAGAGGTGAGCAGGAAAGTGAAGGGAGGCATTTACTTCGCAAAAGCCGATAAAGACTTTCGTCTTTTGACGGCATTTGCAACGAAAGGAGCAGATACGCGGCCAATTTTTTTTATCTCGCCACCTTTGTAAAAGCAAATGACATTTATTTTAATAAGGCACGACATTGACGTTAGCTACGCGCTTGAAAAAGAATTACTGGAGTCGGTATCCTTATTTCGTAAATAACGCTCGCGTGGAAAGCCTGCCGTCAAACAAATTAGTATTTCAAACGCTATAAAGGGCGAGAGTGTTCGGCCCACAAGCTCTGTCGGTTTGAAAAGCAGCCATACCTGCGCACTTTTCAAAGAACAGGTACCGGCAGTGGTAAGTTAATGCTTCATTGCGTCTGTTCGCCTACGAATCAGGGGTTAAGGGGACTAGGAAGTTCTGCTGCATCTTACAGCACGCTGCCTGATAAGGTAGCATAACCTACGAAGTATTGCGATAGATTTGTTAACGTGCGCCTTATTGTTTTTGGCGTGTTCCAACCATAACAACTTTTCTTCTACATGCGTCTATTTTACGTGTGGCTGTTCTGTGGCGACAATTTAGCTTCGTGGTTTTGGTACTTTTCTTCTCACAGCTGAAATTCCTATTCATATTGATTTAGAAATCTGTCTTCCTTATTCCACCCATTCACAACAACGTGCCTCTTATTTGTAGAGTGGTATTGCATCACATGCATTCGTCCCTGTACAGCGTGTGAAAAGCTTGCCTATAACACAGTTTTCGTACTTCCAGACTTATCCTGCGTCGCCCCAGAGGCATTTTAAGATTAAAACTATTAGGCATTCTAAAGTCTTAGCCCACCATTATGTTTACAACATGTTTGTAAACAGTATCTTTTGGCAGTTTTCAGATTGAACTAGTTGCAATCGCTGTTATACACAAGCGTTTTACCGACTGTACCAAATCGTACGGCGTGTGGTATGCGTGCCACAGAGCCCCACTCAATGTGGGAATGCCCCCTTTTTCCTTTCCCTTTATTCGCCTCTGACGATTAGCGGGAGCGAAAGCTGGGTAGCTCTGACTCTGGAGTTTAAGCCTCGCTCATGGGTAGAGCCCTCACCGTAACCGAAGTGACTCCTTCAGGTTAAGGTTTTCATTCCTAGTGACACCTTAATTAGCTTTTGCTTTCATTTATCGCGCTCCGCATATTTGTATTTCTTGCTCTAGATACTTCGCCACTCTCTATTGGCACGGCGACAACGCTGCTGTTGTTAAAAATCCTCATCCCCGGCTTCTAAGTGCTAGAACTTTACTTGAGGTCTGGACAACGCGAAATTTGTCAGCTTGTAAGTATCTTCAATATATACCCCTGCAATGCAGGTACAGCACAGTCTTCCCCCCTGTTCCTTCCCTTACCTGTGGGAGACATTGTTGATCAGCTATCGACTGCAGGAGCAGACTCTCCAGGTGACCACGGAAAGATGGTTATGGCAACATGTCGATTCCCGGACTAGGGTCCCACTCCATTTATAAAGCTCATGCAAGCGTTCCCTCCCTCCCTGCCTCCCTCCCTCCGTACCTCTTGGCGGCTTCATGGACACAAATATTTATGAAGTTTTGTATATTCGTAATTGCCAGCCAAAAGTGCTATTACGCGTGCTATCAGGCAGGAGGAAAGCGATACTTTAACGCGGTATGCAATTCCGTGTATACGATGTTATACAACCTTTCATTGCTGACCGTGCGCTAAGTTCTACTCTAACTGACTTTGTTTCAGATTATTGAGTATTATTTCAACATTAGACTCAAATCGCGTCTTTGTTTCATTCTGGTGTTGGTGTTAACCTGCTGTGTGCATTCCTGCCGTCCCCGTGTCAAGTGATCGTATATGTACCCTTGACTGTATGGCACCGTCATCTCAGAATACTTCATGGCAATTCTCTCTTTACATTGTCGCAACGATGTGCAGCGCCATGTGCCCGCATTTGGGATGTCTGGACTTAACGTGGCCATGATTGGCCGCGTCATCACTATCAGAAATAATTTCTAGGACAATAAATCTGTTAGCGACAGAGTCAATAGGATGATTTATCTCCCATCAGGAGTAAGCGTCTGAGGAACTCTGTCACCTCTTTTTTCAATGAAGATTCTAAGCCTTAATGGGCTCAAACTCAAGAACCGAAATGTAATCCATACAAAACAGTTTCCCGCCAAAAAAAAAAAGCTAGGTGTTGTCATCTTTAGCGGCAACGTCAAAGTTATGGTGATCATTGCGATTTTGGTGCTTACGAAGCGCTTGACATTGCCGCTATATGTGATATGATTTGTGATCGTGAACAAATCCGTTGGTTAAACCTTTATAACACGTGTGCAGAAATGTTACACTCGACACAATTTCCAACATATTTCAATCTGTTTCCTTGCTGGTTTTGAGGACAGAACTGGTCTTCATCCCGCACGCAACTGACTTCGGTCGGAATTGGACTAATTTTAGTGCTTGGCGAATCCCAATCAACACATACGACGAGGATAATCATGATGATAATCTTTTTATGATCCCTAATGATCAATGAACACGGACATCTTCGGGCGTATTTTGTGATGGTCTAAATTTGTATTCCTTCAGAATACCCGCTACACGAGACCGCTTTGTTGAAACTGTTTCTAACACATCACAGACATTCAGACACAGGGGTTGTTTAAATCGCTCATATACTGTCATGCATGCAGGTTGGTGTGAAGTGGACAACAAAGCAAAATCCTCATGACATCTTCTATGTTGTGGAGGTAAGCCAAAGCGTATGTTGCTTGGTATTGAGGAGAAAAAAATTATCATGACCACACCGGGGCGATGCGACTTTTAGCGTGAGCTGAAGTATTGATGATTGTGGTTATTGTTCTGACCAACGGATCGTTTCGTTGAGCGAATAAAGGACTAATTCAGATCACTTAATAACTGTTATCAATACATAAAATAATACGATTAGCAGTTTTGACAAGCTTTGGTGAACCATCGTAGAAGTAAGGTTTTTTAGTCAAAACTATAAACACACTTCTATTAATGATAATCGATTGGTTAAAACGTTTACTTCATCCATTTGCGTCACAAGCCTTCCAACGCATACCGTCTCCAATCCTTTCCCACATTGCTGTATCCAAAATTTTTAACAATGCGCAAGCGGAATTCAACCAGGGTCCCGGGTTAAGCATATTATATCCCAAATCCACTTTTACCCCGATACTCGCTATAGCGACGCCACCCCCTACGCCCCACGACAGGCCTGTGCTCTGGCGGTTGCCTTCTCTAAAGGCACACTTCTAACTCCCTTACGACTGGCTCCACATCAGCCACCACTGCCGAAGAAATTGCCATATCCCTAACCGATCCCACTGCCTCCGAATGCATTACAATTCTTGCGGATTCTCAGTAAGCCTGCCGTAACATGTTACGTGGACACATCTCACATCAATAAATCCCCCCTTGACTTCTACATCATCTGGACCCCTGGCCCTTCTTTCCTCGAGGGAAATGAGACGGTCAAAGCTTATACTTGGGCGCGTCGATGTTCCGTACTCATGAATTCACAACACAAACAATAAACAAGGACGACACGCACAGCGCGACACACAGGCGCTGACATACAACTTACGTTTACGTCCGGCATATAAATAGAGAAGAAATCAAAGCAACAAGAAAATCTGCAGCCCTTGACACGTGAAAATGCAGCAAGAAATCTGCCACTAAATCACTACCACCATGGGCTTACACACGTCACAGACGTCCCATACGTCACAGCAATAAACGTCAGTTGTAAGTGAGTGAGGTGAGGTGAGGTGACTGTGAGAGGGAACGAGGTTCCCAGCCTGCACCACATATGTATCGCGGGGAGAGAAAGGGAAGGGGAGGGGGTAGAAATATGGGTTGAGGTAGTGGTACAAAGGTGGTTGGGGCAGGAAAAGGAAGGGGTAATGGGGAAGAGACGATAGATCAGCGACCACGCCCGGGAACGGGAAAACTATCAGCGGGCTTTTTTTTTTGAACATGAAAGGAAAATTTTCTTGTTTGAAAAGAAAAATCAGAAAACTCTACAAGTATTAAAAAAAATAACAAACACTCAACCTGACTTGACCGGGTATATAGATCTGTTACGCCTGATGGTTTGTGATTATGTGTTGTTGGTGTTCTGCTTGGTTTCCTTGTGTTGTTATGGTGTAAGAAGGGAATGACTGGAGATGTGGGCGGAAGAAGCCTCACCAACATGTAGTTTCTGCTCCATCTTCGTATCATATGCCATCTTTTATATTGTCGTGATTTATCGTGTTCTGTGATGTTTGGTCTATTCTTATGCTTGTAAAATGAATTCGTTAATTTTTAAAACCATCTCTTCTAAAATTAATCTTGTTTCCTCTTTCTTAATTATTTCCGGTTTTCTGTTCTCTAAGTGCTCTCCCAGTTTTTTAACAAGTCTTTTCGTTTCATTTATTAAGAGTGGGCATTCTGTTAGATACAGTCAAACCCGTTTATAGCGAACTGCAATATGCACCGCGATTAGTTCGATATATCCAAAAGTTCGATATAGCCGAACCCACCTACAAAGAACTTATTGTTACGAGTTCGCAATCCGCCGTAGTACCCCCCCCCCCCCCCCGCCCCCCGCCAACTCCGCTATCCGCGTATGCAGAAACGAACACAGTACAGTAGCCATTATACCATACCAAAATAATCCATTTATTGCAAGTAATAAAGCTAATTTCCGCCTTAACTGCCAACGTTGCAAAAAAAAAAAAAAAAAGCGGTGATTTTTGTTTTCACTTTCGTTTTGGCGGCTTCAACAGCATTCTCTAAACGAAACATTGTTTGCACCAGTTCGAGTCCGCGTCCTCAAAAATCTAAGAAGCATTGGCGGAGCACATCGACTGCCGAAAGCGTTTCATTAAAGCGTCGGACGGATTTCACTCGCGTCATCATCGGGAACGCTGGCGAGCTCTTCCAACAGTTCACCGATGCTGCTGTCTTGGTCCGGACTCGCTGACAGGGCGGGTTCCGTCGCGAGTCCCGCGCGTCGGAAACAGTTACGGAAGGTATTGGGCGTCACGTCGCTCCGTGCTAGGTGTAATGTCTCAGTCGCGGCTCTTGCTTCGTGGTCGCGGCCAATCCACATCTCAATCGCCGCTCCGAGATCATGCATTGCGGCGGCCATTCTATGCGCCCAGAGTTGGATATATCGGACGAACTTCGTTGCAAGGAATATGTTTCCCATGTATTTCCGTAACTGAATTATTTTTGTTCGATATTTAGCATAATTCGCTTTATCCGGGTTCGTTATAGCCGGGTTTGACTGTAATGATCAAAGTTCTCTACATGTTTGCTACACTTGCATGTAGATGTCTGTGTTATTCTGAATCTTGAAAAATAAAACGGGAATCTACCATGCCCTGTCAGGGCTTGGGAAGAGTAGAAGTTTGTAGGAAAGTGGTCCGGAATAAGATTTACGTTCTTAATCCACCTATAAGTATAACTTCTTTTTCCATCTTTATTCCACACCTTATTCCACTCCTGGTTTAACTTGGTATATAAATGTTTCGTGCCTATGTTTGTCGATCTCTCTGTTGTCTTTGTTTGTTATTTGCGCAATGAATTCAAGAAAGTGAGGCGGCTCACGCCGCTGCCCGCGCCCTTCCACACGGGGCATTTCCCTCGGGGTCAAAACACATGGCCTAGCATCCTTTACCTCCCGCTGTTCTATCATGATACCATGATATTCTCCACCATTTTAGCAACTTTCGCCTTACCCTGCCTCCTCAACCCCATCCTCACATCACCAGAAATTAAGCAATAATCTGGCATCGTTTACAAACCAACACCTGCTACAACGCACCCATCCTCCATTCTTTTTCTCCTAACCAATACCCCCTAACCTATCACTTCTGCCCCTCTCTTATACTAACTACCACATGGTGTGGGCCTATTAAAACACCCCATCGCTCAACCCCAATCCCAGCCCTTCCCCTGATCAGTGGGTGGGCCTGCTGACCAGCTCCCATCTCGCTGACCTGATCTTCCAGCTCACTCGTGGCAGGGCTGCAGCCGAGGCCCAGGGTACTGAACAGAAACGAAGCCACCCCACTGAGTGACGGTCAACGACCACCGTTTGCTCAATTAAACGTAAATGTGGGAGGAGAAGTGGCACCCTACGATCGCCCAGTGGAAATGCCGGCTTTATAAAGCCAGGACGTAACAAGAAGCAGCTGCAGACTGTCGCGCAGCGCCTCGCACGCAGATTTTGCCCGCAAAAGGGCGTAGATGGGCTAGGCGGCCCCATCTACATGACGCAATATATCCCCCAGCGCTAGCGAGCACTCGCCCGTCGTCTGTATCCAGTTAAACTGAGAGCCTTGGATATCTCGTAACGTGATATGGGCGAGAGAGAGAGAGAGAGAGAGAGAGAGAGAGAGAGAGAGAGAGAGAGAGAGAGAGTTTTAGCGTACTGACGCCGCCATGAAAAAGGCATTGGCAGACAAAGTTCAGTTTCATGGCCAACTCCTCTAGTTGACGATGAGCACTGCAATAAAAACTGTTATTTGTATTTAGCCCCTTGCCCAAGCTATAATGCCCAAAAAGACAACACCAAGGAATGCGGCTTCGGAAAGGGTACCAGTAGTGGTAGAAAACTTCTATGCAAGCGCATTAAATGCCCTTTTAGTGCTTTTTACCTTCGTTCCAAAGCACTTTCGCGATACTTTCATCCTTCGATTTCACGCGCGTTCTATCTATTCTGTCTTCGGTGTCCCCTTCGTTCGCTTGGTTACAACGAGGGACATCGGTGCCGCGGAACCACAGAAGCGGGGGCTTAAGTGCTGCGCAATGAAATTGTTTGACTGGCTGGCATTCTAGCAGCGGCCGCAAATGCCCGAACTAAAAAATTGGCCGCGTATCTGCTCCTTTCCTTGCAAATGTCGTCAAAAGACGATAGTCTTTGTAGACATTTGCCAAGGAAATGCCCCCCTTTGCTTTCCCACTCACCTCTCATGCTGTTCCTATACCGTCGCGTTCATTCAAAGGTACTAAAGGTTTGCGCAAGGCGATCTGAATTTACCGTGTTCCACTGCTACAGGCCGTGTTCCTCGATTACAGCGCTGCAGTACGGCGGAGACGCGCGTAAATGGAGGCGGCCGACTACAAGATTTACAGAACCGCGTGGTCGTGCTCCACGTGCGTTCCAAGCAGAACGTGGAATTGAGCTAGTGGAACCTTTCATTGCTGTTGCCGCGTGATTTTTCATATGCCGCCAGGAGGCGGCGGTTTTCTGCAGTAGATGTAGAATATCATTTGCTATCGAAAAACCAAGCATCCATGAATTTTTTAATAAAGGAACACTGTAAATATTCCTTGTGTACTAATTTCGTGTCTTATATTTGCGTAATGTGTTGTTCTTGTTCAACAAAGTTGACAAGTATGAACATATAAACCGGGCTTAGACGTTTACATTTGGCTGTGAGTATATAAGACTATTGCGCAATGTCAATTTTACTTTGGCCGGATGGCTGAATCGAGTCACGGACAGACAGACAGGCATACAGACAGACCAAAAAATTGGCCGCGTATCTGCTCCTTTCGTTGCAAATGACGTCAAAAGATGATAGTCTTTATCGGTTTTTGTTTTGCGAAATAAATGCCTCCCTTCGCTTTACCGCTCACCTCTCATGTTGTTCCGCTTGCGTCGCGCTCCTCCCAAGGTAAAGACGCCAAATGGTTGCTTAAATCATTTTAAATTTCCCGCGTTCCACTGCTCCAAACCGGGTGTCTCGATGCGAACGCTGCCGTACGGCGAAGACGCACGTTAATCGAGGCACCCTACTTCAACGTTTATAAAACCGCATTTCCCTACTGCACGTGCGTTGCAAGCAGAACGTGGAAACGATCTAGTGGAACCTTGCGTAACTGTTGCCGGTTGATTTCTTAAAATGGCGCCAGAAGCTATAGTGGCGCGGGCGACAGCAGGCGACGGCGGAGTGAATTCTTTTTCTGCAGTTGATGATGTATTTAATTTCCCAAAAGTCAAGCATGTTTGAATTATTATAAAGGAACACTGCAAATATGTATTGATTTATTGTCTCATATTTGCATAATTCCTTGTTCTTTTTCAACAATGTTGTCAAGTATGAACATTACACCGCACCAAGACGGGTAGATTTAGCTGTGACTATATAAGACTATTGCGCAGGCATTGTTTTGCTTTGGCCGGGTGGCTGAATCGAGTCACAGACAGACAGACAGACGGACAGACAGACATACAGACAGACCAAAATTTCTGCGTTTAAGTAGCCCAAGAAAGACTATCGTCTTTAATACTCTAGATCTAGGCACCGTTTCTGTCAGGTGTGGTGGTGGAAGTAACATGCATTTTTGTTTACAGAGGGTACACAGATGTCATGCGACGCTTGCTAAAACGAATAGCAGTTGTGTTCAAATCGAATCAGTAGATGGCGCTACGTGTGACAGGGAGTGACGGGCTTAACTTGCATGGAAACGGATTTGCGCACGCCGGGGGCATTCCCCTTTGACGTCAAGCCTGACCTGACGAATTGATACTTAATGTCGTCAACCGTACCCGCAGCTTGAAGTACGACGAATTTGACGCTGCTTGGCACGTGGTAAGTCCCAGCGTTACATTTAAGCAACGCTCACCACAGACGTAGGCTTAACGACGGTGATTAGCAAAGGATTTAGTCGGAGCAACGCAAAACGAAAGGACGCGAAGGGAATGGGTGATGGTGATGATTATCAGAGCAAATGGTCAGCAGTCAGAGTCAGAGTCAGAGTCAGTGTTTATTTCAACATTGGATATGCTGATATACTAAGGACACAGGCAAAAAGCCAACTTGGGCTTGACGGGGTCTGTATCCCTTTCGCAACAACGCTTTCGCATTCCCTACATCATAAAGAGTGCCTGGGTGTCCTAATGGCTTTTAATGAGACTAAATCCTGCGAAGTCCAGATTATGTATAAAATTCAGTGGCGAGTGATGAAACGAGGTTTTTTTTGCAAATTGCACGTCGTCAAGAGTACTTTTTTGCTTCGACAGACACTGTCTGCCCTGCTTCATTTGGCTCCTTGTTTGGAAGACGTCCTCAGCGGGTAACTCAGAAAAGTACCTGGTGAAGGGCTTTGACGGTGATCTGACGGCTGTAGCTGAGAAATTGAAGTACTTCCATCTACTAGCACGCAACGGAGACGGATCGGAAGGTAGGTTGTATATCCATTCACTTCCCAGCTTTTTTTCTGCGACAAATGCGCCTGTGCAAACCACTCTTCGCTTCTTTTAGAAGAAAAACAGTGCGTAAAGGATAATACTAAGACAGAGGACACAGGACGGGCTCCATCTTAGTCCCGTGCATCACGCGCACGCAGATCTTCTTTGAAAGATGCAACAGCAACTAACCCAAGAACCTGCTGCACCTTTCGCTTGTTTAGGAATTTCGTCTATTTGCGCACTTTGCCTGATAAAGGTTGTATTTTGTATAACATGGCCTTTACGTAATGGCGATGAGTTCATGGGAACATTCCGGCCTAACAGAGATTACTCAGGCATCTTGCGATGGCGGCCCCCTTCTAGAAGGACGTCTTCTTCAAGCAGCAAGAAACCTAGAAGTAATAAACGTGCTTGTAAGCTAAACCCACTCTTAAAAAACCAAACAATCATTACTTTCGAAAAGACTGCGCAGGATTGCACTAACAAAACATGTTGCAGTAAAACAATTGCTCGTCTTCTGTGAGAAATAAAATGCCAGCATTAGGGCCTGAACCAAGCCCGTCAGCTTGAAAACCCATGGTTCTACCGCTGTGGCACAGACTCCGCGTCAGCGGTTGCTCAAGAGAAAGAGAGCAGTGTTCCGAAGTGAGCTACCCACGACTTTTTAAAGCAAAGCGTTGTAGCTCTACCAGCCAACATTTATTTCGTAGTGTGCGGGACAACAAACTCCCAACGCGGCGGAGGCGACGGCGGGGGAGAGGAGGTTATCACTCACGTAGCACACTGGAGATGGCGCAGCGAATTAGCCCAGCGTTCCCCGCGCGGAAGCGCCTGCTCGCCGGCGGCGGTGTCGACGGCACGGCTTTGTCGTCTGCTTTAGCGACGGTTGTTTTGGGCCTGCTTTGGTGCAGCTTCACGTCCATTGCGCGGCTTGATTAACTTGTTCGACAGCACCTCCACGGTAACCCGCACCAGACGGAATGAAGTCATCGTACGGCAAACATACGTTAAGGGTTGGTTTGCAGAGCGGGAAAACAAAATGCACAAACCACATATAGACTGCCGAATCACTAAGCTCACATGCCGAATTGTTTCGGTGTCTACGCTTGTGTCGTGCGGTGGTGTAGCCCCAAGCTAGCACATAGGATGGTTAGGTTCCGCTGTCTCACCCTTCGAAAGACGCTCCTCTCAGTTTTTTTTCTCCCGACTCGAGGTCGGGCTACAGCGGCGGAGTCCGCGTCCACAGCGGCGTGCTTCTTTCGCCAAGAGTGCAAAAACCTTGGCGAGAAAGGGCCCAGCATATGTGAAAAAAGGCTGTTGGAAAGCCATACGCCCTTTTTCTTGAATATGAACACACTCATTCGTAGCTCTAGACACTTTTTGTGTGGAAAAGAGGATGTTGACCAGCTTGACACTCTTGGTTTTTGGTACGGTATTGAAAGGGTGTGGAAAAGGTATTCAGCTACTGATTGATTAAGGCACTGCATGCAATTATAATTGCACTGCGAAGTTCATGATATCCCCAAATACACTCCTCCCCACCTCGTAAGAAATATTCACAAACAAAAAAAATTGTTTGTCTGCAATGATCGCTCCTTTCCATATACAGTGTGCCGCATGGCCAAAGTGTAGCTTTGGTATGTGAAACTTCAATTTGACCTTTAAAAAAAAAAAGACTATATTTGTGCGGTGAAAAGGGTGTTGGCCGTCTGAAACACCTTTGGTTTTCTGTAGGCTGTTAAAAGGGTGTGAAATAGGTGTTCAGTTAAAAAAAAGAAAAGAAAAAAGAAACAGCGCAGCTGAGGGTCGACCTAGCTTCTTCGGGTGTTGCTAAATTTTTCTAGGTTTCGCTAGGCTTTGCTAAAGTTTCGTTAGCTCTTGCGATGTTCTTGCTAGTCTAGGTCTTACGCGTGGAGCAGTCGACGTCACTGGGTACGCCCTCACCACATACCGAGACATCACACAACACTACCGCCTCACCCGCAGAACACGTACTACCCCCACCCAACGCCGAACTTACGATAGAGGAAGCACAGATGTGGCGCACTCTACAAACCCAATCCTTCCCCCATCGCACGCAATTACAGCACTCCCACCCACACCTCTTCCTCTCCGCAGAGTGTCCGAGATGCCGCAACCTCGACACGCTGTACCACTCTTTATGCGAGTGCCCCGCGGACCCCTACCCCCCTTCCCCACCCCCACCCACTGGGAGCAGGCCTTGGGTAGCTCTTGCCTCGTGGATCAACGGACCCTGACTCAACGGGCACTACAGGTCGCTTCGGCCATTTGGGCTGAGGCCACCCCCCCAACCTGAAGCCGGTGTCTCACCAATAAAGTGTTTTTCCCTCTCTCTAAGTGCTGAGGGGCGAGGCCAAGCTTAGCGGGGTTTTACGGGGCTGTTCTAGTGTGTCCCTCAAATTGATCAAATTGACAGCGGATCCGAGGGGGAAACAAGGCAGGTCCACCCCCAGCTCCGCTGTTTCTCCAGCCTTGCATCCACAGTGTAAGCTGCGCCAATTTTCTTGCATTTTAGTATCCCAAAGAGACTATAGTACTTTTTAAATGGTACAGTAGGAGGTGCGCATACGCATGTTCCCCTTGTGCTCACACTTGAACAAGCTCGAAAGCTGACTTCACTGTTATAATACCCTATCTGCGGTGTTCCACTCTTTAGAGACTTCCTGCGGCGTTGTTCTTTATCATGGTGTTTTTTTCCTTACGCCACCGAACCTAGCTCAAGATTAAACAGCTGCGCTGGTTATAAATTATGCCCATTCATATTGTTTTAAACAACGTGAGGTAAAAAACATCTACCCGCTTGTAGAAAATGTTCAGTCCGCCCGTGTAAACTGGTATAAAATACCTTCAAAGTTGGAGGTCTTTTAAACCTTTTTTTTTAGTTGGCGGTCTTTCACACCCCTATTCTTAGTTTCCAAAACCACAATTTGTAGCTTCACGCCCTGGTGGGAAAAAGGGTATAGAAATAATGAACACCCTGTTTGGTGCGTGCTGAAACGGCGTGGAATATTGTTTGGTATTTAATAAGATTCTATGGTTTATGGAACGCAATAACCACTTCACGATTAAACGTTTTTGTAAATTCGCATGCTGACTGTATATGTTCACACTGAAATGCATCTTTCGAAAATTAGCGCTAAAATATTTTTTGCGACAACCCCATTGACTCTATCAGAGGCCTTTCCTCTGATGGCTATAAAGGCAAGAACAGATGTATTTTTAATGTAAGTATGTACTCGCTTTCCCCATGCATCCCGTTGGTTTACTTAATTGATCCATTCATTTGTGGTCCAATTGTGATTTCTGGGTGCTGAATGGGTCTATATGTCGTGCTGCGCGCCCAGGCGTTCGGAGTTGTCACGTGTAGCTGCGCTGCCCACACCCTTATTTTATGGTGTTAAGCAACCTCCCACCAATTTTTAGGATGTTCACAAGAACACCGTCTTTTAAGTCTTGCACCTTTTTTTTAGCCACAATACTTTTAAAGGTGTGCGCCATGGCACAAGATTTGTACACCTTTTCGGCCAAAAAGGGTGTAAAAAATATAGTGTGTAGATTTATCAGTCAGGGGTACATGCCGGGGTGTATTGGCCGCCTAACACCCGGGTTCTCCTTTCATGTGAGTCAACCCTTAAACTGTGTTACGCAACCACAGAGCATCCAATTTCCACAGCGGCACATTGGACAGCGCTTTGCACAGTATTTTCCCTTTCTAGCGATCGTGCTTAAACTAGAAAATGGGAACAACATAGCCCCAACACACTCGCTGATGCTGGAGCCCGACACCATGCACGATGACATCGACAGTGCGGGTTCCTGTGGTGCAAACGCCAGTGACGAAATGCTAACCTTCTCAATTTACACTACATCTGGGAAATCCAAAGCCGACATCAATTCATAAATAAGCAATCTGCATAGTTGAGACAAAAACGTGACACACCAGTGTAGTTTTTTTACCATTGTTTATGCTCGGCGACTTTTGTATTGACCCCTCCATGGTGTTGACATCGCGAAACACGACACAAAGGACTGGCTGTTGGATTTTTTATAAATAAATTTAGAATCGCATGCGACTCCATTCAACCACATAACCGGTAGCTGATGTTTGAAGGTTGTCTCGGCAACAAATCGATTGTTAATGCTATTACTCGAGTCAATAAAACCCTGCATATCCCCGCGAGCATGTGTAGGATTTCTGCAACAGCTTGGATGAACGCCGTCTATCTCTGGGTCGGGATTTCGCACCAATTTTTAAGGTGTAGGTAAAATATAAGGACGGACAGTGTTTTCATCTATTCTGCATCACGAAAACAGTGTTGTAAGTAGCAGTAACCCGTCCAAGAGAAGATCATTTTCTTAAGCCAGGGTTCCCAATCCAGTCAATCTCACAAAAACATGTAACCTTTTCATTTATATCAAGACACCAACTTTCTGTGAAATGTTCTCGGAGGTTACTGACTTACTGGTGGGTTTTGTGAAAGGGGATATGGTTGGCCGTGAGACTTCCCGAGCGCCCTGCTTGAGAAGTCTAGATTGAGAACCCCTGCTAAACCTCCTATTTGCGGACCTCCTTCGAGAGTCTTTGCAGGAGCCACTTTAAATATAAGTCTTGTCACAAAGAGTGCTGAAGGGGGAAGTAATAATACCATCCCCGCCATAACAAAACTCCTAATAAGTGGCCGCGCTGAATATAAGATGCAGGTTTTCTACGCATCTTTATGATCCTACATCCACCATTGGTTCCGAACCACTACGTTAAGCAGTTCCTAATAGTGATATAACTTCCAGCATGTCATGACAACGGCACTTTATTTCTGTCACTTTTTGTACACCGTAAAAGAGGACTAAACAAAAACGTCCAAAAAGCAAATACGACCACTTAAAAACTATTCATTTATCAAAAGCACACAGAGAGCCGCCAAAAATGAAAAACAGCGTTTCTTGAACGCTGTTAAAAGTTTTAAGCATTCCAGTAACTTACATTCCATTCCAGTCCCGGAAATTCTGCTCAACAAATTCGTGAAATTAGGGATAGCTACTGCGTGCACCAACTGGCCCAAAAACGAGACTTGAAGTTAAAAGTTTTTACAGCATCATAAGCGCGAGCCTTTAGAGATACAAAGGCACCGCGGTGGAGGCACCATTTTTGCCTGTGGCTTTTTTCTGTCATGCCGATTGATCCACAATACGTTGTGGGACACCAAATGTCTAGTTAACAACGTTGGTTCGACTGCGCTGCTTTAACACAAAAGGCGTACTAGAAAGGACACATACACTTGACGTATAAGCTGTGCAGTCTACACGTCAAGTGTATGTGTCCTTTCTATACGCCTTTATTTTAAAAACCAGCGCAGGCAAACCAACGATGGATAGCCAACAAGCCCGCCACCAGGCGCTACTCAAGCTAGTTAACAACTATTATATGAGGCTTGCTTCCTGTGGAGCGAACACCGTAATTGGGAAGTTAGAGAAAGGTGGTCATAGTTACCGCAATTTTACAATAACAATCGTTTGTAAAGTATATTGCCTTTCTTTTCACTGAAACCATTACCAAGAATTTACAACATTATTTTTTTATTTCAGCCTCCACCGAAGCAGTTGCGGGATTACCGAGCCAGTGCCCATTTTTCGCCGAGCTCGAGAGCAAGCTGAAAGCATTAAAGGAGGAACGCGAAGAAGCAATTAACACAAGCCTGAGTGCCATCCGAGATCTTGTAAGGTAAACGAATGTTTACCGAATTCTAAGGCTGCATATGCTGTGTGATCGAGTAAGAAAATGAATGGCAGTTTTAGTTCACTGACATCGTCATGCTTGAGAGAGAGAAAAAAAGAGAGATAGATAATTTATATAGAACCAACAGTGGTTCAGACTTCCAGACTACAGGTCGTATCCTTCTAAAACTAAACTCTGCTCCAGTGCATTTTTTAATTTAACGCCCTAGATCTAGCTGTTACTCGAAACAGGAGGCAAGAGTCAGCCAGGCTGGATCAATTGGATATGACAGCTGCGCTGGTGTCCGCATGTCAAGTACACTGGGAGTATTGTAATGACATTCCCATAGGACAAGTTCTATAGGGCTTATCATGTTATCAAGTCTCATTGGATTTGATAACTTAAAGACAAGATAGGCCATACAACGCACATATATGTTTTTCAACCATCTCCTAGGGAGCACTAACAAATTAAACCTTCATGAGGTCCTTAAACTCTGATCTGCATATGCTTACCTGAACTAGAATGACATTTTCATTCTGTACGAATATTTTTCTCAGTTCGTTTACCCTGTTGTTCAGATAGGTCACTTATGGCGGGAAAGGGCAAAAGTCGGGAAAAGAAAACCGTGCATTTCACAAGCGCTTCCGTACTTAGTTCAAACACCTTGGTTAACTCATTAGACTGAAAATCGAGCGCTATCGGGGCAAAAAGACTGCGCTCAAAACAGCGTACGGGTGGCGCACATAATCGCCGATGGTTCAACGAACAAAGAACGGGTCAGAGTATGCCTGGATTTACGCCAGATTACAGAGTTTTTGAAATTTCATGGGTCCTAAATATCGAATACCCCCTTTTCGGGCAATTCAGACACGAGGGAACAATGCCACAGTACGACGTGCCAATCAGTGCAGGCCGCGTGGAAGGGGGTTTACTCTTGTACCGATATGTATGACGTGCTAATGGCCGGTAAATCAAGGCCGGTCCGCACAGAGTACCTTAAAGGAGCCATGAAGACAAAATACAAGTTGGGTTTATTAGAAAGACTGCTTAGTCCCGATAACAATGATACCAATATCATCGCAATCTTCGAACAAATTGCGGAGATATGTAAGAAAACGTGTGAAGCAGTCACTACCCCCTAGCCAATTTCCCGCAACTTTTCTATGACGTCACGTAACCTTGTTTGTGCGATTGGCGGCCGCCTAACTGACCTTTCGCGACGACACATGACTGGACGTTTGTAATGGGGCCTCTAGTTACATTTGACCGCATCACTGAAATGCTAACGTGCACTTAACGCCCTGAAAATTATGTTTTATTGTTGGCCCGTATGACGTCAGTTTTGCTCATAACACGTCACTGTGGCGCAAAATTTGAAAGATTTTAAATACTTATCGCTTTTTTTCGTTAAAAAAACATATTTTGTGGCTGTAATGGAGCTGAGTGAGATACTGAATCCTAGCTCTTTCAAATTAAACGAAGTTGTATTTTCTCTTCATGGCTCCTTTAAAGAAGCCATGAAGAGAAAACAAAAGTTTGTTTTATTCGAAAGATTAGGTGTTTTATAGTACCCCAAGCGCTTTCCCGGAAGCAAATGATGCTTTATTCACTGAGAAATAAGGCAATTTAAGCCAAAATTTTAAATCTCCCGCTAAAATTGAACATTCCGTGACGTGTACAATGGCGTCATAGAGCCGGTCCATGAAACAGATACTTAGTATGTCGACTCCATATAGCACCCACACGCGGGAGTCGATCGAGACGGCGGCCATTTTAAAAATACTAGTAAAACCTAGTGCCACCGCAGCCCTAGTCATGGAATCGCCTGATCCGGAGAACAAAACTCTCGCCGAGGAGCTCGGGCTTGCATTTAACAACCTCACACCACAAAAACGCTCAATGCTTCTCAGTGCACGAGCGGCAAGAGTTGTGGGATACGCGGTGAACGGGAAAGCGACCATTCCGCGATAGCCACAACAGACGAACGCCCAGCCGTCGGCACCGCTGCCTCGTCAGCCCCGTCGCGACGGACGAATATAGACTGGTACGTATGTGCCGTATTTTGATTACGGTTAATAATAGTTCAATTCAGTAGCAGTATCACTTATGCCAGTTGGCCGGTGGTCGTGTATGGAAAGCCGTTCGCGCGAGCTCTGCTTCGACCAGAAAGATACGAGCGTCAATGCGCGGTGTTTACGGCATTTTTTTCCCCAAGGTCAGAGCGATTTCACGAAGTCGGCGACGAGCGCCAGCATGTCCGAGGAGTGAGCTAACGTAAGGGTCCCTGCCGTAACTGAACAAACTGAAGTTTCCAGTGGTTGTAAACTGGAAACGAGCTCGTAACGACAGCAGCAAGCCAACACCATTCGAAACTTACGCGACGACTGGCATATCTCGTCGCTTCTTGCTGTTCCTTACTCCCCTCGTTTCTATTTTTACCTTTGCTGGTTGGCGATATGACGGCCAACCTCCTGTGAAGGGATTACGATACGAAGCAAGGTCGCGGCTGTGCGTGCTTGAACGGTTCGTTGGCCCCGAAGAGCCTCGAACCCGAAAATTCGTCTGCGCGACGGCGAGATGTCGAGCTCGGCCGGCGCTAGTTTCGTCAGTTTCGTACGCATTGGCGCACACGCTTGCGAGTTCGTTCGGACCTTCAACCGTTTACTCCACCGTTCTTTGCCATAAAAAGAATGTGCAGTATGTTTCACGGGCATTTAGCTCGCTATGCAAGCTGTAAGCCCTGCCTAACATGCGTTTGCTTTTGCCGGCCTCCGCCAATCGCAGAGCATTCCCAAGTGACATCACAGGTTCTGTTGCGGAAAATGAGCTGGTGGGGTCGCATGGTCATTTCCTTTTTTCCTAATTATGTAGCTTATTTTGAGCGAAGTTTGCGTTATAAGTGGTGTCGTTATGGTTCTAACGAGGCAATCTTTCGAATGAACCAAACTTGTGTTTTCTCTTCATGGCTCCTTTAAGGCTATCATCGCAACATACATTTTATCGCCGCTTTCGCTAGCAGCGCGCATGACTATCAATAGCGCAATTTTCTCGCACACTGTGATCCCCTTTCCTGCATGCGGAGCTTTCGTTTTCGCCAAGAATTCTATTCTGACAAGCTTGGGCACGGGATCGGTCTCCGCTGGCCCAGCAGACGCGCGCCTGGTATCGACCATTTCTAACAGCTGGCACGAATACTGCTTCCCCTGTTACCACCGTTTATACCACAAGTTTATACCACACGTTTATACCACACGCCATAATGAAACTTGGTGCATACCGCACGCACGTACTAATTATGGCACCCAGATGTTGAGCTACGCCTTACCATCGTTACTAAATTCGCTACAACTTTGAACGTAAAACTTCAGCGTTACCTGTAGGAACTTCACCTGTATTTTGATTATGCAATTTTTCGATGTGTTATAGTGCATTATAATTTCATATTCGCCAGATTAGAATTATGTACAAAATGTGTTAAAACAATTTTGCAATGCTCCAGTAGTGCATTGCCCCAATTCGCTTGTTCTAAACATTGTATAATAACCAGATTGAAACAATTCTTGTTGCCAATTGCTTTCTTTTTATTTGTTTTTTCTCTCTATGTTCTGTTTTATCTCTGTTTTCTCTCTCTCTCTCTCTCTTTCGGATCCATCACCATTTTTTTCATCTCTCTTTCTATCTTCCTACATGATGCAGCAATGTATTACCATTAAGGGGGCGCAGACCTTTGTCAAGCCGCTTATCGCAGGCTTTTTGTCTGCCCTCTGGCAGCTGTATGAATTTGCAGTTGCCAAATAAAATTGATTGATTGATTCATTGAAAAAAAAGTGATAGAGGAGATCATTTTTGTTATCGTTTACTGCATATGTTGAAAAAAAAAAAATTAAAACTCGTCTCCGCATTGCAGCCCCGAGAAATTGGCGTGCGACAACATCACTGAAGTGAGAGACAAGGTCTTAGAAAAGCTGAACGCCTCATTGACCTGCGAGGCTCCGCCCGTGTGCAACGAGTCGCTCCCTTACAGGCAGCCTGATGGGAGCTGCAACAACATCAAGAATCCAGAATGGGGAAAAGCCGACACCTGCTTTCGAAGAATACTTTCCCCGGCCTACGCCGACGGTATGTGTACGGAATTCAATGCAACTGTAAAATTTACAATGTCGAAAGCGCTTACCTGCTCATTTTCTCCTCCTTGCTGGTTGCCTTATTCCAGAAAAGCTCACGGTAAATGTTCAAACACGGTCTTCCCTAGCTTAATAGATTTGGAAATGTATGCCAACCGTAAAATGCACAGTCTGCTTGGTTTGAGCCAAAAAAGAAGGGTTAATTGTTTCACGCAATGTCACTCCATCATAAAATCTCTGGCGTGTGCACTTTCATTGTATTTCAGGTGTTGGAAGACTCATTAGGCTTCCCGGGAGAATGATTTAATCGCCTGCCAGCGCGTCTTATTGTCAGCTATGCCCCTGATAGGGAGTGCGATTCTGATCCCGATTCAAACGGCCCTTTTCGCGTCGGTTAGGTCTTACAAGGTGCGATAAGGTGTTAGGTATAGTAAAGAGTCACGGTCTTATAAGGTGCGATGCATGTCAGTGCATTCATACACCCCTGATTTTGTTATTCTGGGTAGCATGAACGTCACACTCTCCAACACTACAAGTCGTCATTTCTTACCTCTCAAATCTCCGCGTGACGATTTCGGTATTGCGTATAGATGTTGATTAGGGATAGGTTAAAGCCTACGAATTTGCGCCGTATATGGCAGCGTGTCGGGCAAGTGCGCTACAAAACTAATGAGCCACCGGCACCATGCACTGCAGGTGTGCGTCCCAGCCAAGTGTGTCAAACGCGTCATAGGTCTTGCTAACAGGTGCAAAGGAAAGGTCGGAAACTACCGCGGATTTGAAAGTCTAAAAAAAACTGCAATTTCTCTGAACAGAACAAACAAAAGGAGATTTCACTGGAAAACGATAATGACATTGCCATTTACAAACCCCTGACCGCACTTTCTGATGTAAAATGAGCTAACAAGCACTAACACCTGTTCCAAGTATCCCTCTTCTAAATACTAGACGTACGCCTTCTGCAATACTTCTGCTACAGTTTTCTGTACAACGTCACATTATACACATTGTAAAAAACATTACCTCAAGTGTTTGTAACGTGCTTAGTATTATATAAATAAATGATGCCAAGTTTAGTTCAGGAAACCTGTGAAGCATTGGAAAAGAGTGATTCCTAAATACTGGAATTATTTAATGTTCCTTTGAAGTTGCTTTTTATCGAGGCATTTCTTGCGTTTCACGTCCCAAGTACTAATTATTCCCTCTGTCGTTCTCGTACGTCTTCTGGCCGAACCGGAAGTTGCAGCATTCCCAGTAATGCCATACGGGGCGACGTCCCGTCCGGTAATGACGTCACACAGTGTCCCTAAGCAACAAGCTTCTCCAGTCATAGCGAAAGTCTTCTATTAGGTGGATTTTAAATGACCCTGCAATGGGCTTTTAATGGCCTTGCAATGGCCATCCGGTGGCGTAACGGTGTCCTTTAAATTGCCTCGCTATGGGTTCTTCTAAACTGAGGTTTCACGAAGCCGGACTGCCCTGGCTCAAAAATGCTAATATCACTTAACACCACAGTTACACGCAGCTCTGCTTTGATCGCTACAGATTTAGCTCGTGGGCTAGTTTGGGTATGTATCACACACAAGCAAGAGAGGCATGGAGGGGAACGAAGTAGTCCAAACCGCCAGCACTGAAGCGCAAAGTAGCAGCTGTCACTTGAATGTGTTTTGGGCTCTGGGGTTTTTGTACTACGGCTGAGCTGTCTTATCTTGTTAAAGCTTCTCTCAGGTCTATCACAGTTAGCAAGCCGCTGCCCAGGATCTCTTGTTTATGGGCAACCTCTTTCACGGCATCATTTGAAAAGTGCAAGACTGGACAGACTGAAGAGTAACAAACACAGGGCTGTTCTTGTTAATCGCGCGTGTTTGTTAGTCTTCACTTTGCCCCGTCTAAGCGCTGTTCAAATTACGCAATCTACCAACTAGTCCAGCTACAAACTCTCTTCAAGTCTCGTCCACAGGCTTAAATTAACGAAGTATTTTTTAATGTTCTCGCACGAACTCCCCTAAAGCTGTGCCTACTTCTCTGCAGGTGTTTCCAAGCCAAGAGTTTCCTGCAACTCCTCGGAGCTGCCAAATGCAAGGCTGATTTCGATAACACTACACAATGAGGTGAACAAGACGCACGAGAACTTGACTCATCTCGCCATGATCTTCGGCCAGTTCCTAACACATGATATAACATTTGTGTCTTTTGCTCCGCTTTCGTCCATCGAGTTCGAGCTCGGTACGTAATCCTTTAAATAGTATGGCCTCACAATGTTTACGATGGTAAATATACCGCTGTTCCGCGATGGAAAATAGGAATGCTTATACCACCGGATAGGCTGTGTACTCACATAGGGGAAGAGGAGGCGGTTATTGACCGGTCGAGCTTAATTAACTGATCGTTTTTGTTTTTGCTGGCTTAGAAACTGGCATGGTAAAACACATGCAAAAACCAAGTGTGGTCTTTGACATGCAAATGTACAACTACTGGCTCAGCGGCCGCACACACGGAAACGCTGCGTCTTATTTGAACTAATTTCCTATACCCACGTTAAAAGAGCTTTTGGCAACACATGCGACTCTCGTGACATACAAACAGAAGCGACCTCCAAAGAATATTTCTCGTAGCTGACGCATCACTGACGAGGCGCCAGCTGTTTCACTAAGAGACATGCTGAGTCAGAAAAATAACGCGTGTATCATGAATGAATTTTTTTTATTTGCACTGATGTACATACATGTGTGCGAATAAAGTGGCGGGGCTAAGGAAAACAGTAACACAAAACAAAGACAACCTGGTCAGTATTCTGCATTTCCGGTAAACAATTACAAAACCAAGCAAAAATATACATGAGTTACGGTGTCAAGTGGCCAGAAAGCTAATATAATCTTGTGTACTGGAATTCATGGCGCTACGCCAAATTTTATTAACTTGTTCCCTAACGAGGGCAGAAAAAAGGACAATTTCTGTTAGTCATAGTTCGTTCGGGGCACTGTACGATCTATTTACGACGGTTCATAATAATGGGTATGAATTATTCCAAGCAGTGTCCATGCGTTCTGGCGTTACTTAGGCAAAAAAATACCAGATGATTTAATGTTTTTAACCAGGCGATTCACGTGATGTCTGTAATCAAAGGTTTTTGAAGCCAGCGGTCGCGGGTTGATTTTGTAGCAATGTACGCATGTTTATAAGTTCATCTATGTACATATTAGAGTTGCGAAGAGAGACAGTGCGTGCGAGTTCCTGCCAGTCGCTTCTATTATTCTTAGGTGCCGGACCATTCGACCTGTGTGAGGACAACGACACAGCCTGCATTGCAATACAAGTTCCAGAAAACGACACGTTCTATTCGCAGTTCAACATAACGCGACTGCCTATGATGCGCTCCTTGACGTGTTCTGACTGCAAGCTCGGTAAGTCACATGCCTGTTTTTTCACTTACCAACTTGATTTCGCTGTCCCAATTTATTATGTCCATTTCTCGTTTTTTTGTTGGAAAATGTTGATTTATATATTGAGCCTCACTTTCGATCCCAATATCACGCTTATTCGTACATTACGCAAATGTGCTCCCTGATTTGCAATTGCTGAAGAAGCAGCTTTGCATTCTGTTACAGGTTACAAGGAGCAAGTGAATTCGCGCACCACCTACATGGACCTCTCACAGGTATATGGAATCAAAGCCGACATACTGGCCACACTGAGGAAATTCGAGAAGGGTACGTATACGTTTCCCGTCAACGACGCTGTCGCCGAGAAGATTGAGGGCTTACATACATACATACATACATACATACATACATACATACATACACATACATACATCACCACACACACCACACATACCGACATACATACATACATAGGATGCATACATACATACATACATACATACATGCACAATACCGACCATACATACATATATACATACATACATACATACTACATACATACATACCCCACCACATACCGACATACATACATAGATGCATGCATACATACATACATACATACTTACATACATACATACATACATACATACATAAATACATACATACATACATACATACGTACATGCACGCATACATACATACATACATACATACATACATACATACATACATACATACATACATACATACATACATACATACATAATACATACATACATTAAAGTAAAAGTAGTTTATTTGCAACCTTCACCAAGTCCTAAGAAGGCTTCGAGAGTACCAGAAATCTTAATTCGGGAGAATTTCTGGGCTACGTCAGTCGGAAAATCACGTACCCGTAAACTACCGCCTTGCGCCTCATAGGGATTCATGGGGCCCAATTTGATAACAGGCTGCACGGCCTTCACATATTGCTAAAATAGTGCTCACTATATCTTCCCTGAGAAACGCTGCTGATTTAAGCAAATGAATTTTAGCGTAGCACTGCAGCGTTCCTTTAAAAAATCGGTGTATAGCAGTCAAGCCCACTATATAGCGACTTGGTCTTTCTAACCGTTGCATTAGCCATTGATTTCGTTTATAGCAGAGAAGTCGCACGACAGCAGCCCCACTTCCGCGTTTTTCGTGTGTTTTTATAGATGGGGACTAAAAGGCGATGAAACACGTAACCTTTAACGTCCCTATCGTTATAGTCGGAGTCGCCATCAAATTTTCGGGCCCCCCGGATGGCTTGCCACCGCTGCTATCCCGCGTTATCCGAGTTCATTCTATGCCCCGGATGTATTCGGTGCCTTGAATACCTAACCATCCTGTATCAGGGCGCCAAACATTATTTGAAAAGTGCCTTAATTTACACATCTATACCTTCATCTTATATTCGATGTTTTTTTCCAATGTAGTTGTTGCCGAATTCTCCGAGCATGTTACGGTTATTCAGGATCGCTCGAGTACACAGGCTCTTCAAACATCCGAGATGTCACAGCAACTTGACGAGCTTGATCTTCCCTTTTACGAGACTACCTCTGCTGCGTTTTCCCTGCAGGACTTCTCATCAGCCAAGAAGCTGAGTGCGTTGAATACCCACCCGACAGCCCGTTCCCTTACCTGGACAACTGCAGCCTTCCCAATAAGAACATGAAGTGTCACTGGACCGGTACGTACCCAAAATAGAAGCCAAGTTCTGCAGCAGTCATGGATTCTTGTTATTGACACGCACAGCAACACAGTTTTTCTGTAATAGTTAGCTTAAACTGATCCCCTACTAGTAGTAAGTGTTACGTAATCGCAAATGATACATTTAGTCGTTTGTATCACCGGCTACATACAAAAAACTGACGAGTAAGTGTTTGCTTCACAGCAAATGTTGCCGAAAGGCGGTAATTTCCTGCCGCCCCTGCCATGTAAATCTTTATCCGACGTCCGCTCCCACTTGTCACGCCGTTCCTCTTCCCTCCCCGCTCCCCTCATCATGCTTTCAATTGAGGCTTGTTCAATGCAATTAAATTTTCCCGCCTTCTCACGCCTTGAAAAGCATATGTTGGCACAGCGGGCATCGTTTAAGCGAAGCTCTCTCCTCCATGTAAAAAGCGAGGAAACGTCTCATAGTATCTCGCTGACCTTCAAGCTCCCCCAAGGTCAACCCGGCGCCTCGCGCCGTCTTGACCCTGTGCCTCCGTACCCGCGATCTTGCAAGAATGCGTGTTCGGTTGGCTTTCACAATAGCAAGTAAAAAAGAAAACGCCTTAAAAGTGGCGCAGAAAGGCTCCAGACAGTGCGAGATAAAAGCAAGCACAAAGAGAACAGAGCTCCCGCTCGCGTTGTTCCAGGCACAACAACAAACCAAAGATAAAGAAAAAGATGCGGGATGTCCCAGGCGAGCAATCAGTGTGTGAAGGTGGAGTGGGTCCAGCAGACGACTATCGTCTTTCCACGACATTTGCAGTGAAGCAAGCATATTTGAGGCCGTTGTTTTGATCTTTGGCTTGGCGGGCGAACTGCGGAACAGACAGAACTTGTATGGAGACGATAACCATGTCGATGAACAGTTCGCCGTTTGGGATGCGCCGGGGCTACACCTGGGGCTTTGTCGCCCCATTGGAGAACTAAACAGTTACGCCGACCCTTCCGTGTTCTTTCACGTCCATGTAAATATTCGTATATTGCCTAAATAAGGACATGCACTGCGGAAGTGGGCCTAACCAGGAACGGGATGTGTCGGGAATGAGTCGCCGTCACGGCTCATGCACAAAGGGAAAAATATACAACGTGCTCCCGGGCCAAATTATGTCATAAGGTAGTTGTAGTTGATAAAACGGCTTGGAGTCAAATTCATGCGTTCTTCACCCTTGGGGAAAATCTGAACTTGATGGTTGTTGTGACGATGACGTTTTTGCGCGCGAGCGACGCGTGCAGAGACAAGGATCATCGAAGCATCTGCGGAACTCAAAGCTCAGAAAATTTTAGGCAGCATTACCTCTCATAGTTGCGAAAGCAACCAGTAGCCAGAGCTTGAAATTACAGAACAGAAATATACGCAATGAGCCGCATTGAACCGAACAAAAAAATCAGGACTAATCGGGTAACATGCATTTTGTTTATCTCCATATCCCTTTTTCCGCGTTTTTCTGATAGGAACGTGTTTCTTAGCTGTCACCTTACACACTTTTCCCGAAACACGGAGCGAACAAGGAAATGTTGGTGAGCCAAACCATTAGTAGGTGGTCGATCACATATACAAAGGCTGTTTGGATTTGATTCTGTTGGTAGAATCACGAAATAAAACACGGTCAACCGGTCCTATAACAAAGGAGTGCACGAAGCTGCTGTGCCACACCCTCTCGCCCTCTTCTCAACTCTAAGCGGCACTAGCGCCGGCGCCACACTCTCTCCATCCTCTCCCACGCCGCAGCTACGGCCGCGCCCTCTCTCTCTACCCGCATGTGTGATCTCGGGCGCCGATTGACTGATTATGAGGGTTAACGAGCCGACGCCTCACGATGAGACACCTTAGTGGAGGGCTCCGGATTAATTTTCACCACCTGGGGATCTTTAACGCGCGCCGAAATCTCCAACACACGGCAGTTTTTGCCTTTCACCTCGATCAGAACACGTTCTCTTCGCGTGTCGGCTTATTAGCTCTATTCGCGGACATTGCCCGACCACGGCGTTCGCCCTGGGTGAGAGGGAAACAGCTTCGTTGCAAAAGGGCTCTAAGGTTATCGGCTTGGCCAAATTTTTCTTCACCCTGTTGATTAATTGATTATGGAGTTTGCGTCGAAGCGGAGGGTTGCGGATTAATTTCCGTAACCGGGGGTGTTTAGCGTGCCTCAAAATCTCCACACACGGGCGTCTTTGCTTTTCGCCTCCATTCAAAGAGCAGCCACCATGGCCGGGTATCGAACCCGCATCCTTGAGCTAGGCAGCACAACGCCTTAGCCACTGAGCGACCGCGGTGTGTCTTCTCCGCAGTGTTGAAACATGCTGTAAAACTGTCTCAGTCAATCTGCAAGGCAGTCAACACGCGTGTAGTTTCTTGGCATTTAGCTACGTAGTTTTGTGTTTGTTCCAGTTATGTAGACTCTGTTTTAGCGTGATTAAACTATTCATTGAGAGATTCGTTGCATTAATTTGGTGAGTGATTTTTTATGCACTCTATAATATTCTCTGAAATATTTTAGAATAAGTGTAGTGTAATGAGGAATAAGTGCCGCAAGTTGCCAACCAGCCCGTGTGCCCTCTCGTCAATCATTATCATAACACGCTTTAACGAATCATCGGCCGCAGCGGCGCGAGAGTAAAGAACCTGAAACTGACATTGTCCGACATAGCTTTGCGACCAGTTTGAGTTATTTGGCCTTGATTGCTTCGCTGCCAATTAACCACCTTTCAGTTATAGGTTGCCCATAAATAACCAAGCCATGACAACCGGAATGTTTAGACCACCCGATGATGTCACGGCTTGCTTCGGTTTAAAGGGGCCCTGCAACTCTTCAAATGAAACAATTAAAGCTTATACATGTGCTGTGGGAATCACTAGACGCCCGGAACAAAGACTTCATGCAGAAATCGACGACCATGGAGATATCAAGCTTTCATTGTGACTGAGAAGGATGAAGATGCTCGAAAAAGAGCCGCCGACTTGATGGCGGGAGCCGATGATGATGATGATCTGATCGGCACAGCGACGATGATGATTCATATATATTTTTTTAATCTTCGATAATCTCTTTTTAAAGAGTTTATTTTGGCCGGAATAAGGCAAGGCATGATGAGGGGTATGATAACAACATGATGATAAGGAAAGATGATTAGATAGATGAATATGAAAAGCTCCGCTTCAATGGATGAAGTTTAGGAGGCAGATGATGCTGTCCTAGCTGCATGCACGCAATGTACTCACGGATGCATCGTCTGCGCGGAGGCCATGTCCGCCACAAGATTGTACCAACCTGCATCCGATGAAGGCAGGACAAAGCAGAGCAGATGTCAGAAAAAGAACAGAAAAAGAAGGTCAGATTCAGTGCCAAAGAATAAAAAAAAATAATTTGATTTCGACATTTGCTATTGCAGGAAAATTAAGCGCGGTGCATAACCTAAACCTCAAAATTCTCAACCGCTTTTGATATTCGCCACGATGACTTGATGTCGAGCAAGAAAGAAAAACTGAAAACAAAAGTCCCGGTGAAAGTTCTGAGCGCATGGCTGCCTGACTCAGCAGGCTCTGTTGTAAGATACCGTTCAAACTCTTAACTTATCTAATTGCCGACTAATGTGATCGTTTTTCGCAGGTGATCTTCGAGCCCCACAGCACATCGCTCTGCTATCCACGCAGACGCTGTGGCTGAGGGAGCACAACAGGATCGCCAAGAATCTCTCTTCGCTCTACCCCCATTGGGACGACGAGCGTCTCTTCCAGACGGCCAGGTACGCTGTTGCAGCGTCTCCAACCTTGTTGTCTGCACCACTCTGGCATGTAAAGGAACTCGGGATTTGTACCAATGAGCACTGACAGCATAGAGTTTCGTACTAATATCTATGCTAGAGGGAAATCTGGCGTCACTGTCTAGGGGAGCCGCGCTTCATCGATCGTTCCGTTGTGTACCGGACAGGCACGTTCCACTTGCCCTTGGCCTGGCTCATAAACAGGCTGAAAAGTTGTCTCTGGCTGCAAAAAAGCAAGATTATTACTGTAGCAGCGTCAATTTGTTTTATTATTATAAAATTGAACGTCCAAGGAGAATAATTTGTCAGTAATATTTATAATCTTCATGCAGAATGAACAAAAAAGAATGTTACCCCTTTTTCGTTGATTTTGGCTTCGAGACAAAAAAAAAGTCATATGGCTAGCAAAGCGAAGTAGGCGAGGGACGTTCTAGCGGCAATGGCGCCGCCCACGGCGTCCCGCGACTGCACCGACAGATTTCCCTCTAGTATATATATTAGAATGAAGCTCTGTTCCTGACTACCAAAAAAGCAGCACTGTTCTGACGCACATCAGGACTTGCCGTGCAGTACGCGCAGTAAAAATGTTTTGAGTAGGCGCCGTTGGTAACTATACAGGACCGATGTAACTTTTTGTGGTGCAGTTGTTAGCTTCTAGTTGTTTTTTTAGCTATCCTCTCGCAGAGCAGCCTATCTTCGCTATGATAGGTTGGTCGAATATGTGACAATAGGCTTAACACCACACTTCAAAACTTAACGACCTGAAGCTTGACGAACAACGTGTTTGACGTTGCTTGGTACGTCGTTAAGTCCTGCGGTTGCCATGACAGATATCCGCAGATGTGTTTTGGCGTAAACTCAACAGCTTACCACCGGGAATTTTCGTTTTGTGCGAGTCTCCATATTTTCAAAGTGTTACATACCCAACATTGATGCCCGGGAAGTTGGATTTTTAGCATCTTGAAGGCTGCGGCTATACGCATGGCGTCGTTACTTTACGAAATATAAACACTCTTTTGACGCTCGCTGTGTCGACAGCGATCTAAAGGATCCACCCACCACAGTCCCACAAAATACTGCATTCAAAAGGGATTACTTAGGTGATTAGTGGGAGAAGAGAGTTTCCTGAGTGCAGAGCTGTGGTTTAGGTGCCCTGTACCGCAAACCGCCTAAATCGCGCTCCTTTACTCAAGCTAGAAAATAAGAAATCTGAAAGACATAGAAAAATTGACTGATTGCGTAAGTAAAAGGTTGTCGTAAAAAAGCCAATACATTTAGAAAAAAGTAAAAATAGTAAGGGAAAGATAAACTAAAACCATGCATGAGCTACGATCTGAAACCTGTAGCTTTTATGCAGAAGTCGGAGGCTTCACTTAGACACCATGAGGTCAAGCAAACGCCTCATGCGGCGTTACTAGCCTCAGCTTTGTAACCGATGGGAACATATAGGGTCGTGCGTATATCCATTGACCGCTGACTACCCAACATCGTGCGGATAGTCACAGTCATCCTTAATTCTTAGAGAAACAAACAAGGACCACAACATCCGTTTAACGGCATGTACTTCAGAAAGTTCTAAAAATGTGGAACGACTGATTGATTGTACTAGTAAACAAAACAACAGTGCATTTATTGCTTATGTTAATCTTATCTTCACTTCCACGCAGGAGGATCGTCGAAGCCCGTTACCAGCACATCGTCTTCAGCGAATATCTTCCGAAGATGATCGGGGAAAATAACATGAAGACATTTAACCTGACGCCGCTGGAAACTGGTTTCACAACATACGACGAAAACGTCGATCCCACGCTTCCAAACGAGTTTTCCGCTGCCGCATTCCGTTTCGGGCACCCACAAGCCAACAAGGACTTTTGGAGGTAGGAAGTTCAGCTGTTGCTCTAAAATTTTCCTTGCACAATGACAGACGGAAACAAACTGCGGAATAATATTTGTGAGTATTGAAATATACTAGGATACATGGAACATAATTTTGAAGTGTGAGTTCATTCTTGCGCCTTAATATGTTGTATACCTGTCTGTTGTTCTGCCCGCCTGTACGATGATGTATTTGGGCGTGTTTTTGTTGTAACTCCTCCCACTCGTGCTTGGGCCAGTCTTATTATGGCCTCCAGTGCTTTATAGATAAAAATAAATATTTTTTACTCTTAGCGTATGGTTTATTAGTGGAGCTTCAGTTCGTTTAATCGTTACCGATGTTCCACCGTCATCATCTTAAGCCGCCTGAATGCTTGAGTTTATTTTTGATCGTGCTTGATCTAGTATTTTCCGAAAGAAAGATGTGAGGGGAAAATAATTTCTTCTTACATCATTCCTTTTAGCATCCTTTCCAGGAAGAAAACAAATTTAAATTGGGGTCCCACTCACCGAAAGCCGCACCTGGGCTATGGGCGCGTCGTAATGAATGCCTCGGGAGTAATTCAAGCCACCAAAATCTCGACCCACCGGAATTTTTGTTTTCGCTGCACCAGAACAAAAATTTTAGAACAAATGCTTAAGCCCCTCTGCTATACAACAAGCCGTTCATAGTCGGCTTCCCTGCTCCACGCGAGCACTGCTACAACGGCATTTTTGTCACCATATACACACTCCGATACCAACAGGACGCATACTATCGCGTCGCTTTCTGAGGAGTCTGAATATTTTAACCTTGCTGTGGATAAAAAATTAAGAAATTTTGTGAATCTGGACGTGATGAAAGTCTCATTGGTAGACTGCAAGTCCGCAGAAATCAAGGATCTCCAGCGCGAACTTGATTATATGATGCTTTTCATGGATTTCATGAAGGAGGAATTTGAGGCTGTCAAGTCCGGAAATGCCAGCCTTTTTGCCAGCAAAAAGTTACAGGGTTAATCCGACGATCACCATTCCGAAAATGTGGCTCAAGACGAGTAATATTCACGTTTAAATAGGGTCGAGATTAGGGGTGCACCTGACACTCAAGGCGACAGCTGTTCTAATAGGAGAGAAAGTCGGTTTCCCAGTGCCTCCCAGTGATCTTGATACTGTGATCGGGTTCCCACACAAGTAGAAAATCAACTGAACATTACTGCCATGTTTCGGTCACGAGAAAAGGGTTCCAGTTTCCTTTCTGAATCCCGCAAAGGCCGCCTTACTACCTCATCCCTCGAATTGACTGATCGCGAGGATCCAGCCATTTTCATGAATGAGCCCCTTTTTCCGGAAAACAAGATTGCTCGGATATGCGCGCACTCTGAAGGAAGAGAAAAAGTGGATGTTTGTGTGGACTGAGAACAGTGTTCTCAAGGCGCGGAAAACAACCAACAGTCGTACCTCTCGGATATTGAGTGATTGCGACCTTGCAATTTTCTATGAGTGGGCTAATTTTCTCGGCTTTGTAGCCTTCTCTCTCTTTCTGGTGTGAATTGTGCTTAACCAGCAAAGGCAGCTAAATTTTCAGGAAACGCGAATGTTTTCAGCACAATTCATTTCAATGCTCGTAACGTTAAACAGAACTCTAACAATATTTCGCCACTTCATACTTCGAACCATCTTTTCTCGATCCCTTGCTTATCTAAAACATGGCTTAGCAGCGATGATCGCGATAATTCTGGTTTCGCCGACAATGTTTGCGAATGGGATCATCGTTGTGATAGCCATTAGGGGAGGCTCTGCCTGCTGCGTTTCAAAACAGCTAGTGTATTGTCGATGCAATGATCTGAACATACATGTTCCCGAATGCAAATTTGTCCCTGTTCAGCTCGATCCAATCAATTCTTCCAATCTTCCAGCTGAGAGCGGTTTCTGAGCATGCACTTAACATGCACCTGACTTTGCAACTTGACTTCCGTCATACGGTGCGGACGCCAGAAAATTCGCCGCTCGCGAACGTCAGTTGAAGATTTGACCGACTGTAAATTTATGAACACTTCTTTCGCTCCTTTCCTACAGAAGTTACTGTTTGGTAACATCTTGGAATAAAAGATTTAGAGGAATTGACGGTGTTTTGGCCATTAGCTTACACGGCGCCTATTTATATTCACAATTTAAAGTTTTCGTTACCTTCAAATGACAGTTTTGACTTCAATCAGAGCTGTGCCTCTGATAAGTTTTGGTCGCTTTTTCGCAGGTTCTCCGAAAAAGGAGAATGGCTTGAGCCCTTGAATCTGTCAACAGGATATTTTATTCCACACAACAATACGGACGCAAATCACAATAGCGTACTTCGGGGATCTGTGAAACAGCTATCTCAAGAGTTTAACAGGTGAGTATTGTGCGCAGTGTGGCAGAAACTAAATTCGGGGCAAGAGAAGGGGCTTGGTGTGTGATTAGCAAGTAGGCTCCCGAATCAGCATCCGCATACAAGCAGAACTTTATTTGACATTTTTCACAGAGTATCTAGATATGCTTTACTAATCTGGGTGGTTTTGATACCTACTGAATGAAATACAACATTGCTAATTCTTCGACGGATTTCAGCATATTTTAGAAACTTTGTTATTTCGCATGCATTGTGAATAAAATCACCACCGTCGAGAGGCGAATCAAGTAAGGCAACGATGGGTTACAATGACAGGATTTGGTTTTAATACGCTTTCTCTGAGATAGAATGCTATGAACTCGAAATAATTATTCCTACTGTGTTGCTATGAACATTTGCCTACCGACTTTCAGCGGTCGGTGCAAGGAGAAGGTTGGCTGGGAGTTGATTCGCAACAGTCGCTAACGAACATACGAAAAAATCCCGTTAATTAGCCTGATGTTCTTCTTAGCCAGATCAGGTCGATTGGGAGCGATTTCCGCCCGTACAGCAGTGCACACGAGTGTCGGAGCACTTTTAAAGCAAAGCTTTACTAATCTCGTCCAGTGGTTTCGGCGTCGTCCGCAATTTGACCTTCATTTGACCGGAGCTACATCGCATCCCCCCTGCAGTGCATCACGTGACTCGCCGCGCCCGCTTTCAGCGCTGCGCCCAAGTCTCCGGTTCCCGTTGAGGCCCAACCACACGCACGCGTAAAACCGACGTACTCGCGCAACGACGTAAACCGGCGTAAGCGCGTAAGGAACTGGCGTACTCCGGCGTACGCGAAATGCATTGCCACGTGCTTGTTACGCCTAATTCAGAGCCCGCCAGACATCGACGCAAACGTTCGGGCGCACGGTGTTGACGTAGACCTCTGGCGGTGATGTTGTTGGCGGTCAGGTCGCATAACATGTCAGTGAATTGATAAATAAGCGAACTTCACTATTAATTATGCGATAAAACGAAGTAATTTGTAAAACACGGAGACCGAACAACCGGACAAAACATGCGAAGCAGCGTGCAACTAGAGAGGAGAGAGAGAGAGAGAGAGAGAGAGAGAGAGAGAGAGAGAGAGAGAATAGTCTTTAATGATACTGGTGAGGTTAGCCTGGCCAAGGCGCCTAGCTTGCTACACCAGGTGTATGAAAAAATGAAATCAATGAACAGATGATGATAATGACTGTGATGAAGATGACGCGCACATTAAGAGAGTCCTGTTTAAATAGTCTGATCAAGTCCTGTGCTTCGCAGGAAAGACAATAGAGCTTTTGTCGCCCGAGATGCTCGTTTAGAGTTCGACCAAGGGCCTAGCACGTCACTTAGAGTTAGTCCTCTAGAAAGCGGACGACCCAAGGACACTAAAAGGGACGTTCTAGCTGCTCTATACCGCGTACACTCACATAATACGTGGTTCAAGTCCTCGCGCACGTCACAAAGAGTGCAGAAGGGGGAAGCGGCCTGTTTCATCTTGAATCGAAAATAAGTTGTGTAAGCGGCGAAGTTTACGCCAAATGTATACCGGAGGGTTTTGTGCCTGCCAAGTATGCATACTAATCCTTAACGTTTTTTAATGTCCCAAGAACTGTTTTAGTTGTTTGTGCAATACACGTACTTTTGTGAGAATAGGCATTATTTGTTTTATTTCAGTTAAAATCTAGTTAAACTGGTCGCCACAATGCGGAGTCCGGAGTAATCGAGCCACACTGCGCGGCGCATTGGTTTACGCGCGCGCGTTGCGGCAATATGTGGTTTCCCGCCCTCTCCGACGTCGCAGGCGTACGCTCATTGCGCGAGTACGTCGATTTTACACGTGCATGTGGTTGGACCTCTAGTTCTTCACAAGGGAGCGGCGTCGGGTGCGGCTGGCGCCAGAGCTCAGCTGATAGGCAGCTGACCACCCCTGCAGCTGTTGGCACCCGCATGCGCCGCTGGGGCGGCATCCCGGCGGCGGCACTCGGGATACTCCCTTCGTCCTTCGTGTGTCAGCGCCGCCGATTCTTGTCGAAGACTGAGGAAAAGGGCCGCGGCGGCCGCTTTTCTGACGGAGGCGAAAAGCGGAAACGCCCCAGGTGTGTTCGGGATTTCGGCGCACGTTAAAGACCCCCATGTAGTCAAAATTAATCCGGAGCTTTCCACTACATCGCATTTCATCGCATGTGTAGCGTCGGCGCGTTAAACCTCATAACCAATCAATCTAGACTGGAGACGAGCAGGCTCAGAGTAAGCTGGAAGCGGGACCACAACCGTAGACAAAGGTAGGCTTTGGACGAATAGTATAGCAATTCCATCTAAATCAACGTTTAGCCAAGTGAAGCCAAATATTAACCAGGACTAAGTCAAGCTTTCGCTTTGCATATTCAGGGTTAGCTCAGCTAAGCCGCAGCCATTTTTTTCCCGCGCGCTAAGGAATCATTTTCAAGTTTTGAAAATCCATTTTGCAAAAGTGCGTACACAGTGAGCATGTTTTATTAGGTCGCCTGTTAGTACACGTTCCTGTTGTGGTTAGTCTAACGTAGCATGGCGTCTTTATTTCAGCATACCTTGGCTCGTATACTCCTTGCGCCCAAACACAATCTGGCGATGCAAATTAATTTGGCCTTAATTTGGCCTTTAATCTGCCGACGAAACATCTGGTCTACAAGTCACACCGTTGATTCATTAGCGGACTGATTTTAGAGGCCGGACAGTTTGAGCGTACACACAAGTCTCTCACGAATGGGCCATTTTTCTTGCCTCCATAATAAGGATAGCCTTCAACCAAGGCCGGGAGCGAAAATAGTGACCTCGGGCTTAGTTCAGCAGGATACCTTCGTCATTCATCTCCTGCAATGATTCATGCCTGCACATTAGGAGATCGAAGAAAAAATGCCGGAAGCTCACACTAACGCGTACGACTTTACGCAGCCTTCACGACCATCACGACGATTTAAAGGAACCCTAAATGGTGGAAACAAGTTGGCCTGTATCGATGGATTACGGTGCCGATTTAAATGCACCATTCTCGAAACTAGCAGTTGTTTAATATGACAGAAAATAGCAGAAACGTGAAAACGGGGGACGACGCCCCGTACGCTGTGTGTAACCACAGTTTGTGACGTCACAAAAGTGGGGACCGGCGAGAGCTTGTTGGAGAAGCGTGTATGGATGTTTTCTGAAATAAACAGTTGCGAAGTGGTTGAGCGCGTGAAATAAACGTAAATCAAATCTTTCTGTGAGTTCATCGTATCTAAAAAAAAAAAAAAAACACAGCCTACAGCTTTTATACACTGCGAAGTAGGCTGCTGCCCTCACTATTCCGTCAGTTATTAGGCTCTCAGTTTCGTTTCAGAAAAGCACTGATGCGCAACTAGCGAAGTCAATGACATGCGACGGTTAGCGCCCGAGCTTCTGCAAGCAATTTACCCGGTAGGAAACAGCCAAAGTCTCTTCATTAGAACCAGTAAAAGGAACAGGATGCACTGTAGGGGCTAATCGAGCCGCCCGTGCTTCCAATCTCCCATTTTTCGCGCGCAGTGTATGAGGGAGTAGAAGAAGTAAACACTATTTAAAACGTTACTATCGGTAAAGTACACCCTGTTCGAACATAATTGCCAGTGAAACGAACTTACTGCGAGTGGTCCCATCCGCCCTTTTGCCTCGAGCCACCGTTGGTAATCCGTAAAGCGTGCGTCACTCTGTGCGGGCAACGACGATTACTGTACACGGCTACCGTGACGAGGGTTGATTTCGCGCCAGGGTCGCGTTGCGCGGGAGAAGATTGGCACGACAGTCACCTCCTCCGCTCGCTCCGATAGCAAGCGGGAGCACCATTGCGCTAGCGTGGCCCGCTTGGCCGCGAACGGATTGGCTCCGGTTGCGCTGAGCGGGGCCGCCGATACCGGAGCGGACCGTCGAAAACGGTTAGCTAAAACTCTCTATTGGCTCTGGTTGCGCTGAGCGTGCTGCCGATAGCGGAGCGGACCGTCGAAAACGGTTAGCTAAAACTCTAATATGAGATGACTGTCAACGCCAGAATAGGTGACGTAAAGGCGCTAGCCTGAACGGCGCCAGCTGGGAGCCCAGGACGCTGTACTTGATATCCTAAACGCCGCGTGCTGCTTCAAAAGCGGCTTCGCCGCAGCTCTCCATGATCGCAGCTGGCTCGATGGGGTCTGGGACGCCGAAGTAAACGCGTTTCTAGCACTTGAACGCATTTCTCAATCCGTCGGTGAAAAATCAAAAGTACAAGCCCGCCACCGCCCGCCACCTTGGCCAAAGAAACGTTGCCGTAGTAGACCTGTGCGCTACCGCGCCGCGCCGCCGCAGCAAGCTGTTTCCACGCGCTATTCTGCGCCGCCGCCCGAGTCCCCAGAATGCATAGAGTTTCTTAGTAGGTATATGCCAGAATGAGCGCGCCGCCCGGGATTGGCTCCTATTTTGTGACGCAATGGCTACGTCACGAAAAAATGAAAGGAAAGCGGGTGAGAAAAACGCCAGCTTTATTAACTTACTTCTCAGCAAATAACGCATCGTTTCTCGTCGAACAAAAGCCCAGAGAGGTACGAAACTTATGATCTTTTAGATAAAACAAAACTTAATTCAGCCTTTAGTGTTTCTTTAATCCCACAATTGCAGCCGATTTGCTTCGTCTCCGCGGTTGCAACGACCTGTACTCCATCATTGTTGCTGTAAATGTGAGCTTCCTTCATTTTTCTGCAAGTTATAATGTGGACATCATGTTGGAGGGGCGTACGCTATGACGCGTTTTTCTCGTTCCGAGCAAGTGTTGCCACGATTGCGGGGAACGCTGGAGTTTTCTTTTTTTGGCCAATCCTGGCCAATCTCCCTAAATGGGGTATGCTTGGCTTAACAAACGTTCGCCTAGGGCGCTGGGTGGTCGCCGCGAGGCACGCAAACACTAGCGCTCGGCATTTTCTTGGTTTTTTTACCTTCCGGACGGTCGCCGCGAGGCACGTGGTCACCCGCACGCGCTCGGCATTTTCTTGGTATTTTTAACTGCGTAGAGGGAAAATTACAATTTGGTAAACAGCTTTGCGGTTAAATAATGTTTATTTCTCGGTCATCTACAGACAGCTCCAGATTAACATATTTTTACATGGTACATTACTGCACTCAATACATCCGACATTATACACATTCACTTGTAAATTCAGCATGCACTCTCTACGGCATGGCATGCGAGTGCGGGCGCACACCATCTCTTACCCCAAATCTGTCATTTGAGCAGTGGCAGGGTTGGTCGACCAGCTCCAGCCCGCATCACCAACAACATCTGGTAGACCGTACGGCGAGACAGCCCGCCCAGACCCAGGGCTTCCTGGACTAAGGAGGTCCCCCACCAAGCGGTGAACCAAGCAAGTTTAACTGCTCCATTAATCCTTTTGTTCCTCCTCCTCTTTTTTGTTTTTCTTCTGTAGGCACGGTGACGTAAGCGTCAGGGGAAACCTGTTCCGTCTGGCGGAGTTCCAGTACGGGTTTGACCTGTTTGCCATTGACATACAGCGTGGAAGGGAGCATGGTTTACGGCCGTACGTCGACTACGTGAAGCACTGCCGCAACATTACGGTGCAAGACTTTGAAAATCTGACAGATTTGATGGCAGAGGACAATGTCACTGATATATTTCAAAAACTCTACGCGTAAGTAACAGGAAAGTTCTCTTCTCTGGCATAGTTGCTATTGCATAAACAATCTGTAATGGACCGTGTTGAGAGTTTCCGTCATTTATAATTGTTTACGTTGCGCAGAAAACGGTGAACGTCGGTTTGGGTTCGCTTGCACCTTTTATGTAATAACATATGTTTCTCAGGTGAGTTCACGTTGGCAGGCGTTGATAAGCAATAAGTTTATTTTAGTTTCACGTGCAAACGTGAAAAGTATACGCTGCCTACGCGCATGTAATTTGAAACCCTTACAGGTACACGTACGCCGTACCCCGCGTGAAGGGCACCTGGCTGAACGCGCTCTCCGCCAATAGCCGCGCGTTATTACCGCCATCTACTAACAGACATCAACACTGCTGTAGCCACTCGTCATCTGGGGAGCCAGTTGCTATGGCGACGACAAACACTACTTCGTCAGGCTTAACAGCTGAAATTTCGCCCTTGTATTTGAAAAAATTCCCCGCATTTCCCCGAGGGGAAGAATGTGAAAGTGCGAATGCACGAGTTGAATTTGCGCGGTTCGGTAATGTTCGCGAAAGAGAGATCACACACACACACACAACTACAAAGAAATAAAGATGCATTTATTCACAGACACCTATTTGTGTTGTCGTTGTACTTGATTGCTAGAGCGGATCTCAGCTTTGAAATTTCGTGTCAGTACTCCTTTAAGCGGGTGCATTAGCCCTTCTCACGCCCGATTCCTGGCCAATCCCCCACGTGGGTATGTGCCATGTCAGCGGCCAGGCAGCGCGCGCCCATCTCCCCCCGTTGCTAGGGAAGACGAGGAGCGCGCGCACCCGCAGCTGTTGCTATGCGGACTACGGCGGCGGACGATTCAGGCTCGCTTAAGAAGTGCATTCGCACTTAAAACAAAAGCCTCTTTTCGAATAAAACTTTGGGTGAGACCGTGAGGGTAAGGGGCAAGAATGGAAAAAAATAAAGGCGAAATTAACAGCTTAGAATACTACATTGCACATAGGGAATAGCGAACGAAGCTGTTATCGCTGCGAAGCGGGAGGGCAGGGTGCCGCCTTGTTTGTCAACTCTAGGTACGGAAGCAACGTAAACACCGCAACGTAAAAACTCGGATCTCCCGTATGTCTGCGAGACTAACGGCGACCCTTTGCGCCCTGCGCATGCGCACTCGTCAATCCGTGAAAGCTCTACGTACGTCAGGCTTTTACGTACGTGAAACTAAAACTGTTTAACCTCTTGGCAGCAGCACGAGGGAAGTGAACACAAGCACTTCCTTCGTTTCTGTCCTCTTCACTGCGCTGCTGCCAAGGATACCACCGTATTAATTCACTAAGCTTGCCACATTTTCGTGACAATTTTGGCAGCTGACTGCACAATTTGTGTAGGTTTTCATGACTACTGAAGGAGCTTCTAGCCTAACTGGTGGTCAACCACATCGTGTGGGAATTACAATTTTCTGTCCCAAACCCGGGCACTGTTTTTCTCACTGTTTTTCTCGCTGTTTTTGTAAAAGGTAGAGGAACGGTTAGAATTAATCAGCTCAGTCAATAATTTATCAACCATATACAATAGTTCGCCGTCATACTGGGCTGCCTAAAGGCGTTTGCAGCTTCAGCTGAACGCTAGCTTTTGGTTCGGTAGAGATTATTTCTGGGATTGGTATTCATAAAAGGAAAAAACTTTCACCAGGGAAAAAAATGCCATCAACCAGCAACACGTAGGTTTTGATCGAATGAAAAAAAAATATGTAACGCCCTCGTCCCTTTAAGGACGCAATAAAAGAAATAAATGAAACAGAATTCTTTTTTTATGGGGATGCTTTCGCGAATATTTGGGAGTGAAGCCACTGCGGTCAGTTTTCCGCCTGGAAGACAGCTTGCAACCACGTCAAGAATTTTTGCATCGAAGGTAGCCCCAACACTGCAGATTTTATTTCACTAGTACTGCATTTTGGGGATGCATGCGTTGCGGAACGTTACAATTTGCTCCATCTTACACATATTCACTGCATTGTTAACTTATTTTTTTTTCCGAAACTTCGAGATAGTAATTTTTTATTACCAATGTCTTTGATTGTAGAGATGTTCGTGATATCGACCTGTACTCCGGCGGCCTCTCTGAAAAGCCAATTGAAGGAGGCCAGATGGGCGAGACCTTCGCGTGCATCGTAAGAGACGCCTTCAGGAGGCTCAAGTTCGGCGACAGGTTCTACTACGAGCACACAAACCAGTCCGGCTCATTCACAGAAGGTAATTTACACGGCAAGACAGCACCAATTTGGATAATGCGTTTGAAGCGCGTAAATGGCGGAACAATTCGTCAAAAACAATCCGAATATTCTGTTCATGCAAGCGGGTCTTACGTGATAGCTGTTTGTATTGAATTGTTTGAAATTATATTTTGTTCTCACCATAACCACCTTATTTCACGCATCAAAGTGACTAGGTCATAGGGAGAAACAGCCTCGACCGGACCCAGCTATCACAGCAGTTAAATATCTTCAACATGAGTTGCGAATGGGGAACACAACCTCGTGGTCGTTGCGTTTGTCTCTTCATTTCGCGATTTCGCTCCTTATAGATATGGGCAAATGACCCAGCGAGTCCCACATTGTGTCTGGCGAATGGGGTGCGTACGCCAAGGGTACGTCGCGGGGTGTCCCTAGTTTTATGAATCCACGTCCATGTTTCCGGATCATCGCAGTTATTTCAGAAGTGATCACTCTGGTGTTATTCATTGCGATTGCAAGATGTCCTCGACAGTTAATGTTGAATGCGGAAGCTGACCTTGTGCCCAGTTTAGAGTTCAACAGGTTGCCCTACAAGATTCTAGAGCTACGCTATTGGTCCCATCGAAGTGTACAAGCAGTAACGTTTGACAACAAAATACACAAAAAACAAAGACTGTAGATTTCGCCAAAGTATTTTCGCGGTGCTTATATTCAAGGCCACTGATTGCTTTACGTGATATATATGTTTGCTGCAATGGTCTACTAGCTTTCTGAGCGGTCAGAATTCTGAGCTAAAAAAGTGGGGATGAAGGTAAAAAAATCAACAGGACAAGGAACAATTATTTGATCTTGAATGCTGTTGCATGTGTAGCCGACGTTTTGTGTTGTTCTGTGTTAGGTAAGCTACTTTAATTCAGTATCATCAGATTATCAATACGTTGAAATTTTTACGTTGGACAAGGCTGCGACCGCTGTTCGAAACCGTCATTGCAGCTGTGTGAGGTATACTTAGTTGCACAAAGCCGTTCGTTTCTTTGAGAAACACTTGGCGATCTGATAATGTGACCAAGTATTCACAACGAAAGTGCTGAGAACGATTTAATTCTGCAAAACTCATTTGTTACCCCTGGCCTATTCCCAACAGAGCAGCTGAACTCGATTAGAAATACCACACTTGCATCCGTTTTCTGCAACAATATTTACGGACTTACAAGTATCCAAAGGGATGTGTTTCTCAAAGTTTCAAACGACAGGTAAGCAGGATTTCTCCGCAAGATCTTTTTTTCTGTATACATTCCGTTTCAACTTTGTGTGACGCCCTTTGCTCCTATTACTCTGCACACACATGAATCGCCAAGTCCGGGGACGCCTTGATGTTGTTCTTGAGCGTTATATCATTTTTTGTGGTGTGAAGTGTTTTTTGTGTGAAGCAGCGTCTTGTGTATGTCTCCTTCTTTGTGTCCCGTCTTGAGCGCTGTTTTTGGATGAAAATCCCAAATTGGCTGTGAAGAGGTTGACGACGCAGGTCTTTATGCTGTACCCGATATTTTAACGTAATACATCTGCTATAGCCTGATGTCACTGACTGAGTCAACTTTATTGTAAACAGCGAGGGCGATGTTACCGCGCCCGTACAGGCAGAGGCTTCCTCCGTCCAGGATGTCTAGGGGTGGTCTGTTCGTTCTGCCCTCTACCAATGTGCGCTGGCCAGAGGGGTCAGCAACTCCACCCACAGTGCTGTGTGGTAATGTTGGAAGTGGTTGCCGGTTAGGGGGGGACATTCTACAGTGACGTGGTAGAGACTGCCCATGCTTGGGAAACACTGAGAGGTGGCTGAGTATTAGGTAGGGCACATGGGGTGGTAGAGTGCATTGGGGGAAAAAGTATTTGTCTGTAGTTTGCGTGGTGTAACTGCGTCGGACCTGGAGATAATAGCATGAGAAGGTGCGTATTAGGCCGTTGTAGATTATGGTGGGTGAGTATATCGGCGTAGAAGAGGAGTTCAGTGCTTGGTTTTGGGGGGCGGGGCGAGTGAAGGGTAGAGATCACTATGGCGGTAAATTACGGCCCTGAGTATATTGCTGCGAAGCATACATTCTGTTTTCTTTCTGTTTTGTTGCGGGCGACTGGCAGCACCCAGCTGTCTTATCTGTTTTCGAAGAAAAGCGCGTGTTCCCTTCTCTCTCTTTTGTATGCCACACACGCTATTTTATTTTATTTCATGACGAGATTGTCTCACCCTGCTGTCATTAGACCTGAATGTTCTTTTTACAGCACCATTATTCGCTATCTAATTAAATGGTTCCAGAAAGATTAACGGGGAGAGATAGATTCGCGCAGGCCAAACGCCCCGGCATTCGATTCGCCGACGCTAGTCTATGCACGTCATTCTGTCGACTGCTCCTTCGCCGCTTGTGCATTTTCGGCGTTCTTAGCGCAGCACAAGTTCGCTCCAATAAACTTCTGTTCCTGAAAGAAACCTGCGTCGTCTTTAGCTACGTGGCAATATGAACGCTGACCTCGGTATGAGCCGCTGCGTTGCCTTGAAAGCCTGAAGTACATAGGCTGTAAGCGCAATTTTCACTGGGGGAAAAAACATAACAAGGGACTTCTATTATTCTCCGGGAATGATTTTGTTTGAAACGAAAAAGTTAAATTTTCTATTTTTTTCTAAAGACTGAGCTAGGGTAACGATGAGGCATATACGTAGCGTTGGCATTCATTGAAATATTTTTGTTCCAATGTAACATAAAGCCGCACATAAAACCGTACCTTCAATGTACATAAAGCCGTACATAAAGTCGACAAAGCCGTACCTAAAAAAAATATTTGTGCTGGTAGTACGAACGGTGGCTTCCCCTCGACATGCTGTCAACTGTGATTTGCGATTTAAAAATTAATTAGCTGAGAAGCTATCTTCTCCATTTTAGAGTATGTTACTACATAGTCTTGTTATAAGGCCTGGGTATATTGCTATTTTGTGACGCTTTTGTGAAATGCCTTAGTTTTGTCGTGTCAGATGTTTTAGGCTCAGCATGAATAACTGAACAGACAACTTGTTTCAGCTTGTGTTCATTCGTGACATTTAACTACTCCTGATAGCAAGCCCAACGAAAGGGCAGCATTTACGGGCTGCTTATTTTAGTCATACAGGCTTTAGAGTTGATGAAATGCATTTATTTACCACCAGACAGTTAAATCACGTAAAAAAACGTTCGTACGCAGTTCCCATGCGAAAAATTAGGCAATTAAGGTTCGTATAAAAATAGATGCGAGAGTAATTTGCGACCTTCCTTATCGCAGTAAACAGTTACACGTTTTATTTCCCGATGAGTTCTCTAGGTTTGCTAATATTTACATGCATTTCGTTAGTTACATACCTGTTAGTTCAAAACTCTCCTGTTCATTAATTGTTAGTAAAGCCCCAGAGAAATGTTTTCGGATTCTCATTAAGAGCGAATCTACCGGCCGTTCAAAAACTTTCTCTTCACCAATGAGCACGTTTGAAATGCTCAGTTATTTATACCGTTAGAAAGCTCAGTCGTGGATCTTTCAGTGTCTTATAAACAAACTGGTACTTCCCACAGAACACGAGATGTTGTGTGTCATTCCTTCATCGGCACCCTCAGTTTCTCGCAGCCGATATTAATCGACACTTTTTAAATTGTGTCCCACCATGACATGTTTAGTTTTCTATTGTCCATATAAAATAGCTGAAATGCTCGAAAATGCATATCTTGTCTATCAAGTAAGTGAATAAATCAGTAATCGATGGTAATGGAGCAAAACAGTCTGTTTTAGCACGAAAGTAGGACATTGCACACTTTTGCACCGATAACTAGTCTATGCAAACACTCCACAGTTTTAACGTACATGGTGTGGCCAATTTTTTGCAGAACTGCTAAATTAATCGCTTGAAAATGTTTAGCCTGCGCGCAGCCCAGCTAGTTTGGTATGAATAACTGTAGCTAACTTTTGGTGTGGGTTGGATAACGACACCACGACGACTGGGCTTTTAATTAAAGCAAGAAAAAAGACACCCATGTTGATCGGGTTAGGCGCATTGTAAAGAGCCTTGTGGTGTGCCCTTAAGAGCAGTATAGCTGCAGCATGTTTACTATTTCAGCGATTTAAGGTGATCGTTTTTTCTTTTTTACAGCAACCCACTGGTTAACTGCTCGGAGGTACAAGACATCGATCTCTCTAAATGGAATGATACTCTTACCACAGCGCCAGAGGATGGTACTACTTCTGCGGCTTCTGATGTGTTACATACTTAGGAACCTACTATGGTTTAGTTTAACTGATTTAGTTTTAGTGTGTTCTAGAAAAGACTTTACGCGGTCGAGACAAATAAAAGATCAAAAACGTTAAGAAAACCGAGCTTGAAATGTTTATTTACTTATTCTCTCTACTACAGAGCCAAAACCACGAAACTATTAGAAAAAAAGAATTACTCCACTCTTATAAACAATTTTGGCGCGGTGCTTAATGTGGCGAACACCGACGGAGTTTTCAGAGCCGCTTTTTGAAAGCCTGTTTCAGGTGATGGGGACTGTACGGTTGAAAATGAAGACGTTTTTTTTTTTGAGTGACGTTCCATGCAGACGGGTCTGGGCGAGGTGATTATCCACAACCTTAAGTGCACAGTGACTGTAGCTCACAGATCGTCAGCAGAAGTAATCTGGTACTCCAGCGCCGTGGCCTGAAAGAACCTAGACACTCGAAGTTTGTCCGAAGCCCTACTTGGTCAATGCCGCATTACATATCAACCTGAGCCTCAAACAAAACCTCAATCTCATTTACGGGATGGCCTCCTTAAAAAACGAATGTATTTCCCCATAGACCGGTTGGTCGACCGCAAATCTCTGATAAGATCTCCTGGCACACGGCGCGTTCTTGAAATCGGGTTTCTGTGGTGTCAAAATGGTTACTTTAAAATCGCGAAAAAGGAGTGGTTTTAGGTAAGACCATTTACACTCATCGATCATGAAGAAGAAACACAATAGTACACCTCTATCTCATAAATTACGTATCGGTACAAATTTATATCGTTCGTAGATGTGTTTACTTAGTGCGCGAAAAATCGTCGCGTACGTTCGCTCTTGGTTAGCGATTTGGTTTTTTGAAGGTTTGACGACGGATTCAACGCACTTTCAGCGCAGGTTGGACGTACTGTTAGCGAAGGTTTTGAGCACTTTTGACGCTGTTTTGATGTGAGAAAGCTTTCGCGCTACTCTAAAGTTTCTTTCGAAAGGGATAATAGAGTTATTTACAAGTCTGTAAGCGATGATGAGGCATGGCTTGTATATGCTGCGTAATAGTTGCTACATAAGAAAGTGCAATTGTAACTACGGCACCTTCACTATTTAAATAAATCGTTCCACCGCTAGCAATAAACTGTAATGAATGACGCGGAATGACATTGCGAACCCAGTGAAAAGCCTTTATTAATTTAACTTTTTACCATTCAAAACACACTATTCCTGGCGGGTGCCCTCAAAGTTGTCGACCGATGGCGTTGCTGCAGCGGGTGATCACAGTTTGAAGCCGCTTGTTCCATCGAACGTCTAATAGGGCGTATATAGATTGACACTGATCTGAATGTACGCATACCCATCATGACTAAGCATTGCACGCCCTATATTGGTGCTTATTACTTCGATGTCGAAAGGAACAACAAAAAACATGTGCAAAAAAGGGCCTTTATATTATATCGGGCATACAACTACCCTTAAGAAGCAAACAATTCGCAAGAAATAGAAGCATAATGCTCGAATCGCGATACAATCCTTGTCCACTCCGATTGGACTTCACTTCTTAAGAGACCAAGATTCATAGCCTAAAGAGAGAGAAAAAAAGAAAGCATCTTAGGAATGAATGAATGAATTTATTGCCAAGAAAAATGAAAAGAAAGACCACCAGCAGGCGTAAATTGTCACACCTAGGGGTGGACACCAGAACGCCTGCTGGTGTGGGAGTTGGGGCAGAGGATGACAGATTCAGAGAGAGGAGAGACAGATGATAGAGGTGACATATTTACAGAGCTCAGGGGAGAGAGGGGCATATTTACAAGTTAACACACCTCACACACCCACACAAAGTCTGGTCCAGAAAAAAAAACCGTAAAAGTCCACACAGTCACTGCGCCAGGCATTCAAGTGCCAGGCGGAGCCCTGAGGCATCCAGGTAGCCGCCCAGCGCCTCGTGGACGCTGTCCCTCTCCCTGGTGTTGCCCGGCGGCCATAGTAGCTCGTCTAGCGGCCGAGCCCTTCCCCCCAGGGCGGCCAGCAGTTCCGGCCTCCCTGCCGCATACTCGGGGCACTCGAAGAGCAGGTGCGGCAGGGACTGGACAGGTGCGCGGCAGTGCCGGCAGGCAGGGCTGTCGGCCAGCCCCAGGCGGTGCTTTCGTTCCGCCGTCCACACAGCCCCCACGCGGAGGCGCAGGATTGCCGAACGCTGCTGTCGGGGCAGCCGTGCGGCCCGCACAGGTGGTGGGGCCTCTCCAGCAGCCAGCCGTGGGTCCGGGTGCTGTGCCCGCACGTGCCGCTGTATAAGCAGGCGGGAGTCGTCCGCCGCTGCCTGGGCATCCGTGGCCGCGGGCGTCAGCTCGTGGGCCTCGGCGGCCAGCTCGTCCGCCCGCTCGTTGCCCTCGAGCCCGATGTGGCCGGGCACCCACTGCAGCCGCAGCCGGGCACCCCTGTCTGCCAGCCGCTCCGCCTTCTCGCGCACGCCCGAACCAGAGGGGAGTGCGGGTCGCCCTCCCGGATGCGCAGCAGAGCCACCCGGGAGTCGCACAGCAGGGCGCAGCGCTCGGGTGCGGGCTCCAGCTCCAGCAGCAGGTCCAGGCCCAGCTGGACCCCCACAAGCTCTGCCGTGGCCGAGGATGCGGCGTAGTGCAGCCGGGCCTGCCGGGTGGCCTCCCCCAGCACGGCGGCCGCTGTAGCCGAGCCCTGCCGCTGCCGCACAGAGCCATCCGAGTAGGCCAGGGTGTGGCCCTCCAGATCTCTCCAGAGGACGGCCCGGGCCAGCAGCAGCAACCCGCAGTGGGGCGTTCGCCGCTTGCTGCGCAGGCCCGGAATCTCCAGTTGCACCTCGGCCGCCAGGTCCGGAGGGCGGCTGGAGGGCCCCAAGTCTGTGGTGCCCACCACCTGCTCGTACCGGGCCAGCATGCGCCCCATGCGCGAGTGCCGGTGGGTGCGCAGCCGCTGCAGCAGGGGGCCGCCCCCCTCGGCTCGGCGCAGCCGGTCAATGTGGCCCAGGGCCCTCTGCTCGGCCGTCATCTCCAGCGTCCACACCCCTGCCTCAGCCAGCGTCCTGTCGCACTGCGAGTTTCGGGGCAGGCCCAGGCAGGCGCGGACGCCCTTTCGATGGTCGCCCTCCAGCTGCCGCCAGTTGGGTCTCCGCAGGGTGACCAGCGACAGCGCGTACATCAGTAGCCCCACGGCCGAGGCGCTGTACAGCCGCAGGGCTGTCTGCTGGGAGCAGCCTTTGTCTCGGGCGACCATCTTCCGCACAGCCGAGGTGGCCAGCTGTGCCCTGGCACGTAGCTCCTTGGCGGCCTGGCGGAAGTCCACCCTGTGGTCCAGGGTGAGCCCCAGGTAGCGCACCCTGGTCTTCCACTCGAGCTCCTCGCCGTCTATGTGGAGTTTCCTCGTCCGTCCGCGGGCGGCTGCGCTCGGGTGCACAAGCATGGCCTCTGTCTTTGCAGCCGACAGCTGCAGGCCGACACCTTCGAGCTTGTACCGCACCGCATCCATGGCTGCCTGCAGCTGCTGCACGACCGCCCTGCCGTCTCCTTTCGGTCCCAGCACCCACAGGGCGATGTCGTCGGCGTACACCGACATGTGTACCCTGTGCCCCCCCCTCTGGGCAGGCAGCCTGGCTGCCTGTTGATGATGTTGATGAACAGCGCCCCTTTTTCCGGTGGCGAACTTCTACTCGCGTTCCAAGTGCTGTAGCTTTTGTTAGTCACCCAGTTCGGTCAGTTCACGCGAGCGCTTCGAGGACGCCCCTTGTTTATCCTTCGTGGTCGCTCCCTCAATTTCTTCCGCGGTCTGGAACCCGTAGCTTGGTAGGGTAAAATGCGATTCTGACGACTGTTCGCTAGCAGCGTCGTCCTTCTTGTTCTTGTGTAGTTCCCCTGCCTTTAAATTGACTTCCAAGTCGCATCGTTGGTATCTTTTTCGCGTACTTCATAGGGCTGTGCCAGAGTGGGCGGAGTTGAATCCGCCGCTTTCCCCAGCTCCTTGTTGCATTGCGCGACGGTCACTGTTGAAGTCGACGCCGCCGTTGCCGCCTTCTCTGCTTCCTCGACGTCCGTGACATCGGGGTGCACTTCTTTGTCCTGATCGTGCGCACGCAGTCGTGGGCTTCGTGTCCGAACGAGAGGCACTGGGTGCACTTCGGAGCTCTGCAGTCCTATATGGCCCCTCCTACGACAATGCAGGCAAACAAGCGCACGCCCAGGCACGGCAACAAGCACGGGCCCCGTAAAACTTGAACAGCTAGGTGTCGGAGCTCGTGAGGCGATAGGTCCTCGCGTAGCGTAAGGAGCTCCAACCTCGTCGTCGACTCGAGGGGATTCAAAACCCACCACTGGCCAGGCGTCTTGACGCACGTCCTTGACATCCCCGAAGTCGGTGAAAGCCCTACGAACAGCCTCGTCCGATACATAAAATGGCTCCCAATGCACTTTTTGTCAGTTCCTGGTGGGCGGGGCCGATGATGGCGCAGAAACGCCCCTTGACCTGAATTCCCTCGGCGTTTATCAGACGTTGCCTTGCTTGCGTGCACAGCCTAATAGGCAGGCATGGCCCATTTGGAAAGGACCGTTACCTCCGATATCCTTGGGCACGCCAAACTCTTGAAGTGGCGTGCGAAAGTATTCATTCTTGTAAGGCCTTCCGCCAAGGTCGCAGTGTAGAATCAAACAGGTATTCACTGAATCACCTGAAGGCAATGTCGGGAGTAAGAACCTGTAGCACGAAGGCGCACGACCGGTCACCGCGGCTGAACATAGCCGCAGAAGCACCTGGCTCAGAGCCAGCCATCACCATGTCCGATCGCTGCGCGAACCGGATGCGGACTGAGCGGACCATCGTTATCGGTAAAAGTTACCACCACTTCCACTGGGGCATTTCCTGCAAAGTCGGGTAACTTTCCAAGCACTAGATCCCCTGTGCAGGGGGTGCTTGTACCGATTTTGTTACTGGTTGGTGCCCGGCGGTACCGAGGTACCTACCAATTTCTTGCAACCCATGATACGGTCCTCGTGGTGTTACGGTTTCCAGGATGCCCCGCATGGTAGGCACCTGCACCCATATTTATTCTGATGGGTGACCAGCGGATCAAGTCATGGAGCGAGGGAAGCCTCCCACGTCTTCCGCAGCGGTAGAGCATTTCCAAGCACCCTTTATCCCCATCCGAGACAGGGGGCGCTTGAACCCTTTTGACTGGTTGGTGGCCAGAGTCCCAGACCCCGCCCGAAGAGGTTTGAGGGACCTCCCTTAGGCCACTTTGGCGCCCCTTTACAGTGAGACGAGCCTCGCTTTTCGGGGCGTTCATTTTCCATCAAAAACCGGCGCCCCCGCCCAAGAACACCTGCTTACGAGGGGCTTTTGCTACTCAAAAACCCCGGGCCTCTCCCCTTATGGAACCCAAATTTGCAAAGCGGGGAACCCCGATTTGAGCCAAAAGCGTTAATATATAACACGCGCAAAAATTCCACTTAGAGAACCCCCGCTACGCCACCCCTTTTTGCCCATACGTGAATGTGGCGGAAACGCTTCAGCCCCCCCAGGCTTTTTTGAAAATTGACTTTGGGTTCAACTAAAAGCGTCCACTCGCAGGCTTGGGAAACTTGCAAGTTTGCGTACATGTAGCTGGACCCTTTTTGCCCCAAAGGGGTTGTCCCAAAACCAGCTTTTCTGACTACACCTCTCCATAGAGTACCTGCAACACACAGTCTAGGGCCACCTTGTAAATAACTCAAGTTGCGTTGCTGCATCATGTTCTTGAAACATGCATCGCCAAACCAACTTCTCCCCGTCAAACTGGCGCAGTTAGGCATTTAGCCCGGCATAACATGCCAGGTTCATTGAAAATCGTTCTCTCTCCATCTCGCGCCGCCATCGTAACCGTTGAAACTTGATCCATGGGCCCCAAAAGTGGGCACAAAGCTCAAGATCTGTAAAGTGCGCGTCCAGTGAACGTAGAGGCACCCCACAAATGCATGTGTTTTTTTTGATTTCGAAGGCATCAGAAAAAAAAATGGCCCGTACTGCTTTTCGGGCAAAGTCGTCAAAGGACATAGCAGCATTGACAAGGAATTGGCCTGCCGTCGCTTTCCCGCTCACCTTCTCATCTGTTCCTGTTCCATCGCGCTCATCCCAAGGGAAACACATCTAAAGGTTTGCGCAAGGCGTTTGAAAACGACGTGCCACTGCTACAGGGGGTCCTCGGATCCAAACGCAGTACGGCGAGACACGCGTGAATTGATGGCGGCCATACAAGGTTTTTAAAAGAACCGCGTGGCCGTCCTACACGTGCCCAAGCAGAACGTGGAAACCTAGCTAGTTTGGGAACCTTTCGTGCGCTGTTGCCCAGTGATTTTTCATATGCCGCCAGGAGCGGCGTTTTCCTGCCAATGTAAATATCATTTGCTATCGAAAAAATATGCCGCCAGGCAGACAGCGGTTTTCTGCAGTAGATGTATAATATCTTGCTATCGAAAACCAAGCACCTAGGAATTCATTTAATAAAAGCCACGGTAAATGCCCTTTTGACTAATTTCCTGTCTTACCCTCTCGTTGCCGTTCTTGTTCAACAAGTTGACAGTATGCTATAAACCGGGCTAGACGTTTACAGTCGGCTGTGAGTATATAAGACATTGCGCAGTAATGCATTTTTTTTGGCCGGGGGAAAACGAGTCAGACAGAAAGAACGGACAGACGCACAGACCCCCGCACCAAAATTTCTGGGTTTAGTATCCCAAGAAAGACTTCGTCTAACAGAATGCCGGCAGAATTTCCGTCAACCCATCTCTCTATGTGAAGTGGTAAACTAGCTCGCGGTTTTAGTAGTCGATTGAGAAAAACGCTGAGAAACGGGTTCCCGGGCGTAGTGTCTCGCTACGAAATCCGCTATTGCTAATTCCGCTTAATTTGGATAAGGAGCTCGGTTCCGCAAATCTAGCCGACAGTAGAAAACATGGTGTGCGCAAAACAGAAAACGAGCGAAAAGGGCGAAGAGGAGGGGTTGGGGAGAGTGGGGCCCCTCCAAATCTGTTCATGCTGTAGGATATGTACTAATGAACATGTAGAAGAAAAAAAAACACTCTTTGAAAAACTGCATAATAACAGGGAGCCAAGTGCGAGCAGAAACCACTCTTTAGATGGAGTAATGACCTCCAACAACCCGCACGGTTCAGCGGGCAGAGTGCGTTCGCAGCTGGTCTTCTTGTACCAGGGATACGCATGCGCACACACACGTGGCCGGGCGGGATCTAACCGTTCAGTTTCGTTGCACTTTTCTAGCATAGGGGAATACGCAGCAGCCGCAGTCGGAAACAAGCGGGTAGTCGAAAATTTATTGCATTCATTCCTCTTTCGCCGCAAGACATGCTTCACAGGTAAGCAATCTCTCAAACTTCCTTCCCAGATAGCCGTGTTCACTAAAGCTTTGTGTAACCCGACCGGCTTGTAAAGAAAGTGACGTATGTACATCCACGCGTAGCTCACGTTGCGGATTGTTGTACGCGGGATTGTGGATCGCTTTCAGCATAGTACACGTCATTCATTATAGTGCTTCGTGGTATATTTGTGCGGGCAGCAGTATGGCGAGCCATGTCTTTGTTTACCAAACACCCCTTAGCGACACCCCTCTCACGCCACACTATGTGGGCTTGTCTTAATGATACACTTTCCTCTATAACCCGCGACAAGCACTGGGAGAGGGCGCTGGGCAGCCCCGATAAGGAGGTTCAAGCCTCTCTGACGACTCTGGCAGCCATTTTCGCCGCCAGGCTTAAGACCAGCGGCCACCACGTTCCCTTGACAGAACTTGGCGCCCAAAAAAAGTTTCTCTCTCTCTTCTCCCTCCCTCCCTCTCCCTCTCTACAAAGCAACCTGAATGGGAGTCGAAGTCCTAAATTCACACAGTTTCGACCGCAGAACTAATGGAACTAATGGAAGCATTTTTTTTCTTTTGAGGCGCTTGATGTGCTTTTGTGGAACTAATCATCATCATGAGCCCTCTCATTGTCTGAAGCTGGCTTCCCTGCAGTGCGTTTTCGCGTGCGGTCGCTATCAGTTGGGTGAAAAAAGTTTCGCCAAAAAAACGCGCCCACGCACTCCGTACAGACGGGTAACCGGCGAAACCGTAACGTGCGGCCAGTGTACACCCGTGTGTTATTCCTAATGCTGCATTACAGCCTTCCTCATTGTGTGTTGCCTGTGGAAAGCTTCGCGTGGACTTGCGCAATGTGAGGGCTTCACAAAAAGAAAAGAAGAAAATGGTGAGCGCACGTGCAAGTCAGCGGCGTTTGGCGCCCGGCGTCGTCGTCGTCGTTGGCATTGTTGATCTTTGTAACACGGCACGTACCCACATGGGGGATTGGCCAAGAATCAGGCATAAGGAGGGGAAAAAAGAGGGCCAATGTGTCCTCTACACTTAACTGTAAGTTAGAAACTTAAGCATTCGAATGAAGGAAGGGCATATAATCACAAGAGTAATTGGTAAAAAGTCCGAAATCGAGGTTGGAACAAAAGAATTAGCTTTTTGAACATGACAAGTGTAAAAGCTACAGCATCGGCGACAAAACGACTGTTGTCTGCACCCGATGTCGCGCTCCGCGTTCCTAGGGGCGACCCCATGAGCTCATATTGGATTCGAACAAACTTTATTTGTGCCGGCAGTTGGGTGCTAGCGCGCCCCGACGAGGGCCTACGTCATCTTCGGGGTTTCCGCTACTCTGCACGGGTCCCTTGCTCACCGTTGTCAGCTCGCCGGGTCCTTGCCTTTCGAGCGCCCCGACGACCTGCTTGCCGGGCCAAAGTTGTTGGTCTTGGTCGTCGCTCTTCGCAGCTGAAACTCTTTCCCCGTGGCGGCGGCGGCAGAACTTTCTGCTACTCTGGGCCACGCACATAGGAGATGGGGGCGAACAAAAAAGGTGCGGACTCCCGAAGAACAGGCGGTTTCTCGGGAAGCGCGCCGCCTGCGAGGCGAGAATTCAATATCCCGCAAAAGCAATTAGAAGTAGTACTGCAGGTCTTCAACGGTGAGGGAGCACTCGACGAAGGCTTTGCGGTTGTGGCCGATGAATTATACGACAGCTGAAGGGGGAATTGTACAAATAAAGCACTTATATATACTTTACTTATCGTTTGATTTGGTCTTTACCGTCGAGTGCCATATATATACACACGGTAAATGGTTCTAAGGGATTTATATGGCGCTCGTCCAGTTGAGCTTAATTAGTGAGATGAACACAGCTCTGCTGTGACGTCAGGCTTGCACCGCTGTGCAAGCCTGAGGAATATTTTCTGATAGCCACTGCTAACCAAATAAAACAGTGGCTGCATTCCGGTACGCCTTTGTACCATCGTATAATAAAACTGCATCTTCAGCTGATTTCTTCCTTGAAAAATAAACTTTTAGATTCCAGTACGAGTGGGTTCACTAATTTTCAGCGCGTACCAAGAACGTGTGCATCCAGGCAATTTGTGCTTTCAAACGCTACGTAGAAAGTCGGTTTCAGAAAATAAAAATAGTGTTAGGGAAGCAAACTTCTGTAAAGACAACACAATACACCGTACCACCCGAAGCGCTATCGTTCTGCTACACATTGCGATAATCGCCACGGAAACTGGCCCTGAAGAAGACTTGTGCTTGAAAAAAAATGTGGGTTTTCTATTCGAACATAAAATTACTACGTATTTCGCTTTATGCATCCCTTGGTGACGAAATGGCTTTAAATTTTCTAGCAGCAACACTTCTAGGAGCAAGTTAAATTCATTGGAGATAAATGTTAACAAAACGAAGGCAATTCTATTTTCACCCAAACTATCATGCGCTGTGTTAGAAGGAAGTCTCCTCCTCGGTAACAACATTGTCGAAGTATTTAACTCCGTTAAAGCACTTGGTTTCCATTTTCATAAAAACATGTCATGGGATCTACATAGCAATCATGTTATTTCCCGTATTGCAAGTTCTGTTGGCATTTTGGCAAAGTTTCGTTTCTTTTTACCGCATCAGATCAAACTAAAATGTTACAATGCCCTTTTCCTCTCTCATACTGATTACTGTGTCCTTGTTTGAGGGAAAGCCACGGTAACGAACTTAAATCGCCTACTCGCACTCCAAAAGTGTTGAAGATCAGGAGGCAGACGCGGTTAAAGGAGCACCAATTTATTGGCGACCTTCCAACGGGTGATTCTGTCCAATTCTGAGGATGATGATGATGTCACGAGCTTCGCTGCCCGTGCGGTGGCTACTCGCTTCTTGTTTCTATTTCGTCGTCTTCCCAACCAGACCACATTTTCTAACAGGCTCCGGCCGGCCAAATATGAGGAATCTGGTTGGGTTCACATGTCTAATTCTTTAAAACCTTAATGCGCTGTGCACTTGCGTCTGTGAAATCGAGACGACGAAGTAGCTGAATTTGCCGTGTCCAAGTCATTCCCGTAAATCTAGGCACTATGCATAAGTTGACATGTCCATCATGACTTCCAGAACTTTCATGATTGCCCGAATAAATCTTTTCCAAGAGCCTCTCCACTACGGAGCTTGCTCAGCTACGAGAATCAAGTGGCTGGAGTTGTTCAAAAAAAAACCTTGAATTTCTTGCGCCAATAGGATCCAATTCACTTCGGCTGTTCCTGTTGCTTTCTTCTCAAAGTAATTACTGCGTACAGATTTCGGATTGTTGCTGCAATCTGTGAACCTCTTGTGCCAAGCGGTCAATCGTGCGAGGTGGTTCGAGTTTTCTGGTTGAGACGTACTTTCTGCGCCAGAGTTGTCAATTCCTTCACGGTCGAAGGCTTTTAAAAGCGTTGGATCTTCGGAAGGTTCTCCCTTCTCTGTAATTTTTACGTGGTCAACACCCGAAGAGGGATTCTTCTGCGTAAATTCGCGGCGTTCAACGGCCACGTGAAAGCTTTTCACATTTTCCTGAGCCGATGGTCGGTGAGATGGATGTCGCATCGCCTTGCACAGTCCATCCGAAGACCGTTTCCACAGCAGTGAGGTTTTCGTTAAGGCGATGAATGTACCCTGTCACGAATGTCCAATAGCAGTCCGTTCCGATAAGTAGGCTGATGCCTGGTTCTGGGTGAACATTGAAGCCGCAGACGTCGGCGAAGGCCATCGCGTTGGCTTCAAGTTTGTGCAGAGTCATTGGTTCTGTCAACCGAGGTAGGTCGTTGCATATCGCGGGAACTTCAACAGCCTCGATTTGAAAGCTATGATGGTCGTACTGGCTGTAGAGGGTCAGTTGAACTCTTTTGTACTTCTTGCTATGAAACGACGAGTTCCCCAATCCACAAATCGTCATCTGCTCCTCGGCCAGTACCTTTGTTCGTAACTTCCTTGACAGCGTTTCTGTTATGAAGGTACGCTGACTACCTCCATCAAACAACAGTCTTACCAAATGCTTGCTAGCTGTTCCCTTGGCCCACACTTGTGCCGTCTGGAGAAGAACAGTTCTCTGGGGAGTCACGGACTCAATCGCCGTACTAGACACAGCCGTGATTTTTTTCCTGTGATGGGCGCTTCCAGTTTGGGTCGCACAAGGGAGTGATGTGGCGCCTCTTGCAATTTCTACATGATAGTCTTCCTGAAGTCTTGCACTCCTTGGCGCGGTGATAGGGCCTCGCGCAGCGAAAGCAACAACCCAGTTTTTTCAACGTGGCTTTCTTTTCTTCTAAAGAAAGTTGAGCCGTACAGTCGTTCGTGCTGTGTTCATTGGAGTCACAGAAAATGCATCTATCTCTGGACAACCTTACTGTCAGCGTGGAAGCAGAACGTTGAACGCTGTCGTTGACGTGACGCTTGAGTGAAGGCGTTTTAATTGGCGTTTCCGTTGCTGTTGCAGCCATCATAGAAGTAATTTCCCGACTCCGTACTTCTAGCTGCAACAGGTCAAGCAAATTGAGAGTTCATCGGGCCGTTGACCTCCCGGTTCTCGTGCTGGTACTTCCTTTAACGTTTGTTCGTTGAACTTGAGCACGAGCTCATATGGTAAGCTCTGTAACAGCGCAGTCTTGAGCGTGACTCCGTACGACTCAGTGCGTACACCCAAGTTCTTCAGTGATCTAACGTTAGTGTGTACACTTTCACTGAGTGCCTGAAGGCCGCTCAAGTCGTTGCAAGAGGCCACTTTAGATAGGTTTAGCAAGTTGCTCATATGCGCATTGATTAACAAGGTTTTGTCACCAAAACGCTGCTGCAGCAGTTCGATTGCTATGGGGTATTCTCGTTGGTTGTCGATAAGCCGCTTATCATGCCTTCCGCTTTTCCCGTAAGGTAGCTGCGCATGTACTTAAACTTGTCCACATTGTCTAGCGTTGGATTTTTATGTATTGTAGATTCAAATTGGTCCCAAAATTGTGGCCAGCGAAAAAATTCTCCGTCGAAAGGCTGTATTTCGAGCTTCGGTAGTCTAATCTGAGCTCTTTCGCGGGATGGAGCGACCTCCTGACTTGTACTAATCGCTGAAGGGCACGTTGCCGCAAGTTGTCTCTCCGACCGATAGATCATGCGATCGATTGAGTCCTGGTAATGTTCTGCTGTGGCAAATTCCTCTCTAGTTCCTGATCTGCTACATGCTGCTCTATCTCTTTGTCCAAGTCGGCTAATACAGTCTTCTTCTGTTTGAGCATATTGAGGTGTTCATTCAGCTCACCGATAGGTAGTGGGTTACCATCCAGCAGGATTTCATCTCGTTAATGATCTTCGCCGTTGATGCGCAGAGCGTCCCACGTTTCCGTTTCAGACGGTCCATGGCGACGCCCGGTACGTTGATGTCGCTCTGTCGGAGTTGATTCGATGCGTCCCTCGAGGCCGGGGTGTCCTTTTCAATAGTCTTGCCTCATCGGTAGGGGTCTTCAACTGTGTAAACCTTGCATCCTGGTCACGGCACCAAAATGTTGAAGACCAGGAGGCAGACGCGGTTAAAGGAGCACCAATTTATTGGCGACCTTCCAACGGGTGATTCTGTCCAATTCTGAGGATGATGATGATGTCACGAGCTTCGCTGCCCGTGCGGTGGCTACTCGCTTCTTGTTTCTATTTCGTCGTCTTCCCAACCAGACCACATTTTCTAACAAAAAGAAAGCCCTTCAACATATAGCCAATGAAGATTACCACGCGCACACTAAACAGCTTTTCCATAGTTTTAATTTAGTTTCTACTCGCAATCTTTACTCATATCATTTAACGATGAGATACAAACAAAGCATTATTAACCCTGAAAATTTATTAGTATCCCTTGCAGATCTCACAAACCTGATGCCCATTTAAAAAAACCCGTACACGGAACCTTGCTTAATGCCTTTTTCGAGAACTTCCTATGCGGAACAAATGCTTCGCTGTTCTCTCCCTACGCTCATAAATTACCTGCACAAACAGACAATAACAATAGAAAATACTAGTAGAGCTAAACTGCGCACATTTTTTGCACATGCTGAATGATATCTTGAGAGAAATTTTGAATTTTTTCATATGTTGATGAAATGTTTTCTTCTCATTTGCATGGCAGTGTTATCGTGAATAAGATATCATTCTGCTCTGTGAAATTGATTCCGCTGTTGTGCCTGCTGTCTTGCTCTGTGAACTTGATTCTGCTGTATGTTTGCTTGTTGATTTTTTATGTACGTAACATGATTTAACATGTATAACATGTTAAACATGCCTTGTAAAGGGGGGCCCGAACCCTTGTCAAGTGGACCAGTCTCCACTTATTGTTCGGGCCTCCTTACAAATGTTCTTTGTAAAATAAAGATGATTTGATTTGATTTGATCGCAACCAAAGAAATTCCAAAGGAGCATTCGATGAAATGGACCAGTCACCTCGATGAAACAGCGTTCCATGAATTGGCTTCGATAAAATTGAGATGCCTTCGATGAATCGGCATACAACGAAATTGTGTTCGATTAATTGTCGCGTACCCCCCCCCCCCCCCCCCCCAAAAAAAAAAAAAACCGTCACTTCGGGAATTCTGCTCTTTAAATTGAGCTTCACCGCTAGAATAGCATGGATGTGGAGTACACCAGCTGCGTAGCTGAGCGCTCCCTGGACGACGAAGTAATGTCATCGCATTTCACATCTTAAGACATAAATGGAGATGTCCTCTGCGACTTTCTTGTTTGTTGAGTCAAGTGTCATTGGAACTCACGAGGGAATTGTTGCATCTTTTTTCAGGGCTTTTTTCGTCAGTGTTCTGTGCGTGGCTGCAGCAGCCCAGGCGTCATTCTCCGCAGGGCTGTCAAGGAGAGCCTTAGACCACCTGGCTGATGAGGCCAGGGAATCGCTTGTGCGAAATTGGAGGCCATCGATTCGGAAGAGGCGGTGGAGCGCGACGACCAAGGTGCGTTTGAAGGGCGAGGTGATTACGTTTTGGCCTAGCCAATGCAGGCGCGCTCCACAAATTCTCGCCAAGGCGCGTTCTGCAAGTGAGATAGGGTACTCAGTTGCACGCCGATAGTCCCTCATTTGTCTCTCCAATTCTTCGCTCGCCCTCCTTTTCGCGATTATAGGTTTAAATATGATGCGGGATTGGGCGATTCCTGCATAGAATAAAATTTGCTTAACTTCTCAGTGGTAACATTTCGTTACATTTACCTAGAGATGCTAATTTTATTTATTTATTCATTTATTTTTCAAGGAAACCCGCTAAATCCACTCGTTTTAGCGGATATTATTTTGTTCAGCCTCTGCTACTACTTATGTAAGGGCTATATTATTCAGTATGCTATCATTTACACGTACCAAAACGCGATTAGATTAAGCCCAACCGAGCTTTCACTGTCTTGTAATTGAAAACACACACCCGCCGTGGTGCCTCACTGGCAAAGGCGTTGTGCTGCGGAGCACGAGGACGCGAGTTCGATTCCCGGCCGCGGCGGCCGCTTTTTGATAGAGGCGAAAAGCAAAAACACCCGTGTGTACGAGATTTCGGCGCACGTTAAAGATCCCCAGGAGGTAAAAATTAATCCGAAAGCCCTCCACTGCGTCGCGCCTCATCACCTGTCAAGCGTCGCCGCGTTAAAGCCCACAATCAATGAATTGAAAACACATGGAGGGCCGCGCGGGTCACCTGCTCTTGTACTACACAGACGCGTAGGGCACGAGGGGGTGCTACTTATCGCCAAAACTCCACCGCGGGAGGCCTGGAAGAGGGATACGAGTATAGTTTTACCACAATGCGAGCTGATTTGTTCAGGTAACCAGCCCTGAGTTTCCAATCGTTCAGCTAGCATGAGATTTTGGTGCGGACGCCATGGTTAGAAATTCGCTATCCACAATGTATATGTCGCGCCACTGCACCTTCCAAAGCCCACTTTCTAAGTTAACTCTTCGCGATGCGCCCTTTTTAGAGCAAAGCTGTATATGCCTTGGTCGTCGCAGAGCCTGCGTGGAGAGAGATAGAGAGAGAGAAAACTTTATTCTTTAAACAGCCCGTAAGTCCGGGCCGTCGTGCCAGTCTCTTCATTAGGAGACGGCTGGTCCGTAGAACTCCCAGAGGTTCGCACTAACACGAAGGCAGTGGGCCGCCACAAGTTCTTGCGTCGATTTGACATCTACGCCAGGACCACCTGCGTTCCCGCATCGCTTCCTGCGTGGATAAATCAACGTGGAACGGAAATTCTTCGCACCCAAAACCGAGCCTTTTCTCTTTCCTTCTTCAAACAAATTTACCACCCCTTCCTAAGGAAAGTTGAGACAATCTCGAAATCTAGAAGTGCCTCTAACCTTCGCTGAAAGCGCGTTGAATCGATCGTACGTCAAGCCTTCAAAGACCCAAATCGCAAAACGAAGAACGAATCCATTCGACGATTTTTCGCTCACTAAGTAACCGCATGTACGAACGATCTGAACGTGTACCGACACGTGGTTTATGAGATAACAGCATACTTCGTACTCCTTCATGATCGATGCGTGTATTGTCTTATCTAGAAGCACTCCTGTTTCTCAATGAGACTTTTTGACACATTGAAATCCCGGTTTCGTGCACGCGCCGTGTGTCCAGAGACTCTACCAGAGATCTGCGATCGACCAACCGGCCTATGGGGAAACGGGAAGATAGAAAAGGAAATCCGGAACAACACGAGCGCTGCGTGTTGTTCCGTCCTTCCTTTTCGTCCTTGTTGTTCTGCGCTGTAAGCATTTGTCGGGTTTAACCAACAAGCCCAACTGGTTCGTAGTCTTTTTTGAAGGTCTCCTGGTGTGACGTACCACCGATGTTTTCCACACCGAACTTAAAGGTGTCCCGGATTGAAATTTTGGCCGTTCTCTTTCATGCCTATATACGTGTGCGCATTGCCGGTAGCCGGTTATACGTGCACGGGTGCGGGGGAGGGGGGCAGAAGCAGCAGTGCTTCACGCGCTCAGCGATGTGCTGGTTGTGCTGGTTGTGCATTGATTGATTGATTGTATACGGTTTAACGCGCCGACGCAACGCAGGCGATGAGGCGCGCCGTAGTGGAGGGCTCCGTCATTAATTTGACCACCTGGGGATCTTTAACATGCGCCGAAATCTCGTACACACGGCCGTTTTTTGCTTTTCGCCTCCATCAGAAAAGCGGCCGCCGCGGCCGGGAATCGAACCCGCGACCTCGTGCTCAGCAGCGCAACGCCTTAGCCACTGAGCCACCGCGGCGGGTTGCTGGTTGTGCAACCAGCAGAGTTGTGCTGGCTGGCGATTTCAGCGCCGACATCTCAGCACCCTATGTAGTCTAGCATTTTGGGTTGGTGCGTTATACAGCAGTAAGATGTTCACGACGCGGGAGAGAAGCGGACAGCCCATTCTTGTCCCCTAGAGCAAAAGTAGTTCTTCCAAGTTTCATTCAGCTAATTAGCTAGTTAGTACGCTCAATCGCAAATTACAAGTTTTGTTACGTGCTCTCCATGGACTGCGCAGAGTGAAACGCATGAACGGAATGAATGTTTTAGCCAAGCTGTTAGCTTCTAGTCGGCTGGAAAATTTCGAAAACAAAGTCCAGGCAGGACCCAGCAGTTCACTCCTAACACGCCGAGCGCATGCGGCAGGCTAATTACTCAACAGCATAGAGATCGAAATTCGTTTAAGGAAACCGCAAAACAAGCGTCGAAACCGTATATGGATGATAAGGCGCCTCCCCCATGTGATGTGCCCCCCATGTGTTCTTGGTAAGGATTATGTGTGCAGATTATGTTTGAAGCCTAGGCATGACTACTGAAACTAAATAGAGCAGTGTGAACGAGCGCATGCACCCGGCTTGACAGGACCCAGAATTTCGCTGCCAGAGAAGCCAAGCGCAAGCTTCAAGCCCGCCGAGACGACGAGAAACCTTTCATGCCCTCCCCCGTTAGCATTGGCTTTGCAGCAGTTTCGCTGGACATCCACTTCCGCATGGCGGGATGGCGACCATTTGTTTTTTATCTTTTTAGGAGATGTTGTTAGTATCTATCTAGTTATTGCTCCTGCACTATGGTACTGGCTTCGTTATAGGTTTGCTTTCAAGCGATCGTAAGAATAATACAACCCAGCCCTGGCATCGTTTTAGTGACTACCCCCTTCCTCGCGAGTGAGCCTAAGTGCGTATATATGTCCTCCTATAGGAGGACACTTTTCTGTGAAACCACCTCCATTCCTAGCTAGAAGGCAGCCCTGCCCACATGAGTCACAAAACTTTTCACCCTCTCGTTGGTAGTTTTTCCCAACTTCTTGATTTGGTCTGCTCGAAAGAACTGTGACCGAGCAGAGGAAAGTATTAGCTCCAACGCCGCATCCTTGCGATAACGTTTTACAGTGGTTTACCGAGCATCAAGTGCACCGGAACCATCGGGCTGTCCCTTCGCCAGAGGCGAGCACCGAAACGAGCGCAGCGTGACGTCAGAAGCACGCAGTGCTGAAGTCGCCGCCATCTACGAAGAGACCACGCGGGAACTGTTGGCAAGGTGAGGCGACAGGACCAAGACGTGCTATCCTGCTTTCCTCGCTTAGCTGCAGTTGCGTTTAAAGAACTGCTTGTGGCCAATGCTTCGCATAGGAACGCTAAGTCCACTTGTGTTTCGACAATTCTCGCTATTTCTCTACCACTTTATGAAACGTCATCGCTCTGCTAACTGAGCTAACCAGGAACTCACGCAAGGCCTTCGAGTTGATGCGCCACACTTTAGCCTGGACTGCCCAACTCTAGCGGTGGGCTCTCAGCTAGGTTTCTAGGACTGCAAAAACGATGCGCCCCGCATTCCTTGTAGCGGAACATTCTATACCCGAATAGGGTCAAACTCTTGCAGTGACACAAACCTCCGTTACAGTGAAAGATGTGCAGAGCATAGTTTCGGAATGATGTTGCTGCCACGCTCCCCGTGTTTCAACGCCTCTCTCGTCTCTCGCTCTCTCTCTCTCTCTACTCTCTCTCTCTCTATATCTAATATTATATATATATATATATATATATATATATATATATATATATATATATATATATATATATATATCTATATATATTATATATATTATGAAATCTTCGAACAAGGTAGAAACCACGACTTTTGTTTGCTGAAACACAATCATGGTTTCGAACTTATTCGAAATTTTTTTTCTTGTGTTTTCTATGATCTTCAAAGTTTCACTGCTCCCTATATATATATATATATATATATATATATATATATATATATATATATATAGCGAATAAGAATAGGAAATGAGGGGCTCGTTGAAAATAAGACAGAAATAAGGGAGAAAAACCTCTGAAAGCAAAGGGGAGGATGTGGAGGTCATTGAAACAGATAAAGCATTGGAAAGAAAGAAAGAAAGTGGAGAAAAATGCCCGCCAGGTGGGATCCGAACCCACGACCTCCAGAATACCGGTCTGGTGCGATAACCACTACGCTACCGGCGGGGCTATTTTTCCCTCCACTTTCTGGGTATTTATGTTAGTTATTTTTGTTTCCTATGCTTGGGGGTGGTATTCTGGAGGTCGTCGGTTCGGATCCCACCTGGCGGGCATTTTTTCTCCACTTTCTTTCTTTCTTTCCAAATTCTTATCTGTTTAATTGCCTTCCCCATCCTCCCCTTTGCTTTCAGTGGTTTTCTTGACTGCCAACCCTTATTTCTGTCTTATTTTCAACGAGCCCCTCATTTCCTATTCTGATTCGCTACATGCATAGCGAGGGTCTCCGTTCTGGCAGTCTTGGAGCCATATGGAGCTTAAGAGGGTTCAACGCTGGTCGACCACTCACGACATGTCGTAGACTTTCGAGTCACGGCCCGGGGTTAAAAAGAAGGTCCCCGTCACCCCGAGTAGTCCGAGTGGCGCTAGCAACCACCCCCAAGCAAGGAAACAAAAATACCAACATAAATACCCCAGAAAGTGGAGGGGAGAAATAGCCCCACCGGTAGCGTAGTGGTTATCGCACCAGACCGGTATTCTGGAGGTCGTGGGTTCAGATCCCACCTGGCGGGCATTTTTTCTCCACTTTCTTTCTTTCTTTCTTTCCAAATTCTTTATCTGTTTCAATTACCTTCCACATCCTCCCCTTTGCTTTCAGAGGTTTGCTTGACTGCCAAATTATTTTCTGTATATATATATATATTATATATTATATATTATATATTATATATATATACAGGGTGTCCCAGCTATCATGCACCAAGTATTAAAAAAAGAGTAATGGCGAACTCGAAGAAAACCTATTGGATAATGTTTGCAGTACTGTGAAGAAGCGGTGACTAATTTTTTCGTAATGAGACTTAACTAATTATTTCTAATTAATTATTAACTTGAAATACTGTCCTAATCCCTGAAGTGTCAATGAGGCATTTGTAGGTATCGACGGGGGGCATCTAACTGTGGTATTTTCAGCGACGAACTAATTGCGTACTCATTTATTCTGGCTGATAAAGAAACCCGCGAAATATGAAAATACCACGTGACGGCGCATCCGCGCGCATTGTAAAGCAGCGTCCCCAAAAAAGCTGATTGAAAGCAACTGCTTGCGTGTGTACCCACCCGAAGAGACAGCGCATCACCTTGATAAGGCGCGTGTGCAGATAAGGCACAAACTCGGTGCCGATTTCTTCTTTCTTTTTTTGTTTATTTCATTCTGGCTAACTCAGAGACAGCCTGTTTGAGGGCGTTGCTTTACGATGCGCGCGGACGCGCCGTCACGTGGTTTTTTATATTTCGCGGGGTTTTTTTTATCAGCCAGAATAAATGTGTAAGTAATTAGTTCGTCGCTGAAAATACCGCAGTTAGATGCCCCTCGTGGCTACCTAAAAGTGCCTCATTGCCACTTTCGTGATTAGGACAGTACTTCGCGAGTTAGATAATTAATTACAATTAATTAATTAAGTCTCATTAAAGAAAAAAATGCTCCCCCTTTCCACAGTACTGCAAACATTATCCACTAGGGTTTCCCTTTGAGTTACGCCCTTACTCTTTTTTAAAATCTTGGTGCATGATAATGGGACACCCTGTATATATTATATATATATATATATATATATATATATATTATATATATATATATATATATATGATTTAAACGTACCTGGTGAACTTTGCAGGTTAGGAGAAGGCGACGAGGCCATGCGCAAGGCAACCCTGGCGCACGTGAACCAGAGGCTGAAGAGGGGCACGGGCGAATCGTGCAGCGATGTGTGTCCTGTGCAGGCAACAGCGACTTGCGACCCGGACAAGCCGTACAGGGAGCCTGACGGCAGCTGTAATAACGTGGAAAACCCTGACTGGGGAAAGGCATACTCCTGCGAGAAGAGGCTGCTTGATCCCGACTACGCTGATGGTAACGTAGTTGAATGCCTCGCCATGCGAGAGGAACAGCACAACTTGGTAGGGCGGAGAAAAGCGGCGATATACAAAAAAAAATGCAGAAAATCACAGAATTGTATGCTAATGCCTGAGCATTCTTATGCGGCTTGCCTTTATTGTGAGTTGTTGCAGGCCAAGATTCGGCTAGGAGTAACCAAATACGTTGGGTTCTTTTATTGTTTTGTAGCTAGACTTTGCTTGTTTTGTTTTCACCCGTAATGCCCACACACATGCATATATATATATATATATATATATATATATATATATATATATATATATCATTATAGTTATTAAGGTGCTTAAATTTGCCAGTATGTACTGTTTGTGTTACACTGTTACAGTGAAAGCTCGTTAATTCGAACTTCAAAAAGTCTATTTATGGATAATTTATTCCGGACGATTTGGTCCGCCTGAGTCTCCATAGAAGTCTATGTATAGAGAAGCCCGTTAATTATTGGTTGCGGCACGGATAATTCGTTCTACGAGCCACCACGCCGGTACCTCAGCGCCTTGCAAGCGGTTAACGACATGCACCCGCTGGCTACCAACGCAGCTGCGTAGAACGGAGGAGGCAAGATACGGTAAAATCAGCCTAAATCGCACATGCCTGATGTTTTAGAAGACGCCTTCTTTGCGAACTATGTCGATGAGGAACCGAGTATGGTGGTGTGCGCTGCGCTTAGAGATGAGGGCCTATCTCAGGTCGGAAGCGCGTGTCCTATCGCTGAGTCATGGCCGGATGGGATACTGCCCGTCTCTTCAGTTTTGAAGAAGGCTCGGAGAAGAGGCTTTCTGAGTTACTTTCGTTTGTTAGCACAAAGTGCCGACTTTCGCCTTTGATGCGCCACCTGTAGGAATACAGACAATGACCAGGCTAATGAAAGGGGGTGTCTGTAGATGTGGGTAGCCGCGGTCAACATACTACCTTTTGTTTTTGGCACATGCCTTGTATTCGCCATTTCTGACGTCCCGAAACATACGATTCAGCGGGAGAATGGAAATTTCGTCTTCAATTGTTTAATTTCTCGGAGAATAAATCATGGTTTTCTGCTGGACAAGCGCTGAGGGAACTATAAAACACCACACTATTTAAATAAAACGAGCATGTATTTGGCCTTTATGGCCACTTGAACAATTTTGATAAAATTAGTCCTTAATTTATTCGAGGAGACAGCAAATTTTTTACTTCGGATATGATAGGTGCAGTCATGCACAAATGAAACGGGAACCCGTAAATGTGAACCGAACACACCAATAGCGCGCAATTATTGGGGCTTCAACAAACAGTATTCTCAAATTTTGTATGTTCTCGTTAATATTTTTGTGTTCGAATTTCGATTTTCCACGACTGTACGTGCAGAAGTAGGTACTTTTACTGGTTGTATTCGTGAAGAGTTCGTCTGCTTGTTCAGACGCCCGTTCGCGCAACATTGCTTTCTTCATTACTTCAGCTCAGCAGACCTGCGATTACTCCTTTTCAAGGAATCCGCACCAGTTATAGAAGAACCCGTCTTCTATGTTTCACCATAATAACGCGTTAAAGTACAATAGCAGGCTGCATGTCTGAGCAAATGATCCGTTGCAAATTCTAGTTGAATGGACCCTAAACTACTTTCTTCTACATTTTTCTAATCCTAAATGCTTTAAGAATGAAGTAAACGATCGCACTAGTACTGAGAATAAGAGGTCACGAAGTACCTCAGTCAGAAATTATTGCTCCATGCCGATCAGACAACTTAAAAACTTGCTCAAAATAATTTTCTCTCTTTCGCGGTCTTGGCTTTCTTCGAGTGCTCTAATTACGTCATTACGGTGCTGTAGCGGCTGCACCAAATGTATTTCAGTTACAGCAATAAATGCATTTGATAGCCACTTTTAAAAATTGCACAAAAGCGAAGCAGAAACAGAAGGCGCGTTGGCTGCGACGAGTACATCATCCAGTGCCTCCCCTGGCTGGCGATAGCTGTAGCTTCCGCACTGCTTGCAGACGCGAAGAAAAAGAGTGACAACGCTTATCGGCAGTGTTTCGGAGTCTCTTTAATGAAGTTTATATTTTGAAACATAAAATAACATATTGTAGAGCTTATAAAAATGTGCGAGTCGCTGCTTGTAAAAGCCGGCATTTACAAGTTTGGTCAATCAAGGGGTAGAAGCAGAAAGAGAATTACTCTGCAAGGAATTTCCAGCGGTGCAGAGTCAAGTTTTGCCACCCTGCACTCGTAGATGAGGATTGTACGGGGAAAATTGAGGGAGTCGAAAAGGGGCAAACAGTAGCAGCAGACCCTTTTCTCACTCAAGCACTCGGACCCGTAAGCCGGTGTCGGACCCGTAAGCCGGTGTTGTAGATGCATAAGTGGAGAGCTTTGGTCGCCTTCTGGGACAGACATGGTCCGGGCCAATGTTCTCACTGTCTGCGTATTGAACAACTGATCGTTTAATCAGCCGAGTTGGCGGAAAATCTGTCTTTTGAGGGTATTTATATAAGGGACACCGATAAAATACGGGTTCTACATTCTATTGAGCTTCCCGAGCGCCCCAGCGAGCTCTGCTGATCATATCCATAACTAATGAATAGACTTCGGTGATCGCCACTCCGAACGCCACTATAACTAACTTACAAAAAAAAGAGAAGGAAGTCAACGGAATGAAGGAATAAAGGTAAAGGATTGATTGATGGATTGATTGTAGGGTTTAACGCGCCGACGCAACACAGGCGATGAGGCGCGCCGTAGTGGAGTGCTCCGGATTAATTTTGACCACCTGGGGATCTTTATCGTGCCGCCGAAATCTCGTACACACGGGTGTTTTTGCGTTTTGCCTCCATCAGAAAAGCGGCCGCCGCGGCCGGGAATCGAACCCGCGACCTCGTGCTCAGCAGCGCAACGCCTTACTGAGCCACCGCGGCGGGTCAAAGGTAAAGGAAAGGCAGAAATGTCAACCAGGCTATGGCCTAGTTTGCTATCCTACACGTGGGAAAGTGGAACAATGGGGAAAAAAATGAACAAAAAAGGGAAAGTAAGAACACGGCGCAAGGAGGTGTGCCCAGCGTTACGACACCGTAGACGATGAAGTTCAGTGACTTCATAGAGAGTAGTCTTTCGTGCTACAGCCTTGTGTACAAATTTGTTGTTTTTAGAAAGCACAGGAGCGCTTCTGTCGCCTTGTGGGTAGATGAAAGAGAAGGCCAGTGGTCAGAATTTTCTACTCATAGAAGGAAGCCGTGGCTCATTAGCATAAATTTGGGCTCTCACTGCTGCATTTACTTGTTAAAACTGTGTTTCACCTCTCACATGAATGATAATAAGTATGTGAAATCATTGTGTCCTTGTTCGTACGGGTTCTTGTTTGCGCAGGGGTTAGCACACTGAGAGTAGCAAAGGACGGTAGTCCCCTTCCCAGTGCAAGGCTCGTCTCGTACAAGGTCCATCCCGAGAAATTCAAGCCAGACAGGCGGCTGACGCACCTTTCCATGGCCTTCGGACAGTTCATCGACCATGACATCGCCTTTTCCCCTCCAAACACTTTGCCCCCGCTGGAGACCTTCTTGGGTGCGTACGTCGTCCAGCAAGCCCTGCATTGCCCCTCCCCCCCTCCCCCCTGAAAACCAATGTCCCTTTCACCTCTACGCTACCGTGGACGATAAGAGTAGTTTGCTTTAATATGCATAAAATCGTCTTCGCGGACCCTCTGTGATAGTGCAAAGCCAATAATTTTTATTATAAAAAGTCCGGCCACCTCCACTAACGTGAAACCTGGGGAGGGGCAAAGCATGCAGTGTTTAAGTGTATTCTTCGTGCCCTGGCGTTTTTGCCAACGGAGATGAAACTGTTGGGGGTAGAAGTATACAGCTTTTCCATACCCAGCTTTCTCGCTCAAAATTCCAACCTCTCGGGAACCCTAGAAAAACCACTTTAGGAAAATGATATTTGGCATAAAGCTAGAAGTAACCGTGAAGATTAAAACGCTAAAACAATATTTCAGGTTTATGAATATTTTTTGTGTATTTCGCTGTCAAATCTAACTCCCCATGCATTTCTATGGGATAGTTCCCATGGCTCAGGAACCCAGTCGCGCAACGCGCGCGACTTGAAACTGTGCACAAAGCAAGTATTCACCCCAAATATTAGCTGTGCAAAAGAACTTTTCTAAAAAAATTGCAGAGTAATCACAGTTGAAAGGACAGCCATGAGCGGGAAAGCTGCACATGCCGTAAAAGTCTGTCTTCGAAGCACGACGCTCTCTAGTGCGAGGCGTAAACGAGTGTCCCGGTGCTTTTTTTCTTTTTAATCCGCGTTACGAAGAGCTCCAGCACAAGACGTAAATGAGTGTCCCGGTGGTTTTTTTAGCATTTTAGCACGCGTTACGTTCTAGCGCGAGGTTTTAGTACCGTGACTACATGAGATGACGATTGCGACGACGACAGGAGACGCAGACCGCCCCGTTCCCTCAGGTGCTTCGCCCCTAAAATTTCAACTAATTGTGCCCTAATGTGTAGCATCGCCTGAAGCGAAACATACTTACCTTACTTGTTTAATGGAAGGCCTCAGTATAAGAAACTCCGCATGCAAAACAATGCTTCTATCATTTGTCTTAATTTATTCCACATTCATCGGAATCATTTGTCCATGCTGTAATGTAGCTTTTGCGTTGTATGTGGCATCAAAAGACGACAGCATACCGTTTTAGAGCTGCGGGGCTCTTCTCTCTCGATTGATCGCAGGAGTTGACAACGGCTTCTCCAATGGCACAGAGAAGTTAGACATCGAGGTGCCCGAAGACGATCCATTTTACTCCAAGTTCGGACGAACGTCGCTCTTCTTCGAACGTTCCCTGCCTTGCTCCCAGTGCGAACTCGGTAAGGTATACCTATATTTCTATACAGGCCGAAATCCTCTAAAGAGGTATAGCCATACATTACATAGCATTCTGAGCTGAATCGTGTTCGCTGAGATTTCTTTCCTGGCTGTGCTTTCCTACTAAAGCGCGATGACAGAATACGCAGTAAAATTTTTTATGCACAACCCGTTCAAATACGTTACTATGCAGCGGCAAGGGGGGGGAAGGTAACGCAAAAGGGGGGTAGGGGGAAAAATTAAGAGCGCGTTTCGTCAGAAAATGATACAAATAAGCCCGCGCGGCAACCAAGTCAAGTCAAGTCAAGTCAAGTCAAGTTTATTCGACATCGAAGTAAGATATTACTAGGGCCATAATACAGACGTCAGGAGCGCGGACAAAAAGCCAACAGAAGCGGGTTGACGGGGTCTGTGCACGCCCTCCTGTCTTCAGCACCGACTTCGCCTGCGCCGAGCAGCGCCTCTGTTTTGCCTTGCGTAGCAATTGGAGTTTTTCGCAGCGCATCTGTTTAGGCCGACACAAATCCGTTCATCGCACACAAAACCCCGAAGTCTCAAGAAAGAAATGTGGTTAGGGAGGTCCCTGGAATCAAACCCGGGACCTATACGCCGTAAAACCGGCAACGAAACGACTGCGCCACCGCAAAGGCCCAAGGGGTACGGGTTAGCAGCGGCGGAAAACAATAAAATGTGCAGCCAATTGGAAGAATAGAAAACGCGTTACCATAATGGAAATTGAACCTGCATCCCCCGCGTTACAAACTTGGTGTAACCGCGTTCAACCACGCAAATGTATGCCTAAATTATGTGTCACGTTTATGGCGTGCGCTGCTCCTCCAGGTGGACACAGTGGAAAGGCTGAAGACTTCTTTAAATTTTAAGAGCCCTGTGACGCTCGGTTATGACTTAGTGTTTTGCCAAAAAGTTGCCCTCGGGTACATATGCACAGACCGTTGTGATACGAGTGAACCTTGCCTTGAAAGAAGCAGTTTTGAAAGAGCTTTCCTTGTGTGTATTTAATCGTGGCGCGGTAGCATGGAAGGCCATACATAGCAGTAGTGGCTTTTCGAACAACAAATGGCAGAGATTAAAATTTCGTCCAAATCATCTAAAAACCCGCGCATTCTTGGCGTTTAAAATATCATAAAACAGGGTTTGCTTGAAGCTCAGCTCTCTATCCTTCTGGTTTATCACATACTGTTAGGGACCGTCACATGATACAAAACGTTGACAGTAGTTTGGCAGCCCATTATTTCAATTGATCATGCGAAGTTGTATAGCTGCTCTGCTAAAGCTGTGAGTAAAGCTCACGCAGCGTGGAAGAGACTTCAGATGTGTCGACCTTGCGATACTACGACACTGAGATGGTGCTTTCACATTAGATGCTTGTGCGATCACAGGGGGATCTTTTTTTCATGCTCCATTACGAGTTGGATCATGAGCCCCAACGTAGCCTTCAAAGTCCTCGACAGGAAAGGCTGAACGAAAAAAAAATGGCTGTGGCTTGGCTCAGCCAACCCTGCATATGTGCTTGGCTTAGCCTGGTTAAGTCTTGGTTTCACTGGGTTAACCTTGATTTAGCTGTAATTACTACACTATTCGTCCAAAGCCCGCCTTTGCCTGCGATTTTGGTCCCGCTGCGGGCTTTTTCCGACACAAACGGCTCGCGCTTCCTCAGTCTCCGACGGCTAGCTTCGCGGGACTTGGCATTTCGGACCCTCTTCGGAGCATTTCGGACCTAAGTCGTTCGCCGTGCTATACACCGTGGCCAGGGGTGGACAGAAGCCGCTTTCCGACGATGGCTCAAAGCCTCCTAACCTCGGCGCAACACTCAGAGCAGAGAAAATTAGCAGTGGCTTAGCTCGGCTATGCCACGTATACGTAGCGTGATCTGAGGTTCACGTGGTTATTCGTAGGTTTCCTCGTTGCCTAGGATTAGCTGATTATCATGCTTACTGTTGCTAAAACGATTTTCCAATCCAATCCAGTCCAGTCACTGCTCCTCGCGCATGCGCAGGCATGGCTGTAGAGGATCCAAGCGAACGGCTATCAAGTGGGGCTCGGCGATGCGTCAGACTTGGCTACTGCGCAACCGAGACGCACGCGCCGGCCGCCAGTGCATCTGCCGCGGCTATGACGTCACTCCTCTGGAATGCGCGAACCGGCGAATGTGATGACCCAATATTCTACACACCCGTACTCCAATTGGATTGGATTTCAATCCAACACAATCCAATGTAATTCAATCCAAGCCAATCCAATCCAAGCCAATTCAATCCGATCCGATCCGTTCCAAACCAATCCAATGCTCCTCACACTTGCGCAGAACGGCCCTTCACGGCCCACGCGAAACTGCTCAACCTCGGCCAGTGTAGCTTACGCTAAAAAACGGCCCGCGTCGCTCTCATTCATGGCCAAGCTCGCATGCACGCGGTGAGTCACGTGGTCAGCGGTAACTCAGCTGCGGACAGCGCACGCGCCAAGCCGGCAGCAGCAGCGGCGGCGACGGCGGCCAGCGAACGCGGTTGCCGGCGGAGCTCGGCCCGAAGAGCCACGTCATGCGTTGCCAGGGGTACAGAGTAGCTGCGGTCAAATGAAGGTCAAATACTCTGCGACGGCGAAACCGCTCGACGAGATTGCTAAACCTTTGCTTTAGAAGCATTAACAGTGCCTCTAACAGCTTTTCAGTTAAACAAGCCTGCAGAGTCAAGTTTCAGGCCGTCACCTCAGACCATTGTAGATATTCTCTGTGGGAAAGGTAGTATAAGATGGCAATAAGAAAATAAAGTTTCAGTGATGTTCTTCTTGACTGTATTCGCTTGTTTGCTTTAAAGGAGCCATGAAGGGAAAATACAACTTCGTGTAATTAGAAAGAACTAGGATTCAGTATCTCACTCAGCTCCATTACAGCCCCAAAAGTAGTTTTTTTAACGAAAAAAAGCAAGAAGTATTTAAAAACTTTCAAATTTTGCATCACAGTGACGTATTCTGAGCAAGAATGACGTCATACGGTCCAACAATAAAACATAACTTTTAGTGCGTTAACTGCACGTTAGCATTCAAGTGATGCGGTCAAATGGAACTACAGGCCCCATTACAGACGTCCAGTCATATGTCGTCGCGACAGGTCAGTTAGGCGGCCGCCAATCGCACAAACAAGGTCCCGTGACGTCACAGATAAGTTGCGGGAAATTGGCTATGGGGTCGCTACTGCTTCACACGTTTTCTTTAATATCTCCGTTATTTGTTCGAAGATTGCGATGATATTGGTATCATTGTTATCGGGACTAAGCAGTCTTTATAATAAACCGAACTTGTATTTTGTCTTTATGGCTCCTTTAAAGGGCTGTGAAGAGCTTTTTAACAAAATTTTGTTGGGGGAATTATTTTATGGTTTTCTTGACGCTGAACTCGAAAAAAAAAAACATTTTATATGTAAAAACACCCGAGCCATCCAACACCATTCGCTCGCAAATTCATCCTTCCGGCACCCTATTTGTCCGCACGCACCGACCACGCTCAAAATTAGCCCAATTTTCGCTCGAACAAACAAATATCAAAACTCACCCCCTATATTGGCAAACAATGAATGGAATTCTTTGCTATCAGACGCCTCTTCTTTTCAAACCGCACTCCTCGCATTTTTAGCCACTCGGTATACTCTAACTTGTCTTATCATGCTGATCTTTTCTATGCTGCAATTGTGTGTTCCTGCTTTTAAAATACCAGATTCTCTGTCACTTTTACACTTCTTGTTTTTGGATACAATGTTTAACGCTGTATTTCGCATTTGTATTGTATACTTCTCGTGCTTTTATGGTATTTCAATGTCACTTTTATTTACGTTGATTCTTTTCTTCTGCAATACTGTATGTTTTCGTCGGTTTTCAACTCATCCCCCCCTATGTAATGCCCACTTGGGCCCTTAAGGTACCTAAATAAATAAATAAATAAATAAATAAATAAATAAATAAATAAATAAATAAATAAAATAAAACGAGCCGGGCCCGGGGGCGTGGTCACAGTCCTTCTTCTTAGGTGGTTCGGGTGAAAAGGAAAAGGAAGTGCACTGGGGATATTATTGAGCCCAACTGGGGGCTCACCTGCATACAACCCAGTGCGGTGGTAGGGGGAGGAGGGGGATATAAAGATTAGAGGAGAAAGGGGGTGATAGTAAGATAGGTAGACTTGGCTGCCTTTCACGATTGGCCGGCGGCTGATGACGTCATATTCGGAAGTGGCGGCGCTGCGGTGACCGCTCGGCTTGGAGTGCTCATTCTGTTTTCGTTCAGATACGGGCCAGAAAGTCATCTGGTGAATGTAAGACTCATACAATCTTTCCTTAGAATAGGAGAACTCGAGGGAAGTATAAACGCATTAAGCTCGCTCGCGGCGAACTTTCGAAAGAAGTTTTCCCCCAATAGCTCATAGCAGCTGACTTCAGTTTCTGGGATGCAGGGCAGTTGTGCAGATATTGGTTCGCCACTTTCACCACCAGCGCTAGGCGCAATTCCTAGCACAATTTTTCGACACACCATCGTACTTTTCTACGCATGTGCAACTTTGTTTTTACTTTCGGGCAGGCGGTAACAAACTGTGCGCAGCGGCCTGCGATGCGCTCAGGCAGCAGCTAGCGAAGCGGCCGCCGCCGGTCGCCGCGTCGCGCGGAGGTGCTGCCGTGCTGGTGCCGGGTCGCTGCGCTGCCGATCAGCGGAACGTGGCATTGCTGCACATACGCAGTTTTAGAAGATTGGAACCGAACGTTAGGGGCCCGCCAAAGGTACCCAAACGCAGGGGTACCCAAACGCAGCACGCTGGTCCGCGACGAACTTTAGAAGAACGTTTTCCCCAACAGCCCCAACCGGCTTGGGTTGCACGGATCGCCTGGATGTTGGGAACTTTAGACTTGGCACGGAGGCAGATATTTGATCGCTGCTATCTCTACAATTTCGCTCGCCACAGTTTTTCACCACACTATCATCCCCTTTCTCGCATGAACTTTATTTTAACGTTGATAATCATTCTAGCGATCGGTGCTGTATTCATTATTGCGCGCAGGTAGGGCCATCCGTCGCTCTCTCGCCGCATCTCGTGCTCGGGCAGGCGCATTTGCTGCCGTCGACGAGCCTCCGCGGCCGGTCGGCGTTTCGCATCGCGGTAAAATTCGATCCCCTCTTTCAAAATCACCTCGGATGAAAATCCCTAGTACAAGCTTTCATCACGCTGTCATCCACTCTCTTGCACGTTTAACTTGCTTTTCGCGACTGCCTTGATTCTGGACAGCAGCGAAGAGCGGTTGCTGCCGCGGCACGCGCGGTTCGAGCCGCTCGTGGCCCGTGGGCCGTACTGGTATGCACGACCGGCAAGCGCGCGGAGCGCTTCCGCGCGCAGAAACGCTTCATGCTTTTCAAAAAGCTTGTTTGTTGATTTCTCCTTAAAATCTATCGACTTAGCTAAACTGCCGTCATAGTCAACAATGTTGATTCGGAAAACGAGCAAGAAGTTCGGGAAACCACGAGCGCCCACAAATTTTCTAATTCCCCTACAATATTGGATCAGGAACTTGGGGCGCCTCAGTATTTGTTTGAGCCCGTCGCTTCGCGTATGAAAACGTCCAGCCGGCACCGACTACCCGAGCCACGGGTGCTCGGGTAGGAAAGCTCTGGTATCTAGGAGTCGCTTTAGGAAATCTCTAAAAACACAGTAGCATTACGGTTAAAAATCGAGCGGAAGCACCTGTAGACAATAAAGATTACTGAAGTGCAGATTACACGCCTGTTTAATTCGGAACCTCGCCCAGAAAACTGGGACACAGCGAAGCGGCGGCGCACGTCGCTGGCAGTCTTCCGAATATGACGCTACTTCCGGTCGCTGACTCTTTGGTTTCTCGCTCTTTCGGCGATGCTGGAGGGAGCTGTGGACAGGGCGTACGGTCAACTTTATTGACAAATACCGCTGTCCCCAAGCTAAAAATGCCGAAAAAAGTTCAGTCATAAACTGACCAATGTAATAATTGTACAAAAAAGATTTTTACCCGATTTTAAGAGCGCTTCAATAGCCCTTAATGCATTTCGCTATTATACCGCAGACTGAGTATGTCCATAATACGCTGCCGAGATGTTTGGTCGGATCGAATGGTTGGTCGGCCCGATCTCTCTTAATCCACCACTGACGGCTGCGCTGCAAAATTATTTCCATTTCGGTTTTCACAACACCGGGTTGGCACTTAAATAATTAACTTTACCACACACCCCTTACCCACGCAAGTAGTTTGGCTTAGTGTTCTACCCTTGGATGTAGAGCAAATGCCTCAACCCTATCTGCAGCCGTTTCCAAGTGCTAAAAGATTGAGCCAAGCACGTACGTTGCTTTATATCAGCCCGGCATACTCATATAAAGGAGACAATTGATAAACACCTGCTTCTTCGCACTTGTTTTGTGTTTTCCGGAAGTTATATGACATGTTCAGGATTCGCGCATTAAGACAATGTTGTCTGAACACCTTTTAGGTTTTACGGCTTCAAAGTACTGTACTTAATGCAGCAAAAGCATCTCAGATTCTTTAGAGCACTTACAAGAACAGTGGTCTCAGATTTTGTGTCCGATTAATGGTTTTATTAAAAATTCAATGAATCTTCCTTTGACAGGTCCGAGGCAGCAAATGAACTCGAGGACATCGTTCATTGACGCCTCGCAAATTTACGGCATCAAAAAACCAATCACGGACACGCTCAGGGCATTCTCCGATGGTACGTTTCTAAAGACTGCTTAGTGCCGCGCTCTACAGCTGGTTACTTTACTTTTGTAGCCGCACTAGCGCAATAGCTCAAGTGATCTACTGTTGTACGTTCAGTCACTCGTACGAAACAAAACAGCGGTTGTCCCCAACACAATGGCGCAAAAAAGGGGAGATATGGAGGGAAAAGGCGCGTGGGCATGACATTATGCCGTGCTTAAACGGGAAGTTTTGTAGACTTACACTACCGTGCGTATGACCCCTGATAACTGTCGTTGCTTACTTAGGTAAAAAGGTGCATCCCCCTTCAACATTGGGACCGTTTTACAGCGGGGCTGTTTGAGCTATCTTCTGTCCGTGCGGATCGTTAACAGAAAATTCCGTTCGGCGAAGTGGAGAGGGGGAAAATGCATCGCCAAGAGAAGAGAGAGAAGAAAAAGCAACGGAAAGGCCGAGAGGTTATCCAGGCTTAGAGCCCGGATTGCTACTCGACACTGGGGAAGGGGTGTACAGGGGATGAAAGAGAGGGCAGGCAAAAAAGAGGGCAAAAGGAGCAGGGTCGCGCACACACTTTAGTCCCTTTGCGGGCACTATAGTCTTTCGGCTAAGCCTGTTTCCTTCATAAAACGCAAAAGGGCTTTTGTTGCCTTCTGCGAAGTCGATTGTAGGGGTCGGTGCCCTAGAATAGTCTCTAGTGTGAACGGTTTATTGTCCAATCGGTTGGCCAAGAAGTGTTAGGGAAAGTGACGAGGAGGCGAGGAGCTCGCGAGCAGGGTTTTGGGAGTGCTCGCTTCAAAAAAAAAAAAAAAAAAAAACGTTCTACGCTGTCCGTATCGAACCTGGTGCCTCGCATTATAAAACCGGCGCCTATCAGAATTCGCTATCATCACATTCGGGACGCACAGCATTTCTTTGGGTTCGTTGAGCGGGCTCTGGCTTTGGACATTAGCAGTTTGGATTTCGGACTTTAGATGGGTGGATTCTGGACCTCGATTTAACTCAGCTAGCACAAAGAAAACTTCACTTTTTACTGTCCTTCTCTTAAGAAATGGGCAAACTTAAGAAAAGTTCAGTTAAAGGTAGTGAAGGTCACCAGCTCCATTTTGCCCCCCTCAGTCTTCGTATCTCAATTGCGAAGGTGGTCAGATTTACCTATTTGCCCTGATATATTTATACGCAGTGATGGCTACCCGCATTCCCTCGATAATTCCATACGCGTTCTTGCATCCTCCCGAATGTTCCAACATTCATGGATAGCACGTTCCTATTGGCTCTGTAAACAATTATTGATAAAAGTGCCGTTAAAACCCAATACAAATAACCCGACATTATCTCTGGCGTGCTCTAAGCAGCCCTCGCTCGCCCGCCCGAGAGAAAGCGTACAGGCCAAAGGGAACATAAATAGGATGCTTGCGCTTAGATAATGCAATGAAATTGTTATCACTCTAACAAAGCCGACTCAGTTCAAATACTTCACTCCTTGGTTGCTTCCATTCTTTTCATGAATATCCGAGTTTCCTCTAGTTTGAAAGATGCTATGGAAATTTTATCCTCGCAAGAACGGGCGGAACGGCCCACCTACTTTTGACAAATACTAGGCATTATGCTTTATCATCAACTCTTAAAAGGATTCGTTGAAATTTTTAAGGGCGCAATTTTACGTTTTAGTGACAACTTGTGAATTAGCCGGGCAAAGAATCCTGAGCGAGCTACACCCTACCTACACTGATCATATGGTAAAAAACAATTATCTGTGACTCCTTGAACAAAGCTGACCTCTCATCGCACAGGCCTCCTGAAGGAAGAGATTGTGGGAGGCTCCGTTCTGATGCCCCCGAGCCTTGATCCCAACAACGACACCTGCAGCAGCCCCGACGAAGGCAAGATCTGCTTTAGATCAGGTGAGCACGACAACAACCGAAGAGAACGCGTTCGGGGGAGTATATATACTACCATCGGCACTCCCAGAACATTCTTGCAGAGGATTCGGAAGATGCTTCATGAGAAACGAAAGAATGGGAGCAATTGCAGATTGAACAATTCTTGATCTTGGTAGCACGCACTGTGGCGCATATGTCTTCAGAAAAGAGACTTGCTTGCTTCAGGTGCACGCGTTGCACAAACTAAGGTCGTATTCCACGACGAGACAATCGGCTTGTGACAATACGGGACTCGATGGTAAGCCAGCTACCATTTTTGGTCTTGCAGCCTCAACTAATACTTATAATTGCAGCCTCATAATTACTCTTGTATTTACTGTTTATATGTACTTTGTTACAGTGGTATTTGCTGCGCTATCAAATCTATTACTTCATTACGGTTTTATTTACTGCTTGCGTTTGCTTTATTACTGCTGAATATACTGCCTTATTTACTATAGTACTCCGTTACTACTGTAACTGCTACTTTGACCCTTGCTTC